>JAVHYY010000048.1:0-245000 GCA_035221665.1 Okamejei kenojei | reverse complement strand
CCTAACAGGAGGTCCAGCACTGCCCCTTCTCTGGTCGATACCTCTATGTACTGCTGCAAAAAACTATCCTGCACACATTTTACAAACTCCAAACCATCCAGCCCATTTACAGAATGTGTTTCACAGTCTATTTTTGGAAAATTGAAATCTCCCACAATCACTACCTTGTGCTTACTACTAATATCTGTTATCTCCTTACATATTTGCTCTTCCAATTCTCGCTCCCCATTTGGCGGTCTATAATACACCCCTAAAAGTGTTGCTACACCGTTCCCACTTCTCAGTTCCACCCAAATAGCCTCCCTAGACGAGCCCTCTAATCTATCCTGCCAAAGCACTGCTGTAATATCTTCTCTGACAAGCAATGCAACACCTCCCCCTCTGGTCCCTCCAATTCTATCACACCTGAAGCAACGAAATCCTGGAATATTTAGTTTCCAATCAGAGCCCTCCTGCAACCATGTTTCACTGATTGCCACAACATCATATTTCCAGGTGTCAATCCAGGTTCTAAGTTCATCCACCTTACTTGCAATGCTCCTAGCATTAAAATATACACATTTTAGAAACCCACCATCCCTTATTCTCTGTCTACTATCTTTTTCATCTTTCTCGCCTACATTTTGGGTCCGCGTGCTTCCCTTCTCTGCCTCTTGCCCCACACCCTGACCCCTAGCCCCCTCTACCCGAGTCCCTCCCCCCAGCCTTTCTAGTTTAAAGTCTCCCCAGTAGCCTTTGCAAATCTCCCTGCCAGGATACTTGTCCCCCTCGGGTTCAAGTGCAACCCGTCCTTTGTGTACAGATCATGCCTTCCCCAAAAGGGGTCCCAGTGATCAAGAAACTTTAATCCCTGCCCACTGCACCAGTCCCTCAGCCACGCATTTATCCTCCACCTCATTTCATTCCTACTCTCACTGTCACGCGGCACAGGCAGTAATCCTGAAATCGTTACCCTTTTGGTCCTTCTCCTTAACTTTCCCCCCAACTCCCTAAAGTCTCCCTTCAGGACCTCGTCACCTTTTCTGCCTATGTCATTGGTACCTATGTGTACCACAACATCAGGCTTCTCTCCCTCCCTTATCAGAATCTTTAGGACACGTTCTGACACATGCGAGACCCTGGCACCAGGGAGGCAAACTACCATCCGGGTTTCCCGACTGCGTCCACAGAATCGCCTATCCGACCCCCTAACTATTGAGTCCCCTATTACAATTGCCCTCCTCTTTTTGCTACCCTTCTGAGCATCAGGGCTGGTCTCTGTGCCGGAGGCCCGGCCGCTGTTGCTGCCCCCAGCTAGGCTGTTCCCTCCAATCGTACTCAAACCCGAGTACCTATTTTCCAGGTGTACGGTCACAGGGGTACTCTCTAGCCCCTGCCTCTGCCCCTTGCCCTTCCTAACTGTGACCCACTTGTCTGCCTCCTATGGTCTGGGAGTGACTACCTCCCTGTAGCTCCTCTCTATGACCTCCTCACTCTCCCTGACCAGACGGCGGTCATCGAGCTGCTGCTCCAGGTTCCTAACACAGTCCTTTAGGAGCCCCATCTCAACACACCTGGCGCAGATGTGGATGTCTGGAGGGTTATCAGATTCCCTGACCTCCCACATCTGACATCCAGAACAGTACACTGCCCTGGCCTTCATACTGCCCCCCTTACACAGGATACAATATCAACACAATACAAAGTACACAACAAACTGCTGGCATCTGACTGCCAATCAGCTGCTTTCCCTAGTCCACTTCCCACCAATCAGCGGCTTCCTCAAAAAAACCCAAATGGAATGTTATGGATTTAGGCAAGTCCCGCTCTTGATTTTTAACCTTAACGGTCGGGTGTCGCTCCTCCCCCTCCTCCTCCTCCTCTTCCAACGGCTCCTGTGGGCCTCTGAAAAAACAAGCCCCGCGCTTGATTTTTAACCTTACCGGTCGGGTGTCGCTCCTCCCCCTCCTCCTCTTCCAACGGCTCCTGTGGGCCTCTGTAAAGACAAACCCCGCGCTTGATTTTTAACCTTACCGGTCGGGTGTCGCTCGTCCCCCTCCTCCTCTTCTTCCAACGGCGGTGATTCTAGATCAATAACTACAGTATCATGGTTATATAGGTGGCGACAATCTTTCTACCCAATTACAATCAGACACAGCATAATACATCTTAGCCAATTACAATTGCTTTAAACGTCACATAAACATCACGTATTTTCCAGGAAAAACAATGTCACCGCAAAAAGAGTGGAAGGGCTATAGTAATAGGGGAATCAATTGTAAGGGTAATAGATAGGCGTTTTTGCGGCCGCAAACGAGACTCCAGGATGGTATGTTGCCTCCCTGGTGCAAGGGCCAGGGATGTCTCTGAGCGGCTGCAGAACATTCTGGAGGGGGAGGGTGCACATTGGCACCAACGATATAGGTAAAAAACGGGATGAGGTCCTACAGGTGAATTTAGGGAGCTAGGAGATAAACCTAGAAGTAGGACCTCAAAGCTAATAATCTCTGGATTACTATCAGTGCCACGTACTAGTCAGAGTAGAAATAGGAAGATATTTCAGATGAATACGTGGCTTGAAAAATGGTGCAAGGGGAAGGGATTCAAATTTCTAGGGCATTGGAACCAGTTCTGGGGGAGGTGGGACCAGTACAAGCAGGACGGTCTGCACCTGGGCTGGAATGGAACCAATGTCCTGGGGGGGTGTTTGCTAGTGCTGTCGAGGAGGATTTAAACTAATGTGGAAGGGGAATGGGAGCATGAGCAGAGAGATAGAGCGGTGTAAAATGAGGGTAGAAGCAATAGGTAGCAAGTGAAAAGTAAAAGTGACAGGCAGACAAATCCAGGGCAAAAATCAAAAAGGGCCACGTCAACATAATTGCATAAGGGGTACGAGTGTTGTAAAAACAAGCCTGAAGGCTTTGTGTCTCAATGCAAGGAGCATTTGTAATAAGGTGGATGAGTTGAATGTGCAGTTAGTTATTAATGAATATGATATAGTTGGGATCACGGAGACATGGCTCCAGGGTGACCATGGCTGGGAGGTGAACATGCAGGGATATTCAATATTAAGGAGGGAAAGACAGAAAGGAAAAGGAGGTGGGTTAGCGTTGCTGGTTAGAGAGGAGATTAACGCAATAGAGAGGAAGGACATTTGCTTGGAGGATGTGGAATCGATATGGGTAGAGCTGTGAAACACTGAGGGGCAGAAAACGCTAGTGGGAGTTGTGTACAGGCCACCTAACAGTAGTAGTGGAGTTGGGGGTGGCATCAAACAGGAAATTAAAAATTTGTGCACCAAAGGTAAAACAGTTATAATGGGTGACTTCAATCTACATATAGATTGGGTGAATCAAATTGGCAGGGGTGCTGAGGAAGAGGATTTTTTGGAATGTATACGGGATAGTTTTCTAAACCAACATGTAGAGGAACCAACTACAGAGCAGGCTATTCTAGACTTGGTATTTGAGTAATGAGGAAGGGCTAGTCTTGTGTGTGGCCCCTTGGGCAAGATTGATCATAATATGGTTGAGTTCTTCATTAGGATGGAGAGTGACATAGTCAATTCAGAAACAAGGGTTCTGAACTTAAAGAAAGGTAACTTTGAGGGTGAATTGGCCAAGATAGACTGGCAATTGATTCTTAAAGGGTTGACGGTGGATATGCAATGGAAGGCTTTTAAAGACCGCATGGATGAACTACAACAATTGTTCATCCCAGTTTGGCAAAATAATAAATCAGGGAAGGTAGTACATCTGTGGATAACAAGGGAAATCAGGGATAGTATCAAAACAAAAGATGAAGTATACAAATTAACCCGAAGAAACAGCCTACCAGAGGACTGGGAGAAATTCAGAGCCCAGCAGAGGAGGACAAAGGGCTTAATTAGGAAAGGGAAAATAGCTTATGAAAGAAAACTGGTGGGGAACATAAAAACTGACTGCACAAACATTTATAGATATGGGAAGAGAAAAAGATTAGTTAAACCAAATGTAAGCAATGTAAACGTTACAGTCAGAAACAGGTGAATTGATCATGGGGACCAAGGGCATGGCAGACCAATTGAATAACTACTGTCGTCACTAAGGAAACCGTAAATAATCTGCCAGAAATAGCAGGGGACCGGGGGTCAAATGAGATGGAGGAAATGAGTGAAATCCAGGTTAGTCGAGATGTAGTGTTAGGTATATGAATGGATTAATGACTGATAAATCCCCAGGGCCAGAGAGGCTGCATCCCAGAGTGCTTAAGGAAGTAGCCCCAGAAATAGTGGATGCATTAGTGATAATTTTTCAAAACTCTTTAGATTCTGGAGTAATTCCTGAGGATTCGAGGGTAGCTAATGTAACACCACTTTTTAAAAAGGGAGGGAGAGAGAAAACGGAATTACAGACCAATAACATCGTTAGTGGGGAAAATGCTAGAGTCAATTATTAAAGATGGGATAGCAGCACATTTGGAAAGTGATGAAATCATTGGACAAAGTCAGCATGGATTTATGAAAGGTAAATCATGTCTGACGAATCTTATAGAATTTTTTGAGGATGTAACTAGTAGAGTGGATAAGGGAGAACCAGTGGATGTGTTATATCTGGACTTTCAGAAGGCTTTCGACAAGGTCCACATAAGAGATTAGTATATAAACTTAAAGCACATGGTACTGGCGGTTCAATAATGATGTGGATAGAGAGTTGGCTGGCAGACAGGAAGCAAAGAGGAGTAAACGGATCCTTTTCAGAATGGCAGGCAGTGACTTGTGGGGTACCGCAAGGCTCAATGCTGGGATCCCAGCTATTTACAATATATATTAATGATTTGGACGAGGGAATTGAATGCAACATCTCAAAGTTTGCGGATGACACGAAGCTGGGGGGCAGTGTTAGCTGTTGAGGAGAATGCTAGGAGGCTGAAAGGTGACTTGGTTAGGTTGGGTGAGTGGGCAAATGCATGGCACATGCAGTATAATGTGGATAAATGTGAAGTTATCCACTTTGGTGGCAAGAACAGGAAAGTAGGCTATTATCTGAATGGTGGCTGATTGGGAAAAGGGAAGATGCAACGAGACCTGGGTGTCATGGTACACCAGTCATTGTAAGTAGGAATGCAGGTGCAGCAGGCAGTGAAGAAAGTGAATGGTATGTTAGCATGCATAGCAAAAGGATTTGAGAATTGAGCAGGGAGGTTCTACTGTAGTTGTACAGGGCCTTGGTGAGACCACACCTGGAGTATCGCGTACAGTTTTGGTCTCCTATTCTGGGGAAAGACATTCTTGCCATAGAGGGAGTACAGAGAATGTTCACCAGACTGATTCCTGGGATGGCAGGACTTTCATTTGAAGAAAGACTGGATAGACTCAGCTTGTACTCACTAGAATTTAGAAGATTGAGGGGGGATCTTATAGAAACTTACACAATTCTTAAGGGGTTGGACAGGCTAGATGCACGAAGATTGTTCCCGATGTTGGGGATGTCCAGAACAAGGGTCATAGTTTAAGCATAAAGGGGAAGTATTTTGGGACCGAGATGAGAAACATTTTTTTCACACAGAGAGTGGTGAATCTGTGGAATTCTCTGCCACAGAAAGTAATTGAGGCCAGTTCATATCCTGGCAGGGAGATTTGCAAAGGCTACTGGGGAGACTTTAAACTAGAAAGGCTGGGGGGAGGGACTCGGGTAGAGGGGGCTAGGGGACAGGGTGTGGGGCAAGAGGCAGAGAAGGGAAGCACTCGGACCCAAAATGTAGGCGAGAAAGATGAAAAAGATAATAGACAGAGAATAAAGGATGGTGGGTTGATAAAATGTGCATATTTTAATGCTAGGAGCATTGTAAGTAAGGTGGATGAACTTAGAGCCTGGATTGACACCTGGAAATATGATGTTGTGGCAATCAGTGAAACATGGTTGCAGGAGGGCTGTGATTGGAAACTAAATATTCCAGGATTTCGTTGCTTCCGGAGTGATAGAATTGGAGGGACCAGAGGTGGAGGTGTTGCATTGCTTGTCAGAGAGGATATTACAGCAGTGCTTTGGCAGGATAGATTAGAGGGTTCGTCTAGGGAAGCTATTTGGGTGGAACTGAGAAGTGGGAACGGTGTAGCAACACTTTTAGGGGTGTACTATAGACCGCCAAATGGGGAGCGAGAATTGGAAGAGCAAATATGTAAGGAGATAGCAGATATTAGTAGTAAGCACAAGGTAGTGATTGTGGGAGATTTCAATTTCCCAAAAATAGACTGGGAAACACATTCTGTAAATGGGCTGGATGGTTTGGAGTTTGTAAAATATGTGCAGGATAGTTTTTTGCAGCAGTACATAGAGGTACCGACCGGAGAAGGGGCAGTGCTGGACCTCCTGTTAGGAAATGAGGCAGGACAGGTGACGGAGGTATGCGTTGGTGAGCACTTCGGGACCAGTGATCACAATACCATTAGTTTCAATATAATTATGGAGCGAGTCAGAACAGGACCTAGAGTGGAGATTTTTGATTGGAGAAAGGCTAACTTTGAGGGAATGCGTGAGGATTTTAAAGGAGTGAATTGGGACACTTTGTTTCATGGGAAGGATGTAGAAGAGAAATGGAGGACATTTAAAGGGGAAATTGTAAGAGTACAGAATCTTTATGTCCCTGTTAGGTTGAAAGGAAATAGTAAAAATTGGAAAGAGCCATGGTTTTCAAGGGAAATTAGACACTTGTTTCGAAAAAAGAGAGATATCTACAATAATTATAGGAGGCATGGAGTAAATGAGGTGCTAGAGGAGTATAAAGAATGTAAAAAGAATCTTAAGAAAGAAATTAGGAAGGCTAAAAGAAGATATGAGGTTGCTTTGGCAAGAAAGGTGAAAGAAAATCCAAAGGGTTTCTACAGCTTTATTAATAGCAAAAGGATAACGAGGGATAGAATTGGACCATTAGAGAACCAGAATGGACAGCTATCTGCAGAGCCAAAAGAGATGGGGGAGATATTGAACAATTTATTTTCTTCGGTATTCACCAAGGAGAAGGATATTGAACTCTGTGAGGTAAGGGAAAAAAAGTAGAGTAGCTATGGAAACTATGAGATTCAAAGAGGAGGAAGTACTGACACTTTTGAAAAATATAAAGGTGGATAAGTCTCCAGGTCCTGACAGGATATTCCCTAGGACATTGAGGGAAGTTAGTGTAGAAATAGCAGAAGCTATGACAGAAATATTTCAAATGTCATTAGAAACGGGAATAGTGCCAGAGGATTGGCGTACTGCGCATGTTGTTCCATTGTTTAAAAAGGGTTCAAAGAATAAACCTAGCAATTACAGACCTATTAGTTTGACGTCAGTGGTGGGCAAATTAATGGAAAGGATACTTAGAGATAATATATATAAGCATCTGGATAAACAGGGTCTGATCAGGAACAGTCAACATGGATTTGTGCCTGGAATGTCATGTTTGACAAACCTTCTTGAATTTTTTGAAGCGGTAACTAGGGAAATTAATGAGGGTAAAGCAGTGGATGTTGTCTATATGGTTTCAGTAAGGCCTTTGACAAGGTTCCCCATGGAAGGTTGGTTCAGAAGGTTCAATCTTTGGGTGTTAATGGCGGAGTAGCAAGATGGATTCAACAGTGGCTGAATGGGAGATGTCAGAGAGTAATGGTGGATGGCTGTTTGTCAGGTTGGAAGCCGGTGACCAGTGGGGTGCCTCAGGGATCTGTGTTGGGTCCACTGTTGTTTGTCATCTACATCAATGATCTGGATGATGCGGTGGTAAATTGGATAAGTAAGTATGCAGATGATACTAAGATAGGTGGTATTGTGGATAATGAAGTAGATTCTCAAAGTCTACAGAGAGATTTGGGCCATTTGGAAAAGTGGGCTGAAAGATGGCAGATGGAGTTTAATGCTGATAAGTGTGAAGTGCTACATCTTGGCAGGACAAATCAAAATAGGACGTACATGGTAAATGGTAGGGAATTGAGGAATGCTGTGGAACAGAGGGATCTAGGAATAACTGTGCATAGTTCCCTGAAGGTGGAATCGCATGTAGATAGGGTGGTAAAGAAAGCCTTTGGTGTGCTGGCCTTTATAAATCAGACCATTGAATATAGGAGTAGGGAAGTAATGTTAAAATTGCACAAGGCATTGGTAAGACCAATTCTGGAGTATGGTGTACAATTTTGGTCGCCTAGTTATAGGAAGGTTGTCAACAAAATAGAGAGAGTACAGAGGAGATTTACTAGAATGTTGCCAGGGTTCCAGCAACTATGTTACAGAGAAAGGTTGAACAAGTTAGGCTCTTTATTCTTTGGAGCGCAGAAGGTTAAGGGGGGACTTGATTGAGGTCTTTAAAATGATGAAAGGGATAGACAGAGTTGACGTGGATAAGCTTTTCCCATTGAGGGTAAGGAAGATTCAAACAAGAGGACATGACATGAGAATTAAGGGACAGAAGTTTAGGGGTAACGTGAGGGGGAACTTCTTTACTCAGAGGGTGGTGGCTGTGTGGAATGAGCTTCCAGCAGAGGTGGTGAAGGCAGGATCGATTTTAACATTTAAAAGTAAAGTGGATAGGTATATGGACGTGAAGGGAATGGAGGGGTATGGTCTGAGTGCAGGTAGATGGGACTAGGGGAAAACAAATGGTCGGCACGGACTGGAAGGGCCGAGAGGGCCTGTCTCCGTGCTGTAATTGTTATATGGTTATAGGCTATATTTAAGAGGGAGTTAGATGTGGCCCTTTTGGCTAAAGGGATCGGGGAGTATGGAGAGATGGGAGGTGCAGGATACTGAGTTGGGTAATCAGCCATGATCATATTGAATGGCGGTGCAGGCTCAAAGCGCCGAATGGCCTGCTCCTGCACATATTTTCTGTGTTTCTATGTCAAAATAAAGAAATTGAAACTTAGCTCAGAATACTTGAACCTTAGTCCTAAACATAGAAACATAGAAATTAGGTGCAGGAGGAGGCCATTCGGCCCTTCGAGCCAACACTGCCATTCATTGTGATCATGGCTGATCGTCCCCTATCAATAACCCGTGCCTGCCTTCTCCCCATACCCCTTGATTCCACTAGCCCCTAGAGCTCTATCTAACTCTCTCTTTAATCCATCCAGTGATTTGGCCTCCACTGCCCTCTGTGGCAGGGAATTCCATAAATTCACAACTCTCTGGGTGAGAAAGTTTTTTCTCACCTCAGTCTTAAATGACCTCCCCTTTATTCTAAGACTGTGGCCCCTGGTTCTGGACTCGCCCAACATTGGGAACATTTTTTACTGCATGTAGCTTGTCCAGTCCTTTTATAATTTTATATGTTTCCATAAGATACCCCCTCATCCTTCTAAACGCTAGTGAATACAAGCCTAGTCTTTTCAATCTTTCCTCATATGACAGTCCCGCCATTCCAGGGATCAATCTCGTGAACTGCCTCAATCACAAGGATACCCTTCCTCAAATTAGGAGACCAAAACTGTACACAATACTCCAGATGTGGTCTCACCAGAGCCCTAAACAACTGCAGAAGAACCTCTTTACTCCTGTACTGAAATCCTCTTGTTATGAAGGCCAACATTCCATTAGCTTTCTTCACTGCCTGCTGTACCTGTTAGCCAACTTTCAGTGACTGGCGTACAAGTTCGCCCAGGTCTCACTGTACCTCCCCCTTACCTAACCTAACCCAATTGAGATAATAATCTGCCCCCTTGTTTTTGCCGCCAAAGTAGATAACCTCACATTTAACTATAGTACACTGCATCTGCCACGCATCTGCCCACTCACTCAACCTGTCCAGGTCACCCTGCAACATCCTAACATCGTCTTCAAAGATCACACTGCCACCCAGCTTTGTGTCATCCGCAAACTTGCTAGTGTTGCTCCTTATTCCCTCTTCCAAATCATTAATATATATGGTAAACAGTTGCGGCCCCAACACTGAGCCTTGCGGCACTCCACTCACCACTGCCTACCATTCTGAAAAGGAACCGTTCACTCTTACTCTTTGCTTCCAGACTGCCAACCAATTTTCTATCCATGTCAACACCCTACCCCCAATACCATGTACTCTAGTTTTAGTCACCAGTCTCCCATGCGGGACCTTATCAAAGGCTTTCTGAAAGTCTAGATACACCACATCCCCTTCATCCATTTTACTTGTCACATCCTCAAAAAATTCCAGAAGATTAGTCGAGCATGATTTCCCTTTCATAAATCCATGTTGACTTGGACTAATCCTTTTACTGCTATCCAAATGCCCCATTATTACCTCTTTAATAATTGACTCCAGCATCTTTCCCACCACCGAAGTCAGGCTAACTGGTCTGTAATTCCCTGTTTTCTCTCTTGCTCCTTTCTTGAAAAGTGGGATAACATTAGCTATCCTCCAGTCCACAGGAACAGATCCTGAATCTATTGAACATTGGAAAATGATCACCAATGCGTCCACTATTTCTAGAGCCACCTCCCTAAGGACCCTGGGATGCAGACCATCAGGTCCAGGGGATTTATCATCCTTCAGTCCCATTAGCCTACCCAATACTATTTCTCACCTAATGAAAATTTATTTCAGTTCCTCTACCCCCTTAGAACCTCTGTCCTCCAGTACATCTGGGAGATTGTTTGTGTCTTCCTTAGTGAAGACAGATCCAAAGTACTTATTCAACTCTTCTGCCATATCCTTATTGCCCATAATAATTTCACCCGTGTCTGCCTTCAAGGGACCCACATTTGACTTTACAACTCTACTTAACATATCTAAAGAAGCTTTTAATGTCCCTCTTTATATTCCTGGCCAGCTTCCCTTCATACTTCATCTTTTCAGCCTGTATTGCCCGTTTTGTTTCCTTCTGTTGTCCTATGAAAGATTCCCAATCCTCTGGCTTTTGGTTACTGTTTGCTGTGTTATGCATCTTTTCTTTTAGTTTTATCCCCAAATCTACATATTCTCACAGGCGCGTGTACACCGGGGAGCGGCCCTACACCTGCAGCGACTGCGGCAAGGGCTACAAGTCATCGTTGGAACTGAAGATACACAGGTGATTCCGCTATTTATATCCCTTAGTCCGTTCAGTGAAAACCCCGACTAGAATACTTAAAATCATCCTTTGTGATGATTGTGATGGTTTTAACGTGACAAAATGTGGAAAGGTTCAAGGGGTATGAATACTTTTGCAAGCCACTGTATATATATGGTTGATAGAGTGGGAGGTAACTTACAAAGGATGGTGATTCAAGACCAATAACTCCAGTATCACATGGTTATATAGGTGGGGACAATCTTTCTACCCAATTACAATCAGACACAGCATGATACATCTTAGCCAGTTACAATAGCATTAAACATCACATATACATCACATGTTTTCCAGGAAAAACAATGAAAATCAAAGATAATGAAACTTAGGCAAATGATGTCAAGTAATTGAAGTTCAGAATACTTGAACCTTAGTCCTAAAGTATCCCCAATTCTACATATTGTCACAGGCGCGTGCACACCGGGGAGCGGCCCTACACCTGCAGCGACTGCGGCAAAGGCTTCAGGTCGTCATCAGAACAGAAGATGCACAGGCCCCTGCACACTGGAGAGTTGCCCTACACCTGCAGCGACTGCGGCAAGAGCTTCATCCGCTCCAGCAGCCTGCTGGTGCACCAGCACACCCACACCGGCGAGCGCCCCTATACCTGCAGTGACTGCGGCAAGGGCTTCACCCAGTCCAGCACCCTGCTGCAGCACCAGCGCAACCACACCGGGATGCGCCCCTACACCTGTGCCCAATGCGGCAAGGGCTTCACCTCCTCCGACAGACTGCTGGTGCACCAGCGCACCCACAATGGCGATCGCCCCTACACCTGCGCCCAGTGCGGCAAGAGCTTCACCCAGTCCCATCACCTGGTGCAGCACCAGCACACTCACACTGGGGAGCGCCCCTACACCTGCGCCCAGTGCGGAAAGGGCTTCACCAAGTCCAGCAACCTGCTGGTGCACCAGCGCACCCACACCGGGGAGCGTCCCTACACCTGCGCCCAGTGCGGCAAGGGCTTCACCAAATCCAGCAACCTGCTGGTGCACCAGCGCACCCACACTGGTGAGCGCCCCTACACCTGTGCCCAGTGCGGCAAGGGCTTCACCCGGACCCATCACCTGCTGTCCCACCAGCGTACCCACACGGGGGAGCGCCCCTACATCTGCGCCCAGTGCGGCAAGGGTTTCACCCAATCCGGTGACCTGCTGGTGCACCAGCGCACCCACACCGGCGAGCGCCCCTACACCTGCGCCCAGTGCGGCAAGGGCTTCACCCTCTCCAAGAGCCTGCTGGAGCACCAGCGCATCCACACCGGTGAGCGGCCCTATACCTGCGTGCAGTGCGGCAAGGGCTTCAACAAGTCCAGCACCCTGCTGGTGCACCAGCGCACCCACACAGGAGAGCGCCCCTACACCTGCGCCCAGTGCGGCAAGGGCTTCACCCGTTCCACCAATCTGCTGTCCCACCAGCGGGTCCACGCCGGCGACCGTCCCATCCCCAGACAGGTGTGTGGAGAGCGCTTTGTCAGGGCCTCCCACGCCCTATCTCAGCAGCGCGTGCACACCAGTGGCCAGCCCTACGACTGCCCGTACTGCGGTGAGGAGTTTCACAGCTTGCGGGGTTTGCGGCAGCACCGGCGGGCCCACGCCGGTGAGCAGCTGCTCCCACTGCAGGAAGCGTTTCAAGAGCGCACAGGGGCTGTGGGAGCACCAGCAGATACACACCAGAGAGAGACACTTTGAATGCCCTGAGTGTGGCAAGTGTTTCACCTGCATATCCAGCCTGTGGCAGCACCGGCGTACCCACAGCGGTGAGCGTCGCTTCACCTGGTCATCCTGTGGTAAGGGTTTCACCCGTCTTGACCACCTGGTGGAGCACCGGCGCGTCCACACACCGGCCAGCGCCCCTTTGCCCGCTCCTCCAGCCTGCTTGCGCACCTCCACGTGGATAGGCACTGGTTAGGTAGACACAAAATGCTGGAAGGAATGCGTAACGATACAGGTCAAGACCCTTCTTCCATCTCGACCCGAAACGTCACCTATTCCTTATCTCCAGAGATGCTGCCTGTCACACTGAGTTACTCCAGCATTTTGTGTCCTTTTTTGTAAAGCAGCATCTGCAGTTCCTTGTTTTTCAACCATTCTGGTTAACCATCTCTGCACCTTCCCCAAAGCCTCCACATCAGTCCTGTAAAGGAGTGACCAGAACTCTATGCAATACTCTAATACCTGACGAATGCCCCTTAAAGCTGCACACATACATTCCTCTCTCCTTATCTCATACACTTTTATCTCCTTATTTTCGCTTGCCTCTGTCACTTCTTCCACTCATCTGCCGATTACCCCCTCATCTGTAAACATCGTGTCAGTCTGATGAGGGTCCTAACCCGAATGGTCACCTATCCATGTTCTCCAGAGATGCTGCCTGGCCCGCTGAGTTACTCCAGCAATTTGTGAAATGTAACATCCATATTCTCCACAGATGCTGCCTGACCCGTTGGGTTACTGCAGCACTTCGTGTTAATCATAGTGATACAGTGTAGATACAGCCCCTTCGGCCCAACTTGCCCACACCGACCAAGATGTCCCAGCTGCACTAGTCCCACCTGCCTGCATTTGGTCCATATCCCTCCAAACTTGTTTTATCCATGCACCTGCCTAACCTTTTATTAAACGTTCGGATAGTCCCAGCCTCAACTACCTTCCCTGGCAGCTTTATCTCCATATCCCTTGTTTCCGTTAGCCCTAAGTGCTAAATCTAACTTTCTTGAAAAAATCCAGTGAATTGGCCTCCACTGCCTGCTGTGGCAGTGAATTCCTCAGATTCACAACTCTCAGGGTGAAAAGGTTTTTCCCCATATCAGTCCTAAATGGCCTACCCCTTATAGCAGGAAAGTAATGTTAAAATTGTACAAGGCATTGGTGAGACCAATTCTGGAGTATGGTGTACAATTTTGGTCGCCTAATTATAGGAAGGATGTCAACAAAATAGAGAGAGTACAGAGGAGATTTACTAGAATGGTGCCTGGGATCCAGCAACTATGTTACAGAGAAAGGTTGAACAAGTTAGGTCTTTATTCTTTGGAGCGCAGAAGGTTAAGGGGGGACTTGATTGAGGTCTTTAAAATTATGAAAGGGATAGACAGAGTTGACGTGGATAAGCTTTTCGCATTAAGGGTAGGGAAGATTCAAACAAGAGGGCATGACATGCGAATTAAGGGACGGAAGATTAGGGGCAACGTGAGGGGGAACTTCTTTACTCAGAGGGTGGTGGCTGTGTGGAATGAGCTTCCAGCAGAAGTGGTGGAGGCAGGATCGATTTTAACATTTAAAAGTGAAGTGGATAGGTATATGGACGGGAAGGGAATGGAGGGGTATGGTCTGAGTGCAGGTAGATGGGACTAGGGGAAAACAAATGGTCGGCATGGACTGGAAGGGCCGAGAATGCCTGTTTCCGTGCTGTAATTGTTATATGGTTATATGGTTATTCTTAAACTGTGGCCCCTGGTTCTGGACTCCCCCAACATCCGGAACATGTTTCCTGCATCTAGCCTCTCCAATCCCTTTCTATAAGATCCACTCTCATTCTTCCAAATTCCAGTGAATACAAGCCCAGTCGACCCATTCTGTCATCATGTGACAGTCCCGCCATCCCGGGAATTGACCCGGTGAACCTACGCTGCACTCCCTCAATAGCAAGAATGTCCTTCCTCAAAGTAGGAGACCAAAACTGCACACAATTCTACAGGTTTGGTCTCACCAGGGCACTGTACAAATGCAGTATGACCTGCTTGCTCCTGAACTGAACTCCTCTCGCTATGAAGGCCAACATGCCATTAGCTTTCTTCAGTGCCTGCTGTACCTGCATGTTTACTTTCGGTGACTGATGTACAAGGACACCCAGGTCTTATTGTACTTCCTGTTTTCCTAACCTGACACCATTCAGATAATACAGATTGCTGGAGTGCTTGAATGTTGCCCACTAATCTGTGGGAACTTATCAAAGGCTTTCTGAAAATCCAGGTACACTTCATCCACTGGTTCTCTCTTGTCCATTTTCCTGGTTACCTCCTCAAAAAATTCCAGAAGATTAGTCAAGCATGATTTCCCCTTCGTAAATCCACCCTAACTGAAACTTGGATTTAGGAATATATGAAAAGTTATATCTTATATTCTTTGATCTTATCTCCTACGATGTGTTAATAGTAAATTATTCCTTTCTTTATGATTTTCTTCTTTGATATAGATTATTATTCTATTTTTCTTACTGTTCTCTATAAAAAAAAAACTATTAGAGTCAAAATGATACAACTGATAATATTAATAATGTATGCTTGTTGAACATGAAATATTTATATCATAATATATGTTTGCTAATCCACTGTCTAAATACTCTAATAAAAAAATATATATTCATGTAAATCCATCCTGTTACTGCTATCTCAATGTTCCGCTGTTTCATCTTTTATAATTGACTCAAGCATCTTTAATGTTTTATGTGTCATTCCTAACTGTCACTGTAGGTCATATTGCCACTTACGGGCGGAGCACCAAGGCAAATTCCTTGTATGTGAATACTTGGCCAATAAACGTATTCATTCATTCCCCACCACCGATGTCAGGCTAACTGGTTTATAATTCCATGTTTTCGCTCTTCCTCCAATCCACAGGAACTGATCCTGAATCTACAGAAAATTGGAAAATGACCACCAATGCGTCCACAATTTCTGGAGCCACTTCCTTAAGTACACTGGGATGTAGACCATCAGGCCTTGGGAATTTATCAGCCTTCAGTCCCATCTGTCAACCCAACACCTGCCTAATGTGAATTTCCTTCAGTTCCTCCGTCACCCTAGGTCCTCTGGCCACTAGTGCATCCGAAAGATAGTTGGTGTCCTCCTTATTGAAGACAGATCCAAAGTACCTGTTCAACTCATCTGCCATTTCCTTGTGCCCCATCATAAATTCACCTGTTTCTATCTTCAAGGGACCCACATTTGTCTTAACTAATTTTTTCCTCTTTACATACCTAAAGAAGCTTTTTATTATCCTCCTTTATATATTTGGCTAGCTTATCTTCATACCTTATCTTTTCTCCCCGTATTGCCCTTTTAGTTAACTCCTGTTGCTCTTTGAAACTTTCCCAATCCTCTGGCTTCCTACTCATCTTTGCTATGTTGTACTTTTTCTCTTTTAGTTTTATACTGTCCTTGACTTCCCTTGTCAGCCACGGTTGCACCTTACTCCCCTTGGAATCTTTCTTCCTCTTTGGAATGAGATGATCCTGCACCTTCTGTATTATTCCCAGAAATACCTGCCATTGTTGTTCCACTGTCATCCCTGCTAGTGTATCTTTCCAGTCAACTTTGGCCAACTCCTCCCTCATGGCTCCATAGACCCCTTTATTCAACTGTAACACTGACACCTCCAATTTACCCTTCTCCCTCTCAAATTGTAGATTAAAACTTACCACATTATGGTCACTACCTCCTAATGGCTCCTTTACCTCAAATTCCCTGATCAAATCTGGTTCATTACACAACAATAAATCCAGAATTGCCTGCTCCCTGGTAGGCTCCAGTATAAGCCAAAGATCCTATGATAGTCTACTCCTGCTAAATCCAATGGGCTGATGTGTAGTACGCAACGGAGCGGAACGTGGGCCATTTCTTCGGCCATTTCAGTAATCCCAACCCGACTTTGGTTATCCCTCTCGCAGTGTAATCAGCGTTGCGAGGGAACAGTTTATGTGTGTGATATGGGGTAGATTAACAATTCATAATTCTGTTTTCATAATTCTGTTAATTTTTGTTAAAGATTAATATATTTATAAATTACGATTCTGTTAATTTTTTATGAATTGTGATTTTTTTTTAAATGAAAATAGGTGTAGGAGGAGGCCATTCGGCCCTTCGAGCCAGCACTGCCATTCTGCTTGATCATCGTGATTTTCTTTTTATTTATTTTTTTTTAATGGCTCATGTGCTGTGTTTGAGTTGATTTTTGTATTACACTTGCACCCTGTAATTCACCTAATCACACTGTTCACAACTGCAGTATTTGGAAAAATAATAGCAATATTAAGATTCCAGTTGCTCTAGTCTTGGAATGTTCCTTAATGTTTTTTTTATGTCTATGGAATTGTTTTTCAACAATAAAATGGGTCTGGTCTTCCCAATAGCCAGAGAGTGAAATGAGATCTGGCTGTAATGGTGGGGTTATCTAAATGAATTATTTAACAAAATAAAAATTGTTTTGAGCAAGATTTACAAATGATGTATAACTTAAGGATGGTTTTATTCAGCAACCATACAACTGATTAGATTGTGTAGGAAAGAACACACACACACATATATGAATGTGATATAGATGTATATAATCATATAACACACATATTTATATTTCTCCAGATTTATATATCTAATAATAAACTTTATTTCGGACTAGACAAGGGACAACATTAAATAGAAAAACATAGTAAACCTCCCCGCAACTTCATCCTGGTGTCCCAGCCGTGTTACGGTAATGGTGCCGAAGATTACCCATGACCTTGCCCATGACGCTAATACATCTTTTTCATCAAGTGGACTATCTTTTTAAACATTTTTTAATATTTTTATTAGAAGTAACGTACAGTAGTATAAACCAAGAATAACATAATACATTTCATGTACAACTTCTTGTTTTAAAATTTTATAATAGAAAGTAAGCAAGAAAAAGAGGGAGAGAAAAGTTAGGTAAGGTAGTGATATTAATAGTTCGTGAAAAAGTAGAAAGAAAGAGCCCATAAGGATGTAAAGCACGAGAAAGATAAAATAAAATAAAATATAAATTAAATAAAATAAAACCTGCTTCATATCTTTACACACCCCTCACCCGGTTCTGAAACAGTTTATTTCCAGAGTTATGTTGCACCATACGCTTGGAATAAGTCGATAAAGGGAGACCAAATCTTTAAGAATTGGTCAGATTTGCCTGCTAGGACGAATCTCATGTCTTCGAGGTGTAACATTTCAGACATATTTGAAATCCACATTTTAAGCGTTGGTGTGGGTGCATTTTTCCAGCATTTTGGTATGCGATTTTTGCCGTTATTAACCCATAGTTAAGGAAACTCTTTTGGAATGAAGTCAGCTCAAAGCCGACTTCCATTGTTCGAATGATAATCAGTTCTGCGTTGGGTTTCGGTTTTATTTTAAATAATTTTGTAAAAATTTTAAAAATTTAATTCCAAAATGTTTGGAGTTTTATGCAAAAGACAAAGGAGTATCTTGTGGACTGTCTTGCTCGCTGTAGGATCTTTGGTATAAGCTGCTCTAAGAATCCATCACGGAGGCACTCCACAAACTCCCTTTCTTGGGGTCGTTCCAACCTGATGTTCCCAGTCTACCTGCATGTTGAAATCCCCCATAACTGTAGCATTATCTATAGGACATGCCAATTTTAACTCTTGATTCAATTTATACCCTATGTCCAGTCTACGGTTTAGGGGTCTTTTTACCCTTACAATTCCTCAGTTCTATCCATACTGACTCTACAGTTCTATCCATACTGACTCTTAAAAGTAAAGTGGATAGGTATATGGACGTGAAGGGAATGGATGGGTATGGTCTGAGTGCAGGTAGATGGGACTAGGGGAAAACAAATGGTCGGCACGGACTGGAAGGGCCGAGAGGGCCTGTTTCCGTGCTGTAATAGTTATATGGTTATATGGTTACATCTCCTGATTCTATGTCACCACTCGCAAGGGACTGAATTTCATTTTTTCTTTTTTCTTTTTTTATTAGAAGTAAATACGTAATAAAAAACATTTTGTTTGTAATAGTCATACATTATTAATATTGTTTATATTATCAATTGTATAATAATTGTACTTCTGTATATATTTTTATTTTTATATAGATAGGAAATAATAGAGAGGGAGAGAAACCAAAACATTAAAAGAGAATGGAATAATCAGCTAATTATACATCATTGGAGATATGTCCGTGAATTATAAAATGTAATTCTTCATCTAATCCTTGATTCGGGTTTCAGTCAGGTTCTGGTGCCGAACCGGTTTGCCCCTTCAAATAGTCAATGAACGGAGACCATATTCTAGTAAATAGTTATTGTTTGTCCATTGAGACAAATTTTAATCTTTCCAAATGTACAGTGGCTTGCAAAAGTATTCATACCCCTTGAACTTTTCCAAATTTTGTCACATTACAACCACAAATGTAAATGTATTTTATTGGGATTTTATGTGATATACCAACACAAAGTGGTGCATAATTGTGAAGTGGAAGGAAAATGATACATGGTTTCCAAATTTTATTACAAATAAAAAAACCGAAAAGTGTGACGTGCAAAAGTATTCAGCCCCCCTGAGTCAATACTTTGTAGAACCACCTTTCGCTGCAATTACAGCTGCAACTCTTTTGGGGTATGTCTCTACCAGCTTTGCACATCTAGAGACTGACATTTTTGCCCATTGTTCTTTGCAAAATAGCTCAAGCTCAGTCAGATTGGATGGAGAGCGTCTGTGAACAGCAATTTTCAAGTCTTGCCAGAGATTCTCAATTGGATTTAGGTCTGGACTGACTGGGCCATTCTAACACGTGAATATGCTTTGATCTAAACCATTCCATTGTAGCTCTGGCTGTATGTTTAGGGTCATTGTCCTGCTGGAAGGTGAACCTCCGCCCCAGTCTCAAGTCTTTTTCAGACTCTAACAGGTTTTCTTCCAAGATTGCCCAGTATTTGGCTCCATCCACCTTCCCAAGAACTCTGACCAGCTTCCCTGTCCCTGCTGAAGAAAAGCATCCCCACAGCATGATGCTGCCACCACCATGTTACACAGTGGGGATGGTGTGTTCAGGGTGATGTGCAGTGTTAGTTTTTTGCCACACATAGCGTTTTGCATTTAGGTCAAAAACTTCAATTTTGGTCTCATCAGACCAGAGCACCTTCCTCCACATGTTTGCTGTGTCGCCCACATGGCTTGTGGCAAACTGCAAACGAGACTTCTTATGGCTTTGTTTCAATAATGGCTTTCTTCTTGCCACTCTTCCATAAAGGCTCGATTTGTGGAGTGCATGACAAATAGTTGTCCTGTGGACAGATTCTCCCACCTGAGCTGTGGATTTCTGCAGCTTCCCCAGAGTTACTTGGCTGCTTCTCTGATCAATGCTCTCCTTGCCCGGCCTGTCAGTTTAGGCGGACGGCCATGTCTTGGTAGGTTTGCAGTTGTGCCATACTCTTTCCATTTTCGGATGATGGATTGAACAGTGCTCCATGAGATGTTCAAAGCTTGGGATATTTTTTTATAACCTAAACCTGCTTTAAACTTCTCCACAACTTTATCCCTGACCTGTCTGGTGTGTTCCTTGGGCTATATGATGCCAAGGAACATTGTTTGTTCACTAATGTTCTCTAACAAACCTCTGAGGCCTTCACAGAACAGCTGTATTTATACTGAGAGTAGATTACACGCAAGTGGACTCTATTTACTAATTAGGTGACTTCTGAAGGCAATTGGTTGCACTGGATATTATTTAGGGGTATCAGAGTAAAGGGGGCTGAATACCTTTGCACGCCACACTTTTCAGTTATTTATTTGTAAAAAAATTGAAAACAGTGTATCATTTTCCTTCCACTTCACAATTATGCACCAGTTTGTGATGGTCTATCACATAAAATCCCAATGAAATACATTTACGTTTGTGGTTTTAACGTGACAAAATGTGGAAAAGTTCAAGGGGTATGAATACTTTTGCAAGCCACTGTAGGGTCTCCGACATTTCCATAATGCACATTTTAATTGTGGGGGTTATGGGGCTTTTCCAAAATTGTAATATTAATTTTTTCCCAATTATTAAGCTAAAGTCGATAAAGTTCCTTTGGCATGTTGTAAATATTTGATTTTGTTCTAATATTCCTAATATTATTAGTTTTGAATCGGGGTCCAATTGGATGTTGATTACTTCCGAAATTATCTTAAAAATTTCCGTCCAAAAATTATTAATTTTTATACAACTTACAAATGTGTGCGTTAGGTTAGCCTCTAAGTGCTGACATTTTTCACAAATAGGAGATATTCTTGGGAAAATTCTATTTAATTTTGTTTTGAATAGTGCAATCTATGTAATACTTTAAATTGTGTTAAAGAATGTCTAGCATTTAACGAACAGTGATGTATATATTGTAAGCTTTCATCCCAAATATCTTGCCTTATTGGTTGGCCTAGCTCATTTTCCCATGATTGCCTATAGATTTCCGTCATGGGTGCATCATTATCTAATAGGATATTATAAATATAAGATATTAATTTTTCTATGTTAGGGTGTTTGTTCAAACATTCAGCAAGAATTTCTGTCTTTCTATTTCTATAGTCCTGTGTATTTGATTTAACATAGTCTCTAAGTTGTAGGTATCTAAAGTAGTCATTTGAGTGAAGTCCATAAGTTTGTTGTAATTCCTGGAATGAGAGGAATGTACCTTTCCTATAAAGATGACCTATCTTTTTCCATTGTAAAAAACCTTTATCCATCATTGAGGGTTTAAATGTAGGGTTGTTTACAATGGGAAGAAGTAGTGATAAATTATCAAATTTTAGTGTCTTTTTGAATTGTTTCCAAATGCGTATTCCACTATTATGGGGTTTTCACTATAGGTTTTTTTGCTTAATTTAGTAATAGCAAGTAAGATCGACCCAATTTCAAAAGGTAAACTGTCTTCCTTTTCCATTTTTAACCAATCTGGTTGTTGGTCCAGTTCTTCCAACCAAAAATTCATATTTTTAATGTTAACTGCCCAGAAATAGAGCATAAAATTCGGTAGGGCTCAACCTCCATTTATTTTTGATTTACATAAGTGCTTTTTATTTATTCTGTGGTTCTTATAATCCCAAATAAAATTAGTGACTATAGAATCAACCTTTTTAAAAAAGGTTTTTGGGAGATATATCGGGATTGATTGAAAGAGGTACAGTAATTGCGGGAGAAAAATTGCATTAATTTACTAAACATTGAGATAGGTAATAGAAACATAGAAACATAGAAATTAGGTGCAGGAGTAGGCCATTCAGCCCTTCGAGCCTGCACCGCCATTCAATATGATCATGGCTGATCATCCAACTCAGTATCCCGTACCTGCCTTCTCTCCATACCCTCTGATCCCCTTAGCCACAAGGGCCACATCCAACTCACTCTTAAATATAGCCAATGAACTGGCCTCAACTACCCTCTGTGGCAGAGAGTTCCAGAGACTCACCACTCTCTGTGTGAAAAAAGTCTTTCTCATCTCGTTCTTAAAGGATTTCCCCCTTATCCTTAAGCTGTGACCCTTGTCCTGGACTTCCCCAACATCGGGAACAATCTTCCTGCATCTAGCCTGTCCAACCCCTTAAGAATTTTGTAAGTTTCTATAAGATTCCCTCTCAATCTCCTAAATTCCAGAGAGTATAAACCGAGTCTATCCAGTCTTTCTTCATAAGACAGTCCTGACATCCCAGGAATCAGTCTGGTGAACCTTCTCTGCACTCCCTCTATGGCAATAATGTCCTTCCTCAGATTTGGAGACCAAAACTGTACGCAATACTCCAGGTGTGGTCTCACCAAGACCCTGTACAACTGAAGTAGAACCTCCCTGCTCCTGTACTCAAATCCTTTTGCTATGAAAGCTAACATACCATTCGCTTTTTTTACTGCCTGCTGCACCTGCATGCCTACTTTCAATGACTGGTGTACCATGGACACCCAGGTCTCGCTGCATCTCCCCTTTTCCTAATCGGCCACCATTTAAATAATAGTCTGCTTTCCTGTTTTTGCCACCAAAGTGGATAACCTCACATTTATCCACATTATACTGCATCTGCCAAACATTTGCCCACTCACCCAGCCTATCCAAGTCACCTTGCAGTCTCCTAGCATCCTCCTCACAGCGAACACTGCCCCCCAGCTTCGTGTCATCCGCAAACTTGGAGATATTGCCTTCAATTCTCTCATCCAGATCATTAATATATATTGTAAATAGCTGGGGTCCCAGCACTGAGCCCTGCGGTACCCCACTAGTTACTGCCTGCCATTGTGAAAAGGACCCGTTTACTCCTACTCTTTGCTTCCTGTTTGCCAGCCAGTTCTCTATCCACATCAATACTGAACCCCTAATACCGTATGCTTTAAGTTTGTATGCTAATCTCTTATGTGGGACCTTGTCGAAAGCCTTCTGGAAGTCCAGATATACCACATCCACTGGTTCTCCCTTATCCACGCTATTAGTTACATCCTCGAAAAATTCCACAAGATTCGTCAGACATAATTTACCTTTCGTGAATCCATGCTGACTTTGTCCAATGATTTTACCACTTTCCAAATGTGCTGCTATCCCATCTTTAATAACTGACTCTAGCAGTTTCCCCACTACCGATGTTAGACTAACTGGTCTGTAATTCCCCGTTTTCTCTCTCCCTCCCTTCTTAAAAAGAGGGGTTACATTTGCTACCCGCCAATCCTCAGGAACCACTCCAGAATCTAAAGAGTTTTGAAAGATTATCACTAATGCATCCACTATTTCCTGAGCTACTTCCTTAAGTACTCTGGGATGCAGCCTATCTGGCCCTGGGGATTTATCGGCCTTTAATCTATTCAATTTACCCAACACCACTTCCCGACTGACCTGGATTTCACTCAATTCCTCCTTTGACCCACAGTCCCCTGCTATTTCCGGCAGATTATTTATGTCTTCCTTAGTGAAGACGGAACCAAAGTAGTTATTCAATTGGTCCGCCATATCCTTGTTCCCCATGATCAACTCACCTGTTTCTGACTGCAAGGGACCTACATTTGTTTTAACTAACCTCTTTCTCTTCACATATCTATAA
Organism: Okamejei kenojei; assembly: GCA_035221665.1. Classification (NCBI taxonomy): domain Eukaryota; kingdom Metazoa; phylum Chordata; class Chondrichthyes; order Rajiformes; family Rajidae; genus Okamejei; species Okamejei kenojei. The sequence goes on along the minus strand of JAVHYY010000048.1, from coordinate 221,173 downwards.
AAACTTTTGCAGTCAGTTTTTATGCTCCTTGCCAGTTTTCTTTCATAATCTATTTTTCCTTTCCTAATTAAGCCCTTTGTCCTCCTCTGCTGGTCTCTGAATTTCTCCCAGTCCTCTGGTATGCTGCTTTTTCTGGCTACTTTGTATGCATCATCCTTTGCTTTGATACTATCCCTGATTTCCCTTGTTATCCACGGATGCACTACCTTCCCTGATTCATTCTTTTGCCAAACTGGGATGAACAATTTTTGTAGTTCATCCATGCAGTCTTTAAATGTCTTCCATTGTATATCCACCGTCAACCCTTTTAGAATTAATTGCCAGTCAATCTTGGCCAATTCACGTCTCATACCCTCAAAGTTACCTTTCTTTAAGTTCATTATTTCTGAATTAACAATGTCACTCTCCATCCTAATGAAGAACTCAACCATATTATGGTCACTCTTGCCCAAGGGGGCACGTTCAACAAGACGGCTAACTACCCCTTCCTCATTACTCAAAATCCAGTCTAAAATAGCCTGCTCTCTCGTTGGTTCCTCTACATGTTGATTTAGATAACTATCCCGCATACATTCCAAAAAATCCTCTTCCTCAGCACCCCTGCCAATTTGATTAACCCAATCTATATGTAGATTGAAGTCACCCATTATAACTGTTTTGCCTTTGTCGCACGCATTTCTAATTTCCTGTTTGATACCATCCCCAACTTCTCTGCTACTGTTAGGTGGCCTGTACACAACACCCACCAGTGTTTTCTGCCCCTTAGTGTTTTGTAGCTCTACCCATACCGATTCCACATCCTCCAAGCTAATGTCCTTCCTTTCCATTGCGTTAATCTCCTCTCTAACCAGCAACACTACCCCACCTCCTTTTCCTTTCTCTCTATCCCTCCTGAATATTGAATATCCCTGGATGTTCAGCTCCCAGCCTACGTCACCCTGGAGCCATGTTCTCGTGATCCCAACTATATCATAATCATTAATATCTATCTGCACGTTCAACTCGTCCACCTTATTACGAATTACTCCTTGCATTGAGACACAAAGCCTTCAGGCTTGTCTTTACAACGCACTTACCCCTTATACAATTTTGCTGAAAAGTGGCCCTTTTTGATTTTTGCCCTGGTTTTGTCTGCCTGCCACTTTTACTTTTCACCTTGCTACCTATTGCTTCTACCCTCATTTTACACCCACCTGCCTCTCTGCTCTTGTACCCATCCCCCTGCCACATTAGTTTAAATCCTCCCCGACAGCACTAGCAAACACTCCCCCAAGAACATTGGTTCCATTCCATTCCAGGTGCAAACCGTCCTGTTTGTACCGGTCCCACCTCCCCCAGAACTGGTCCCAGTGCCCAAAAAATTTGAATCCCTCCCCCTTGCACCACTTTTCAAGCCACGTATTCATTTGCAATATCCTCCTATTTCTACTCTGACTGGCCCGTGGTGCTGGTAGTAATCCGGAGATTACTACCTTTGAGGTCCTACTTTTAAGTTTATCTCCTAGCTCCCTAAATTCACCTTGTAGGACCTCATCCCTTTTTTTACCTATATCGTTGGTGCCAACATGTACCACGACAACTGGCTGTTCACCCTCTCCCTCCAGAATGTTCTGCAGCCGTTCAGTGACATCCCTGACCTTTGCACCAGGGAGGCAACATACCATCCTGGAGTCTCGTTTGCGGCCGCAGAAACGCCTATCTATTCCCCTGACAATTGAATACCCTATTACTATTGCCCTTCCCCTCTTTTTTCCCCCCTCATGTGCTGCAGAGCCACCCATGGTGCCATGAACTTGGCTGCTGCTGCATTCCCCTGATGAGCCATCTCCCTCAACAGTATCCAAAATGGTATACCTGTTTAGGAGGGAGATGACCGCAGGGGACTCCTGCACTACCTGCCTACTGCTTTGCTGGCTATTGGCCACCCGTTCCCTTTTTGTCCTCTTACCTTTTGCCTGCGGTGTGACCAACTCACTGTACGTGCTATCCACGGCTTTCTCCGCATCGTGAATGCTCCAGTATGAATCCAGCCGCAGTTCCAATCGTTCAATGCGGTCTGCCAGGAGCTCCAGCTGGACACACTTCCTGCAAACGTAGTCACCAGGGACACCGACCATCTCCCTGATCTCCCACATGTTGCAGGCTGAACAAACCACAGGGCCAATCTCTACTGCCATACCTTACTCCCAAATTACTCTGTATTAAATATTAAAAAAAACACAAAAAACTTATCCTTTAAACTTTACTACTAAATACTGAATCCTTAACTCCCAGAATCCCTAACTCCCAGAGTCCCTAACTCCCAGAATCCCTAACTCCCAGAATCCCTAACTCCCAGAAGGCAGAAATGTAAAATTGTAAACCCGGGGTTGCACCCAATCAGCTGCTTCCTCGGGTCCTCTTCCACCAATCAGCGGCTTCCTCAAAAAAAAAACCCACTTCTCCAAATGGAATGTTATGGATTTGGGTAAAAACAAGCCCCGCGCTGGATTTTATAGCTTACCGGTCGGGTGTCGCTCCTCCCCCTCCTCCTCTTCCAACGGCTCCTGTGGGCCTCTGAAAAAGCAAGCCCCGCGCTAGATTTTATAGCTTACCGGTCGGGTGTCGCTCCTCCCCCTCCTCCTCTTCCAACGGCTCCTGTGGGCCTCTGAAAAAGCAAGCCCCGCGCTAGATTTTATAGCTTACCGGTCGGGTGTCGCTCCTCCCCCTCCTCCTCTTCCAACGGCTCCTGTGGGCCTCTGAAAAAGCAAGCCCCGCGCTAGATTTTATAGCTTACGGTCGGGTGTCGCTCCTCCCCCTCCTCCTCTTCCAACGGCTCCTGTGGGCCTCTGAAAAAGCAAGCCCCGCGCTAGATTTTATAGCTTACCGGTCGGGTGTCGCTCCTCCCCCCTCCTCCTCTTCCAACGGCTCCTGTGGGCCTCTGAAAAAGCAAGCCCCGCGCTAGATTTTATAGCTTACCGGTCGGGTGTCGCTCCTCCCCCTCCTCCTCTTCCAACGGCTCCTGTGGGCCTCTGAAAAAGCAAGCCCCGCGCTAGATTTTATAATGTTTTGTAATGTTTTCCAATATAAAATATTCTTATGTAATTTGTTCAATAAAGGCGGGAAGTTAAGTTTAAATAAAGAAGTATATGTCTTTGTTACATAAATTCCAAGATATTTAAATTTTTCATTTACTATTTTGATGGGAAATTGTAATATATGTGGATTACTTTCCATTATTAGCCTGATTTCACTTTTATTCCAATTAATTCTGTATCCTGAAAACGAGCCATATTGAGTTATTAAATTTAATAAGTATGGGATACTAAATTCAGGTTTTGTAATGTAGATGAATACATCATCTGCATATAAGGAAATTTTATTCTCAGTGTCTTTAGTATTATACCCATATATTTCAGGATGGGACCTAACATTTTCTGCTAGTGGCTCTATTGCGATTGCGAATAATAACAGGGATAATGTCCCTGTTAGGTTGAAAGGAAATAGTAAAAATTGGAAAGAGCCATGGTTTTCAAGGGAAATTGGACACTTGTTTCGAAAAAAAAGTGAGATCTCTACAATAATTATAGGAGGCATGGAGTAAATGAGGTGCTAGAGGAGTATAAAGAATGTAAAAAGAATCTTAAGAAAGAAATTAGGAAGGCTAAAAGAAGATATGAGGTTGCTTTGGCAAGAAAGGTGAAAGTAAACCCAAAGGGTTTCTACAGCTATATTAATAGCAAAAGGATAACGAGGGATAAAATTGGACCATTAGAGAACCAGAACGGACAGCTATCTGCAGAGCCAAAAGAGATGGGGGAGATATTGAACAATTTCTTTTCTTTGGTATTCACCAAGGAGAAGGATATTGAACTCTGTGAGTTAAGGGGAAAAAGTAGAGTAGCTATGGAAACTATGAGATTCAAAGAGGAGGAAGTACTGACACTTTTGAAAAATATAAAAGTGGATAGGTCTCCAGGTCCTGACAGGATATTCCCTAGGACATTGAGGGAAGTTAGTGTAGAAATAGCAGGAGCTATGACAGAAATATTTCAAATGTCATTAGAAACGGGAATAGTGCCGGAGGATTGGCGAACTGCGCATGTTGTTCCATTGTTTAAAAAGGGTTCAAAGAATAAACCTAGCAATTATAGACCTATTAGTTTGACGTCAGTGGTGGGCAAATTAATGGAAAGGGTACATAGAGATAATATATATAAGCATCTGGATAAACAGGGTCTGATCAGGAACAGTCAACATGGATTTGTGCCTGGAAGGTCATGTTTGACAAACCTTCTTGAATTTTTTGAAGCGGTAACTAGGGAAATTGATGAGGGTAAAGCAGTGGATGTTGTCTATATGGATTTCAGTAAGGCCTTTGACAAGGTTCCCCATGGAAGGTTGGTTAAGAAGGTTCAATCTTTGGGTGTTAATGGCAGAGTAGCAAGATGGATTCAACAGTGGCTGAATGGGAGATGTCAGAGAGTAATGGTGGATGGCTGTTTGTCGGGTTGGAAGCCGGTGACCAGTGGGGTGCCTCAGGGATCTGTGTTGGGTCCACTGTTGTTTGTCATGTACATCAATGATCTGGATGATGGGATGGAAAATTGAATAAGTAAGTATGCAGATGATACTAAGATAGGTGGTGTTGTGGATAATGAAGTAGATTTTCAAAGTCTACAGAGAGATTTGGGCCATTTGGAAAAGTGGGCTGAAAGATGGCAGATGGAGTTTAATGCTGATAAGTGTGAAGTGCTACATCTTGGCAGGACAAATCAAAATAGGACGTACATGGTAAATGGTAGGGAATTGAGGAATGCTGTGGAACAGAGGGATCTAGGAATAACTGTGCATAGTTCCCTGAAGGTGGAATCGCATGTAGATAGGGTGGTAAAGAAAGCCTTTGGTGTGCTGGCCTTTATAAATCAGAGCATTGAATATAGGAGTAGGGAAGTAATGTTAAAATTGTACAAGGCGTTGGTAAGACCAATTCTGGAGTATGGTGTACAATTTTGGTCGCCTAGTTATAGGAAGGATGTCAACAAATAGAGAGAGTACAGAGGATATTTACTAGAATGTTGCCAGGGTTCCAGCAACTATGTTACAGAGAAAGGTTGAACAAGTTAGGTCTTTATTCTTTGGAGCGCAGAAGGTTAAGGGGGGACTTGATTGAGGTCTTTAAAATGATGAAAGGGATATACAGAGTTGACGTGGATACGTTTTTCCCATTGAGGGTAGGGAAGATTCAAACAAGAGGGCATGACATGAGAATTAAGGGACAGAGGTTTCGGGGTAACGTGAGGGGGAACTTCTTTACTCAGAGGGTGGTGGCTGTGTGGAATGAGCTTCCAGCAGAAGTGGTGGAGGCAGGATCGATTTTAACATTTAAGAGTAAAGTGGATATGTATATGGACGTGAAGGGAATGGAGGGGTATGGTCTGAGTGCAGGTAGATGGGACTAGGGGAAAACAAATGGTCGGCACGGACTGGAAGGGCCGAGAGGGCCTGTTTCCGTGCTGTAATTGTTATATGGTTATATGGTTATAATGGACATCCTTGTCTACAGCCTCTAGATAAATTAAATTTAGCTGATAACATTTGATTTGTTGATATTCTAGCTGTTGGATTAGTATATAAAAGTTTTACCCATGTACTAAACTTCTCGCCCAATTGAAAAATGTTCATGTCTGAAAATAAATAGGGCCATTCCACCTGGTCGAATGCTTTCTCAGCATCTAACGAAATAATTACTAGATCTTCGTTAGTGCTTCCCTTTGAGTATATTATATTGAATAATCGTCTCGGGTTATATGAGGAGTAGCGTTTTGGTATAAATCCTGTTTGGTCCGGGTGTATTAATTTATTAATCACTGTGCTTAATCTTTGTGCTAGGATTTTAGTTAATAATTTTTGATCAGTGTTTAGAGCTATAGCTCTATATGAACCTGGATTTTCCAGGTCCTTATCTATTTTTGGTATAAGTGTTATTATAGATTCATTTAGCGTTTCTGGTAGTTTCTGTTGGGTATAGATATGTTCATACAGTGTCTTTAAACGTGGAGCAATCAGATCATAACATTTTTAATAGAATTCAGAGCCTATACCATCAGGACCCAGGGCCTTACCGTTTTTTAGAGATCTGATAGACTCTTCAATTTATTTTACTGTTATTTCAGCATCTAGTAATTCTCTATCTTTCAAATCTAACCCTTTAAGGTTGCATTTTTGTAAGAATGCTTCCATTCCTGTCAGGTAATCTATCGTTTTAGCTGAGTAGAGGTTTTCATAATATTGCAGGAATCTCTCATTAATATCCAAGATTGTACTAGTGGTTCTCCTGTTTCTGATCTAATCTTATGAATTGTTTTTTCCCCGTCCAGTTTCCGAACTTGATGAGCAAATATTTTTTGAGGTTTATTGCCAAATTCAAAATGTAGTTGTTTAGTATATTGGTAAAATTTTATAACTTGGTCTGAATATATGTTATTTAATTTATATTTCAATGCTGCAATTTTATTGTGTTTTATCATAGTTGGTGCAGCCGCATTTTCTATGTCCAATTGTTTTATTTCCCTTTGTTGTTTAGCCCGATTCTCTTTATTGTGAAATGCTTGGGAGGAGATCATAGCTCCTCGGGTAAATGCTTTAAATGTTTCCCAAAGTAGGGAAGCAGACGTTTCAGGGTTATCATTGATTTCAAAGAACATGTTAATCTGTTTGGTGAGATATTCCTGACATACTTTTTCCTTTAAAATTTGTGGGTTAAGTCTCCATTGTGACTGTTTCTCCGTCCTTCCATTTAATTGAATCATAAATGTTAAGGGAGCATGGTCCGAGATTATAATATTGTGATATTTCGAGTTGTAAGTAAATGGAATAAGCATGGAATCCACCAAAAAATAATCTATTCTTAAATATGTTTTATGTACCGATGAATAAAAGTTTTCTCGCATGGTTGGGTTTTCTATTCTCCAGACATCCTTAATATTACTAGTATCTATATATGCATTTAATAAGTCACTGGACTGCGATTTTATTTTCCATTGTCTTGATGATCTATCTAACTAGGGGTCTAGTGTACAATTAAAGTCTCCTCCGATTATTAAATTGTGTTGTATTAATTCCGGAATTGTATTAAATATTTTCTTAAAAAACAAGGAACTATCAAAATTTGGTCCATAAACATTAATAAGAGTCACTTTTTGTGCATATAATTCACCTATTAATACAATATATCTACCATCACTGTCCGTTATAGTTGATAAGTGTTTAAAAGGTATCCCTTTACGGATTAGTATTGCAACACCTCTGGCAAGGGACTGAATATCATTCCTCAACAACAGTTACCCCCGACAATGGAAGGTTCAAGTGCCCCGACCGCGGAAGATCAAAGAATTGAACTTTTTTTTCGCCTTCCATCACAGTGAGGAATGTGGAGGAGTCACTGTGGTGGACGTTTCTGTTAAAATGTATTTGTTTGTCTTGTTGCTTTTTATTGGCATGACTATGTCAAATCACATTCCTCATATGTTGCAAAACATACTTGGCTAATAAACGACGTTTATGATAAGACCATTTGGCCCATCGAGTCTGCTCCACCATTCAATTATGACTGATCTATCTTTTCCTGTGAACCACATTCTCCTTCCTCTCCCCATAACCCCAGTGACTCCAACTCTCCCGCTGAAAGTCCATTTTCGCAAAATCTCCCGCTCTCCCGCTTGAGATTTAATTTCTCCCGCCCGGGCGGGAGAAATTATATCTCAAGCGGGAGAGCGGGAGATTTTGCTAAAATGGACTTTCAGCGGGCGATCTCCCGCCGAAAGCGGGAGAGTTGGAGTCACTGTAACCCCTGACACCCGAACTAATCAGGAAGCTGATGATCTCTGCTTTAAAATGCACAGCAGTGGTAGAGCTGCTGCCTCACAGCTCCAGCGACTCGAGTTCCATCCCAAATATGGGTGCTGCCTGTACGGAGTTTACACGTTCTCCCCATGACCCGCGTGGGTTTTCTCCGGGTGCTCCGGTTTCTTTCCGCATTCCAAAGACGTGCTGGTTTGTATGTTAATTAGCTTCCGTAAAATTGCCCCTAATGTGTGTAGGATGGAGCTAGTGTACAGGTTGATCAATGGTGGGTGAGGACTCAGTGGGCCGAAGGGCCTGTTTCTGCGCAGTATTTCTAAAATCTAAACAATACCCGGTGACTCGGCCTCCACCTCTGTCTGTGGCAATGAATCCCACAGATTCACCACCCTCCGGCTACAGAAATTGCTCCTCATCTCCTTTCTGAAGGCATAGGTGGGAAAGGCAGAGAGGAATAGGGGACAGACGTGGGCATGTGGGACTAGCTTCGATAGGCCTAGCTGTGTGTTTCTGTGCTGTGGGACTGACTGGGCTCAACAGGGTAGTAGTTTGATACTTCAGCCTGCAACAACCCAGGAGAACTGTTCCAGATGCTTCATTAGTTTGTTGTTCTGCACATTGAATGGGAGGCGATGAAATCGCTCATTCACACGCAGCTGCCAGAGCAAACATATGGTGATGACAAACACAACAAATGCAATATTCAGTGCAGAACAGTGCAATATTGTGTCGGGGAGGCGAGCTCTGTCTGCTCAGCCTCAATCCAAGCTCAGCCTTCCTCCCGTGCATCCTAAGCCGCAATCCGAGCTCAGCCTTCCTCCCATCATCCTAGCCCTGACGGGCCGAGTGCCGCAGCCTTCCTCCCCAGACAACAACTGAGGGGGAAAACACAGAAGAAACCTTCCAACCCCCGGAATCCCTCAGGGAATGCCCCTACTCAGCCTTTGAAACCAAGCTGTCACAATTGTGCGCGATAAATTAGCATTATCAGAGCCATATGCAGAGCCAAAAGAGATGGGGGAGATATTGAACAATTTCTTTTCTTCGGTATTCACCAAGGAGAAGGATATTGAACTATGTGAGGTAAGGGAAAAAAGTAGAGTAGCTATGGAAACTATGAGATTCAAAGAGGTGGAAGTACTGACACTTTTGAAAAATATAAAAGTGGATAAGTCTCCAGGTCCTGACAGGATATTCCCTAGGACATTGAGGGAAGTTAGTGTAGAAATAGCAGGAGCTGTGACAGAAATATTTCAAATGTCATTAGAAACGAGAATAGTGCCGGAGGATTGGCGTACTGCGCATGTTGTTCCATTGTTTAAAAAGGGTTCAAAGAATAAACCTAGCAATTATAGACCTGTTAGTTTGACGTCAGTGGTGGGTAAATTAATGGGAAGGATACTTAGAGATAATATATATAAGCATCTGGATAAACAGGGTCTGATCAAGAACAGTCAACATGGATTTGTGCCTGGAAGGTCATGTTTCACAAACATTGAATTTTTTGAAGCGGTTACTAGGGAAATTGATGAGGGTAAAGCAGTGAATGTTGTCTATATGGATTTCAGTAAGGCCTTTGACAAGGTTCCCCATGGAAGGTTGATTAAGAAGGTTCAATCTTTGGGTGTTAATGGCGGAGTAGCAAGATGGATTCAACAGTGGCTGAATGGGAGATATCAGAGAGTAATGGTGGATGGCTGTTTGTCAGGTTGGAAGCCGGTGACCAGTGGGGTGCCTCAGGGATCTGTGTTGGGTCCACTGTTGTTTGTCATGTACATCAATGATCTGGATGATGGGGTGGAAAATTGGATAAGTAAGTATGCAGATGATACTAAGATAGGTGGTGTTGTGGATAATGAAGTAGATTTTCAAAGTCTACAGAGAGATTTGGGCCATATGGAAAAGTGGGCTGAAAGATGGCAGATGGAGTTTAATGCTGATAAGTTTGAAGTGCTACATCTTGGCAGAAGAAATCAAAATAGGACGTACATGGTAAATGGTAGGGAATTGAGGAATGCTGTGGAACAGAGAGGTCTAGGAATAACTGTGCATAGTTCCCATAAGGTGGAATCGCATGTAGATGGGGTGGTAAAGAAAGCCTTTGGTGTGCTGGCCTTTATAAATCAGAGCATTGAATATAGGAATAGGGAAGTAATGTTAAAATTGTACAAGGCATTGGTGAGACCAATTCTGGAGTATGGTGTACAATTTTGGTCACCTAATTATAGGCAGGATGTCAACAAAATCGAGAGAGTACAGAGGTGATTTACTAGAATGTTGTCTGGGATCCAGCAACTATGTTACAGAGAAAGGTTGAACAAGTTAGGTCTTTATTCTTTGGAGCGCAGAAGGTTAAGGGGGGACTTGATTGAGGTCTTTAAAATGATGAAAGGGATAGACAGAGTTGACGTGGATAAGCTTTTCCCATTGAGGGTAGGGAAGATTCAAACAAGAGGGCATGACATGCGAATTAAGGGACGGAAGTTTAGGGGTAACGTGAGGGGGAACTTCTTTACTCAGAGGGTGGTGGCTGTGTGGAATTAGCTTCCAGCAGAAGTGGTGGAGGCAGGATCGATTTTAACAATTAAAAGTAAAGTGGATAGGTATATGGACGGGAAGGGAATTGAGGGGTATGGTCTGAGTGCAGGTAGATGGGACTAGGGGAAAACAAATGATCAGCACGGACTGGAAGGGCCGAGAGGGCCTGTGTCCGTGCTGTAATTGTTATATGGTTATATGGTTATATTATTCTTTTTTGAATATATACTAGACCAAGTGGGGCCCGTTGCGTCCTGTCCCCTCAACGCACAGTTGTGGGGCGAGGGGGGGGGGGGGGGGGGGGGGTCGGCTTGCTGCGTCAAACACACACTAACCATTCCCTTGATATTATATGAATTTTATTCATTTGCTCCTTTTGGTGGCCGATTAGCAAAAGGGGAGATGCAACGAGACCTGGGTGACATGGAACACCAGTCATTTAAAGTAGGCATGCAGGTGCAGCAGGCAGTGAAGAAAGCGAATGGTATGTTAGCATTCATAGCAAAAAGATTTGAGTATAGGAGCAGGGAGGTTCTACTGCAGTTGTGCATGGTCTTGGTGAGACCACACCTGGAGTATTGTGTACAGTTTTGGTCTCCTAATCTGAGGAAAGACATTCTTGCCATAGAGGGAGCATAGAGAAGGTTCACCAGACTGATTCCTGGGATGTCAGGACTTCCATATGAAGAAAGACTGTATAGACTCGTCTTGTACTTGCTAGAATTTAGAAGACTGAGGGGGGATCTTATAGAAACTTACAAAATTCTTAAGGGGTTGGACAGGCTAGATGCAGGAAGATTGTTACTGATGTTGGGGAAGTCCAAAACAAAGGGTCACAGTTTAAGGATAAGGAGGAAGTCTTTTAGGACTGAGATGAGAAAAACATTTTGCACACAGAGAGTGGTGAATCTCTGGAATTCTCTGCCACTGAAGGTAGTTGAGGCAACTTCATTGGCTATATTTAAGAGGGAGTTAGATGTGGCCCTTGTGGCTAAAGGGATCAGGGGGTATGGAGAGAAGGCAGGTACAGGATACTGAGTTGGATGATCAGCCATGATCATATTGAATGGCGGTACAGGCTCGAAGGGCCAAATGGCCTACACCTGCACCTATTTTCTATGTTTCTATGTTTTACCCCATCGCCACCCTATTCAATCATGCATAGCCCCCAACTCACAGGCGTGGCTAGAGAGGGAGGGGGGTAGAGAGAGAGAGAGGGCATAGGCACAGAGAGGACCAGACCCAAGCTGAGAAGCGGACCCGAGCCGAGATGCGGACCCGAGGGCCGACAGCTCGGCGACTGCAGTCCACAGCCTGACCATCTCCGGCAGCGTCTTTTGAATAACAGGGGAGGAGGGAGAGGTGGAGGGGTGACGTCACTTGCAGCGCGAGGAAGATGGCACGCAGACCCATTGTGACGTCATCAGTGAAAGACAGTCGTTTTTAAATTCAACGTTTTGTCAGATTTTTGAACATTTTCAGTAATAACTCGAGAAATAAAGCATGACATTTTCAGATAAGGCTATAATTGGACCACGGGAAAAATGTCTACCGGAATATACAACTATTTTTTCATTACCGCGTAGATTTTTCGCGAAGATGTGATTATACACACACACACACACACACACACACACACACACACACACACACACACACACACACACACACACACACACACACACACAAGATCAGACTTTTGGTTTCATAGATAGATATGATATAGAGGAAAGCTTATCGTCATCTTGGAATTTATTACAATTTATTGTACCAAATAAGGCACGGTGATATTTGAGTTACCATACAGCCATACTAAGTAAAAAGCAACAAGTCACACAGCCAAATCAAATAAAATTTAACACAAACATCCACCACAGTGGAATCCACATTCCTCACTGTGATGGAAGGTTATAAAGTTCGATCATCTTCCTCCTGTCGGGACTGTTGAACCCTCCACAGTCGCCGCTGCCGATGGTCCGATTTCTAAAGCCCTCGCGTCGGGATGATCAAAACTGTGGCATCGGGACGGATTGGAGCACTCTGCCGCATGGAGCTCCTGAGTCGGCCACTTCTTACCGGAGCCCACGGGCTTCACAGTATTAAAGTCCACAGGCCCCGCGGTCGGAGCTCTTCACACGTGATCCTCGGCAAAGGATTGCAGGCTTGGCGAAGTTAAAGTCCGCGCCCCACCCGCGGCTTGAAGCGCCGGGCCGGTGTTCATGAAAAGCCGCACCATCCACGTTGTGAGGCCGCAGGGGGGTGGAGATACGACACAAAGAAAAATCGCATCTCTGTCGAGGTAAGCGACTGAAAAAACATTTCCACCAATTCCACCCCCTCACCCCCACACAAAGCAAGCCAATAAACACTAAAACATACTTTAAATAATAAAAGGGATAGATGCACAGACTGTTGGGGAGGCAGCCAGTGCCTGTGGAGCCACCCGGTTGACACTGATTATTTGGGGGCCTAACTATATTTTTCTTGCTTAAAATAATACATTTATTTCATTGGAGTACGACTTGGCTCCAGCGGTTTAACGAGCAAAAGACCTTGGTTACTGCGGATGCCCAAGGGCGGAGAACGAGATCCTACCTTTCAGAGTTCAGGGGGAACGGCCTGGGGACGGGAAGCGGTGACTCTGGATTAATCCTGACACCTTTTGCCAGCGAGAAGAAGACAGAGGAATGATGAAGAGATGGCCCACGAGGGGAGGGCCTGTCGATGACTGGTCAGCTCGGACCTTGCATCCAGAATGGACACCGCATTCTCGACAGGGCCAAGGAGGGCTTATATTAGGAACACTTCTCCATCCATTTCCCACTGCGGATGGCTGACCTGCTGAGTTCTACCGGCACTTTGGAGCGGAATGGATAGTCGACGTGTCGGGTCTGGACCCTTCTTTGCACTTATGCAGTTGGAGGAGAAAGCGGAAAAAAAGAGATGGGGTCGGGACAAATTCCAGGACTTCATGGGGGGGGTCTCTTTAATTTGGAGAATTCAATGTTCATGTCATTGGGTTGTAAGCTATGAGGTGCTGTTCCTCTAGTTTGCGTGTCACCACACTGGCAATGGAGGAGGCCCAGGACAGAAAGTGCAGTGTGGGAGTGGGAAGGGATGTAAAATGGTTGGCAACTGGGAGATCCAGCAGGCCTTGGTGGACAGAGCGCAAATTAAATGCACGCCTAGTCTATATACAAAAAACAAGAGATGCTGGTTTACAAAAAGAGACACAATCTCCTGCAGTAACTTGCACCTCTGGAGAGCATGGACAGGCAACATTCTAGGTCAGGACCCTTCTTCAGACTGCTTGGTGTGGGGGGTGGAGAAAGTTGGAAAAGAGAGGTGGGAGTGGTCGCCTTAGATTCCCTTCCCTCTACAGATGCGGCCTGACCCACTGAGTTCCTCCACCACCTTAGAGGGATTGGACAGGCAATGTTTTGAGTCGGGACCCTTCTTCAGAATGATTGTAGAGGGTGGGGCGGAGGAAACTGGAAAAGAGAGATGGGGCTGGACAAAGCCTGGCACGTGATAGGTGGACACAAAATGCTGGAGTAACTCAGCGTGACAGGCAGCATCTCTAGAGAGAAGGAATGGGTAACGTTTCAGGTTGAGACCCTTCTTTAGAAGTGATAGGTTGATATAGGTGAGGTAGACACAAGAAACTGCAGATGCTGGAATTTGAATTAAAACAATTTAGTTAGATGCACCAAATCTCTTTTCCAGAGTGGGGAAATCGAGGACCAGAGGACATGGGTTCAAGGTGAAGGGAAAAAGATTTAAAAGGAAACCAAGGGGTAACCTTTTCAAACAGAGGGTGGTGGGTGTATGGAACAAGCTGCCAGTGGAGGTAGTTGAGGCTGCGACTATCCCAAAAGATGAAGAAACAGTTAGACAGGTAGATGGATAGGACAAGTTTGGAGAGATATGGGCCAAACGCAGGCAGGTGGGACTAGTGCAGCTGGGACATGTTGGTCGGTGTGGGCAAGTTGGGCCGAAGTTTCCACACTCCATCACTCCAAGACTCGAACACAAAGTGCTGCAGTTGTTAATCCTGGCTAAATTGGACCAGCTAGGACTTCAAAATGGGGTTAAGTTTCAGGATTGCTGGGAGATTTGGTCAAATTGGAATTACTCTCTGCAGAGCTGGGACAGGCTGCGAGAGGTGCCAGAGTGTCTGGAGCTTAGATACAATTTGCAAGCAAAGAATGGAAAGCCTTGCAAACCCTGTCAATCTCGTGCAAAAAACATAAAATGGATTGGATAGCTGCAAACCTTGTAAATAGTTGTAAATAATGTTGCAGAGTCTGACTTTTCTAAGTGTTAATTGGATGAAGTGTTGAGCCTTATCTGCGTTTTCTGTTAATCAGGGTAAATGTTTCCAAGTTGACTTCATCTTGAAGTCCGTTGTGAATACAATGTATTGAACTGTTGTATCATTGTGTTAGGGAAATGCCTGTTATGTACGAGGTTAATCGATATCTGTCATTGGGTGATTAAGAGACCACCCCCATGTGGTTCGGCCCCTCGAAAAGTCAGTGATCACGATCTTCTGGAAGAGCGCTCAGATTGCGTAACCTTCTGGAGTGCCTCTGTCTAAGCGAGTCCTAAAGGGCTTGAACAGGCAGAGGCAAGGATCAAACCCACGGTGGAGAACATGGTTAGGTGACGTTTCACAGAGTGCTGGAGTAACTCAGTGGGTCAGGCAGCATCTGTGGAGAACATGGATACGTGACATTTCACAAAGTGCTGGAGTAACTCAGCGGGTCAGGCAGCGTCCCTGGAGAACATGGATATGTGAGATTTCGGGACAGGACCCTTCTTCAGTCTGACACTATGTTAACAGATGAGGGAGTGATCAGCAGATGAGTGGCAGAGGCAAGAGAAAATAGTAAGATTAAACGAGAACTTACCACTTTGAAGTTTTATCTTGATTTTATGAGGAGTTACGATGAGCATTTACGTGAAGAAGAAGGCCGTCGGTTCGCTTAGCTTGTCAATCTTCAAAGCAGCGGTGTGAAATCACAGATAACAGTAGTTGAACTGAACATAGTAAGATTAGAGAAGAGTAGAACTACCAGATGACCTTAATGATATGAGGGTTGGGAGCGGTGGGCATGTAAACGCTCATCGTAACCCCTTATTAAATCAAGATCAAACTGGTAAGTTCTCGTTTAATCTTACTATTTTACTTCAAAGTCACGTGAGTGACTACGTGAAGATTTCAAAGCTCTGTAATTTCATGCCGGAAATGAATCCTTGCATTACACACTGCATGAAGTGACCATGGATCAGTGAAAAAGATTTTACTTCGGAGTCACGTGAGCGACTACGTGAATAGAAGCCCGTACAGCCGTTGGTGCGTCATGACGTCAGACGCTGGTGCAGTCGGGAACGGTTGGAGCAGCAGCGCTCCTCCGAGCGGTAAGTTTAAACAGGTTACACGAAAAGCTGGAGAATTCAGCGGGTGCAGCAGCATCTAGGGAGCGAAGGAGATGGGCGACGTTTCGGGTCGAGACCCTTCTTCAGACTTCACCCTCCATTCTCCAGCATCTGCAGTTTTCGTTAACAGGTTTAAACGGAGGTAAGGTTTGTTGAAATACTTTACCACAGGTCATTTTCTGCGACGGTTGGGAGTAGATATGTTGCAGAAAGTGAAGAAGGTGTCGGCGAGGCGCTCCGGGGGTAGAAAGGAGAGTGACCAGGAGAGTGTTGAGGATGGAGGCCCGTCTGGTACACCTGGTCCGGTGCTGGCTACACAGCAAGTGGTTGCGGACCCACTGCCGGGGGGCAGTGGAGGCTTGCACAGTAGGGTGGAAGGCCACTGGCAAGTCTCTGTGGCCCGTAGATGAGTCGGGCCTGGAGGTTATACCCTCCATAGGAGAGTCCGTTTGCTCACGGCTCTCCCACGTCGAGATTCTATTACAAAAGAATGCTCGACAGGGACCAGCTCCGTGAGGAGGAGTGGTGCCCAAGCCAGGCTGATGGAGAGCTTGTGCTAGCAGCACCTGTTTCAGGGCTGCAGAACTATCCTGCCTGTGAGGAGGATGTTCCAGCTCCGTGAGGAGGAGTGGTGCCCAAGCCAGGCTGATGGAGAGCTTGTGCTAGCAGCACCTGTTTCAGGGCTGCAGAACTATCCTGCCTGTGAGGAGGATGTTCTATCAGGGCCGTTTGCTGACACTGTTTCTATGCTGGGGGAGAGCAAGGTGTTCGGTTGGAGGTAATTCCGAACATTGCTGGGAAGTTTGCTGAGTGTAGAGAGGCAGGAAAGGCGATTGATGTAGAATTGGCCGAAGCCATTCAGTATATCCTCTCCCACCAGTTACAGGAGCTAGCTATGGATGAAGTAGCAAAAAACTATAACGCTCCTGTTAATTGTGATCTCCTGAAGGTACCGGTGGTTAATCACCAAATTTGCATAGATGGGTTTGCCTGCTAGGGCCCAGGAGATGAAGTTTTAAAAAAGTGCTTAAACTGTTGTAAGCAGGTATTACAGCTGTGGTGAAAGTTATTGATACAAATGATATGGTTGAAGCACACCAGGATGAACTGGGACTCCTTTGTAATGCATTTTGAAATTAATAATGTCGGGAGGGCCGCTATTAGGCCAGTGCTAACCCGAATTTGGCGAGTTGTGCAAACCGACCAGTGTACCACCACGAAATCTGTTGTTTGGTGGTAACCTTGCAAAAAGGGTCAAAGACTGTTATGAGGTTGTTATAACCATGGCCCTCATTAAGCCAGCTGGAAGCAAGGCAAAAAAGGTTCTCTACAAGAAGTCGAGGACAACAAGGCCGCAAGGAAAGATGCTGGTAAGGAATATAACATTTGACAGACGATGAATTAACTGATGTTCCTGTTCAAATTGGGGAAGGTTAAAATTGTTCTCAAACAATGGCAGCAGTTGACATCAGATTTGTTCATACTTAGTGTATTGAAGGGGTGAAAAATTGGATTTTACTATGACAGTCTACCCAATCAACATTTTCCTAGTCGTAAACTTATTTTTCAGATGAGGAAAATGTGCTTATTCAAGCAGAGATTCAGTCGTTACATAAGAAGGGGTAATTGAGCCTTCTGTCTATCAAAGTCAACAATTTCTGTCAAGTATATTTCCCAGATCTAAAAAGACTGGGGGATGTAGAATTATTCTGGATTTATCGAATTTGAACAAATTTGTTTGTTATAGGCATTTCAAAATGGAGAACTTTACCACGGGCAAACATCTAGTGTCCAAAGGGTATTATATGGCAACCATTGATTTAAAGAATGCGTATTACGCTGTGCCTATTCATGGTGATGATAGAAGATATTTGAAATTTATTTGGATGACTGAGCTGTGGCAATTCAGGACATTGCCGAATGGATTAACTTCAGCTCCTAGATTATTTACTAAATTGGTAAAACCTGTGTTAGCATTGCTTAGAGCTCAGGGGCATGTGGTAATGGCCTATTTAGATGATTTCTGATTGTTGGAAAGACTCATGCTGAAACTCAATCATCAGTTTCAGTTGTTAAAATCACTTTTGAACAAATGGGATTTGTTATTCACCCAGGTAAATCTAAATTATCACCAGTCCAAATTATTGATTATCTGGGATTTACGATTAATTCCAATCACATGTTGGTAACTTTGCCCAGGGATGAATTGAATCAGTTAATTGAGGACTGTGTTAATCTCGTTGGAGAACAACGGCCTTTGATTAGACAAGTAGCCAGTTTTATTGGGAAGTTGTTGCAGCCTTTCCCGCTGTGCAGTATTGTCCTCTGCATTATCAACAATTACAACCATCAAAGGAACAGGCACTGAGAATACAAAGGGGCTATTTTTGATAGGCCTATGCAGTTGTCAGCTGGGGCGATTGCTGACATACAATGGTGGATAGTACATGTTTCAAAAAATTTAAGGAAGGTTTCGTGGAATCACCGTCACTGATATTACAGACTGATGTGAGTGCACTGGGTTGGGGTGCAACAGATATGTCTTCTAGTTGTGGAGGCAGATGGAATGTGGATGAGACATCGCTTCCTCAATTAAGAGGGATTGATTATTTAGAGTTGTTGGGCACCTGGTATGGGCTCAAAGCTTATTGTTCTACAAGGAGGGATCTGCATGTGCAGCTCAGATTCAAAAACACCACAGCAGTGGCATATGTAAACCACATGGGTGGAGTTAAGTCACAGTCTTGTGATAGACTGGCTAACCAGATTTGGAGCTGGTGTATTGACCAAAATATCTGGCTTTCAGCACTTTATTTGCCAGGAAGAGGTCACGTCAGTTAATGACAACATTGAATGGATGTTAAATCAGGATGTGTTTAACCAAATGATTGATCAGTATGCATTGCCAGATATTGACTTGTTTGCATCTCGATTAAATCATCAGTTACCTAGATATGTTTCATGGTAACCAGATCCTGGGGCAGTAGCAGTGGATGCATTTTCGCTGCATTGGGGGAGGAATGTTTGTGTATGTATTTCCTTCATTCTGTCTCATCAGCAGATGTTTGCAAAAGATCAAGGAGGACTCCGCTTCAGGGGTATTGGTAGTGCCAGATTGGCCTACACGAGCATGGTTTCCCGTTGTATTACAAATGGCTAGGGAGCCTTACATGCTTATGCCCAAGAATAAAAATCTACTGGTAAATCCAGTCACTGGGGATCATCATCCTTTATAGGATCGTATTGATCTGTTAATTTGCAGATTTTAAGGAGGCCATACCTGGGGAGAGGACTGTCTCATCGGATGGTGGATGTTCTCACGTCGGCCTGCAGGGATAGTACACAGCAGCAATATATCACCTATATAAGGAAGTGGGAGCAATTCTGCCTACAGCAGGATATTGTATATCACACGGCAGGGATCACGGATGTATTGGAGTTTGTCAACTCTTTATTTTGACCAAAAAATTAAGTTACAGTGCAATTAATTCAGCCAGAAGTGCTCTGTCTTCTTATTTACCTATGAATGCAGAATTGCATACAGTAGGGACACATCCGTTAGTTCACGATTCATGAAGGGAGTTTTCAATTCTAATCCTCCTAAACTCAGGTATGCCGGTATTTGCAATGTGAGTGAGGTTTTTATGCTTCTTCGCCAGTGGGCTCCGGTTACAAGCCTATCTATAGCCAAATTAACTATGAAGGTGGTCATGCTTCTGGTGTTGGTTTCAGCCCAACGTGTACAAACATTGCAACAGCTAAGGCTAGATAGAATGCATGTGTCGGCTGATGCCATTATATTTTATGTCTATGATTTGCTTAAACATAATAAAAGAGGCATGACAGGATGTAAGATGGTGTTTTCAGCATACCCCGCAGATGATCGCTTCTGTATAGTCTCACATTTATCTCTTTACATTGAGATTACTAAACCTCTGAGAGGAACAGAGTTGGCTTTGTTTATTAGTCACAAAAAACCACACAGTAAGGTCGGTGCAAACGATTTCAAGGTCCTCGCGGCCGCAGGATGGTCCAGTGAGCTAGCTTTTCAGAGGTTTTGTCACAAGCCGATTTCAAGGCTCGGGGTGTTTGCTGATTCTGGTGTCAGTACTGTTACATTTTTCCCCTGAGTTAGAGGGGTTTGTTATGATTTGTTTGTAAATAAACTGTTATTTCATTTAACAAATGTATTACTGATGCATGATTGATTGTTAACGACTTTTGTGTCAATCCAGGCAGTGTGAACGTCGGATTTGAGTCTGCGGCGTGAATTCACAGTGCTTTGAAGTCTTCACGTAGTCACTCACGTGACTCCGAAGTAAAATAGTAAGATTAAACGAGAACTTACCAGTTTGAAGTTTGATCTTTATTTGATGAGGAGTCGAGTTGAGGGACTACGTGCCCTCCGCTCCCACCCTCATAGATCTCATCTGGTAGTTCTAGTTTTATCATCTTACCGTTATACTTCGGTCATTGTTAGCTGTGAATTCATTCCGCTGCTTTGAAGATTGACGCACCAACGGCTGTATGGGCTTCTATTCACGTAGTCCCTCAACTCGACTCCTCATAAAATAAAGATCAAACTTCAAACTGGTAAGTTCTCGTTTAATCTTACTATTAATGCATTCAGATAAGACTTAATTTGTTAAAATGCTGATGCTTTAATCATCAAAAGAAAATAATAGTGACCTGTTTTATCAAGGGGAAACTATAAAACAGAGTCTTAAATGGAGTTGGCAAATACCCCCGGTTTGGCAATGGGTTATTTAACATGTTGGTAACGTATGTTAGTTTGACCATCCTGCAGCTGCTAGGCTGTGGCCCTGTGGAACATACATTACCTTTGGAGCTGATGTAGTAGCAGCCCTGGTGGAGTGAGTGTGGTAAATATTAGTATCAACTCATACATTAGCCAAAACCACGGTTTTATCACCTGGAGATGGTGGAACTAATACTTCTATGAAGTATTTTTTTGTTTGTAACTAACAAACATTGCTAGTGAGGAGCCTTAGAGGCTCTAAGTGATCTAGACGTATTGTGTAAAGGTGTGGTCACACATTACCGAAAGACCATAGGGTATGCCATCAAACTGGTTTGAGACCAAAGCCCCTGGTTAGTTCTGTTTAATTAAATCAAAAACATAAAATGTTATGTATTAGCAGATGTACCACCCTGTCCAGTTGCAATGTACGTTGTGAATGGACCGGTTGCACTGAGGTCAGTGCCATGAGGACAAGAGCCTTAGAGAGCTGGCTAAAGCTTAGGATGTAGCTGGTGCCCCCAGTGAAGTAATGTTAACATTACGTCTATGTCCCATACTTCCGTGGTACCGGGCCTGGGAGAACTTGTATTAAAGATATTCTCATATTCTGGAGATCGGAGCGTGAGGCCCGACAGTTTGGGTCCCACTGCTGCAGCAAATATGATGAGAAAGCACGTAGGCATAGTGAATGGCACTATCCTTAATTATTGTCATGGACCCATTTGAAAATGAACTGTAAGACATCAGTATCCATGCTGAGTTGTACGTAACATGTATATTAGAACAAAAAACGGTTCCCATCTGCTGAAGTGGTATGTACTGCCTTATGGTGCCTCCCCTGCACTACATGGATCAGCCGTAGGCATAGTCGTCTCAGAGTCTGCAAGTCAATTAATTGATTTTCTTGCAGTGGCTGGTTCCCCATGTCACAGGCAGAACCAGCAAGTGTTATGTTTAGAATGATCCTATTAGGTTCTATATATTCCCAACATAGCGGGAACCCGTGGCTGCATATGCCAGTCAGGCAGTTTGAATGCCTGAAGCGGTGTCTTGCTGGATTTATTGCAAGACTCAACTGAAGTGGCAGTATGGAGGAAAGACATGCAAGAAAAACATTCCTCCCCAGTGTGGCGATAGTGTATTCTCGCCACTGTATACCATGTATTTACATCTGGAAAATGAGCCTGGATGTAAACATATCGATATTCGGTGTTCTATCGAGTCATGATGACATTAAACACTTAGTGATCCAACATCCATTCTGTGTTGTCGTTGATTTCACTTAATGATACAATAGCCTCAAATGAGGTTAGGTAAATATCATGGGATAGTTTAACTTTATTGCACCCGCGTGACTAACATATGCCACCACCATTGTGTTTCAACTTGGAGTTTGCATGCAGAGTATCCTTTAACCTATAGGATGCACCTAGTGTTATAGGTAGTTGATACCAAACTGAAAATTGGTGACTGATGCAAACCGCATCCACCATAACTGGAGATGGCAGTCGTAATTTCTCATCTTTGAGGACTAGCATCAGTTTGTAATTACTGAGGATAACTGACCAAACTTACTGGAGCAATGCTGAATACTACCACCATTGTGACTTCGGTAGCTTCAGCTGGGGAAGGCCTGGGTCTATTAACAAAGACCTACATGGTACTGAGGGGTTAATTCTTTGCATGTAGTAGGTTCTGATAATGCAAAGGCCCAATTTGCACCGCTGGAACACAGCTACTATATTGCCAATTACACTTAATGAGTAGATTGCTGCTTATAACAACGAGGTTGTTACAGGCTTCTGATAATTCCACCTCCTGCCCCAGGGCAGAGTCCCTGTTAAGTTGATAGTAAAATGCAATCCCAACAGTCAATTGTTCTGATTGGTATGAACTTAAATTTAACTGGATGGATTAAAGGACCCCAATCGTCAAATATAGTTTGGGCTGCAACTGTTAATTTAGTAAAATACAGCGTTTAAAAACATTATCCAGATAGGTGATAACAAATGTTCTAGAGCGCTGAGCAGCCCAAGCACCGGTTTAACTAATTTGGTAAATAAACCTGGGAGCTGAAGTAGCCCATTTGCAACGGTTTTACTGTTGCACTGGCCCATCCAGATAAATTTCAAATATCTCTGGTGATCCCTGTCAATGGGAACTGAATAGCATGCATCTTTGAGATCGATGCCTGCCATATAGCTCCTATAAAATCAATAATTGTACAGTGATGATGTATCCCATTTTGAAAGTCGATACTGCACATAGGAGTTAAATCTGGATGAAGTGACATCCTGCATCTTTCACCCTATCCTGAAAGGCAATCCAGCCTGTTATACTGGGCCTGTCTCAAAAGACAACTCCGGCCCTAATTCCAAGCCTGCTTGGAACCTAGTATGTTGTGCAGTATAAAGTAATCACATGTAATCATCAGTTTATTAAACCCAGATCTAAATCTCATGCAAGCATGGTCACTTGTAGAAAAACACAAGTGTAAATATTAACAACATGTAAATGGTCCACAAACCCATGTTTTGGGAGAACAAGACCCACCAACCTCCATGGCTACCGGTGGTCGTATGTTAAGTCGTTAGGCTTTGGTCTGAAAACTCTCATTATGCTAAGCCTGCCTCGAAAGACAACGCTGGCCATATTTCCTTACCCAGCTTTCAAGCTGCCACCAGCTTCAGTGAACCGCTGCCCCCGATGGAGGCGTGGGGTGTGTCGTCGCCTGCCGTTGAAGCTTTGCTCATCGTCGGTACCTTGATTAGTCCGACAGCTTTTGCTTACCTGTGGGAAAAGTCTTACCTGAAGAGAGGATACGGCGGCTGGTTTCATTTCTTGGATTTCATGCTCTCCAATGTCACCCGGGTAGTGCTGTTCACTGCCGGCACATAGCATTTGCGAGTATCTCTTGAAGCCATATGAATGTGCTCCAGTATGTTCCATGGACATACTTAGAATTTGAAGGGACTTCCGGTGGCGCTATGGAGGGCTAGAGGACAACGCCAGCCAGCTCCGTGAAAAAAACGGGAAAAAACGGGGGATTAACGGACCTACCTGCTGCCTGCTGCTTGCTGCCTGCCGTTTCTGCACTGATTGTTGTGAGTGGCATTATCAGGCGTGTGACTAATTATGTCTACAACACGCAGCCCTACCAATAAACAGAAAAGTCGACCAACCCGGCAGAGACTGGCAGAAGGCCCAACTGAAGCCTTGGACTCAGGTAGGACCTCATCCCAGGAAGATGTATCGAAAAGAACAGGGAAAAAAGCGGAAAGTGAAGAATTGAAGACTTTCATTTCTCGCGAGATTGCTGGTTTAAGGGAAGAAATAAACCAGATGAATACTCAAATGAAAGAATTTCAACAGGAAACGAATTCAAATATTAATAATAAGACCAAGAAAATATCGGAAGATTTGAAGAAGGAAATTACAGAAATGATGAACGAAATGAGAAAGGAGATGGATAATAAAATTGAAAAGGTCAAAAATGACTTTGAAAAAAGGCTGAATCCTATGGAAACGGTACTGGAACAACAGACGGTCGGTATAAAAGGCCTTGAAGAACTAGCTGCTACCAGTGCTATGACTACAGCAAAGCTGATTACAGAAAACGAACGTCTAACGAACTTACTGACTAAAATATCTGAGAAATGTACTGAGCTAGAAGGTCGCCAGAGAAGACAAAACCTAAGAATTGCAGGTATTCCTGAAGGACGAGAGAAAGATGAAGATCCTCGAGAATTTACTGCGAACTTATTACAACATGTTTTATCTCTGGAACAAAAGCCTTTATTAGCCCGTGCTCACAGAGTCAGAGGACGTCAGACAAGAGCAAATGCCCCTCCAAGACAAATGATTATAAAACTACAATACGACTTTGTCTTGGATGAGATAATGCGGAAATCCTCGAGAAATAGAAATCTGGAATTTGAAGGTCACAGGATCAGTATCTACCGAGATTATCCTGCAGAGATTTCCAGGAAACGGAAAGCATTCAACGAGGCTAAAAGTCTTATGAGAGGAGTGGCACACCTGAAATACGGCCTGAATTACCCAGAGTAACTAAGAGTTACCTTCAAAAACGAGGAGCAATTCTTTTCCAACCCAGCAGCAGCAATGGACTTTGCGCGCTACTTTCAAATATATTGACTCTTAAGAATGCTACAAGAATCTCCAAGACTTCGCAAGACTCCACAAAACAATGCAGGACTGGACTGAACTGGGCAACGTTGGATGGAAGTCGGAGAAAGAAGTGGATCGGAAAACTTCACTTGGATACTAATAACTAACATCATTACACTATTAATATAAATAACTAACACATATTACAGACACACCGCGGTATTTTTACTAACACCATTTTTACTAATTAATATTAATCACTATTACTACTAATTAATGATTTTCTATGTTGGAATGAATAGAGTTAAAATTAGGGATTGATTTCATTTGGAGATTTTTTCTTTTTTGCCAGCAATTTTTCATTTTCATTCTTAATTTCTGTTTTCTTTTTGTTGGATGGATTTTTTTCTTTTTTCTTTTTATCTTTTTTTTTGTGTTCTTTCTGTTTAAAATTGTTAGATTTTTAATTAAGTTCTAAATATGTATTTTGATATCTTTTTTTTGTTCCTCTTGTTTATAATAATTAGATTTTTAAATAAGTCTTAAATAATTGTATTTCTATACCTTTAATTGTTATAATTTAAATATGCCTTTACTAAATAAGTCTTTATTTATACCCTCTTTTTTCCCTTTTTTTTTTTTCTAATGCTACACCCCCGGTAAAATATTTTTATGGAATAACAATTCCAAAAACCTGGGAGCTGGTTAAGTTACCAACATCAACGATGGAAGTCGGTAGATGGTTAGCCATGCTAGTATGGCTAGCACTAACTGCAACAACTATAGATGTAGTTTTTCCTCTCTTTTTGCACATTACTAACCTCTTAATCTATCCTTTGTTCTTTTCTCATATAATCTATTATGGTTTTTTTCAATTTGAATGGAGTTATATATTGGATCAATGGAGATATATACGTGAGAGACATGCACGAGACTTAAAATTCATCTATTCGATGTTCGGGTGTAAGGTCGGGTCTGATGTGCTGAACCATAGACTCTATTGTAGACCTCCATAGTCAAAAGATGCAAGACTCAAAAATAAATATAGGGAATGAGGGAATAACGTTTTGTAGTTGGAATGTTAAAGGTATTAATGAACCGATTAAGAGAGGAAAAGTTTTTGCACATTTAAAGGCAAATAAAGCTGATGTAATTTTTATTCAAGAAACCCATCTAAAAAAAGATGCTGAACATAGATTGAAAGCTAAATGGATAGATAAAATGTATCACTCTTCTTTTACGCATAAATCAAGAGGCGTAGCAATATTATTTCGTAAAGGTATTTTATTTAAACATGCATCAACTACAACTGATAAAGATGGAAGATACATTATCGTCATAGGAGAATTAAATACACAAAAAATGATTGTTGTTAATGTATATGGACCAAATTTCGATAGCCCATTGTTTTTTAAGAAGGTATTTAATAATATCCCGGAATTAACACAACACAATCTAATAATTGGAGGAAACTTTAATTGTACACTAGACCCATACTTAGATAGATCTACAAGGCAAAGGAAAACTAAATCACATTCTAGTGACTTATTAAATGCATATATGGAAACTACTAATATCAAAGATGTTTGGAGAATTGAAAACCCTACTGGACGAGAATACTCTTTTTACTCGTCAGTACATAAAACTTACTCAATAATAGATTATTTTTTGGTGGACGCTAAACTTATCTCACTTACTTATAAATCCAATTATCATAATATTATAATCTCAGATCATGCTCCATTAACATTCAAGATCAAAATAAATGGCAAACTACAAAAATCAGAACAGTGGAGATTTAACCCACAAATATTAGAAAATAAAACTACTCAAAATATATCACAGAACAAATTAAGATTTTTTTCGAAATAAATGATAAACCGGAAATATCCTGTTCCTTATTATGGGAAACATTTAAAGCATACCTCCGTGGAATCATGATTTCCTCTCAAGCATTTTATAATAAAAAGAATCGTAAGGATCAGCAAGATTTGGAAAAGGAGATTAAACAATTAGATATACAGAATGCAATGAATCCAACTACTATATTACATAATAAAATTGCAGCATTGAAATATAAATTAAATAAAATATTTACAGACCAAGTCGTTAAACTTTATCAACATACTAAACAATTACAGTTTGAATTCGGTGATAAACCTAAAAAATTATTGGCTCGTCAACTAAGGAAAATGGAAGCTGAAAAAATAATCCATAGGATTAAATCACATACTGGCGAATTGTTAACACAGCCTAAAGATATTAATGAAAGATTTATGCAATATTATAAAAACGTATACACTACGAAAACAACAGATAATAAAATAGGAATTGAAGCATTCTTAAAAAAATGTAACCTGAAAGGGTTGGATTCACAAAATATAGAGTTACTGAATGCTGATATCACGATAAAAGAAATCCAAGAATCTATCAGATCATTAAAAAAGGGTAAAACACCGGGACCAGACGGCATTGGCTCGGAATTTTATAAAATATTTTATGATCAGATTGTACCACATTTGAAATTATTATATGAACATATATATATACATCAAAAACTACCAGAAACATGAAATGAATCTACTATAATACTTTAACCTAAAATAAACAAAGACTTGGATGAACCAGGGTCATTTAGAGCAATAGCTCTTCTAAATACTGATCAAAAGATATTAACTAAAATATTAGCACAAAGGTTAAGTTCAGTTGTTAATAAATTAGTTCACCCTGATCAAACAGGATTTATACCAAAACGATATTCTTCATATAATTTGAGACGGTTATTCAATATTATATACTCGAAAAGAGTATATAGAAACAGGCCCTCTCGGCCCTTCCAGTCCGTGCCGACCATTTGTTTTCCCCTAGTCCCATCTACCTGCACTCAGACCATACCCCTCCATTCCCTTCACGTCCATATACCTATCCACTTTACTTTTAAATGTTAAAATCGATCCTGCCTCCACCACTTCTGCTGGAAGCTCATTCCACACAGCCACCACCCTCTGAGTAAAGAAGTTCCCCCTCACGTTACCCCTTAATTCTCATGTCATGCCCTCTTGTTTGAATGACATGAGAATGACATGACCTTCCAGGCACAAATCCATATAACCATATAACCATATAACAATTACAGCACGGAAACAGGCCCTCTCTGGCCATTCCAGTCCGTGCCGACCATTTGTTTTCCCCTAGTCCCATCTACCTGCACTCAGACCATACCCCTCCATTCCCTTCACGTCCATATACCTATCCACTTTACTTTTAAATGTTAAAATCGATCCTGCCTCCACCACTTCTGCTGGAAGCTCACTCCACACAGCCACCACCCTCTGAGTAAAGAAGTTCCCCCTCACGTTACCCCTAAACTTCTGTCCCTTAATTCTCATGTCATGCCCTCTTGTTTGAATCTTCCCTACCCTCAATGGGAAAAACAAATCCACGTCAACTCTGTCTATCCCTTTCATCATTTTAAAGACCTCAATCAAGTCCCCCCTTAACCTTCTGCACTCCAAAGAATAAAGACCTAACTTGTTCAACCTTTCTCTGTAACATAGTTGCTGGAACCCTGGCAACATTCTAGTAAATCTCCTCTGTACTCTTATTGTACACCATACTCCAGAATTGGTCTTACCAATGCCTTGTACAATTTTAACATTACTTCCCTACTCCTATATTCAATGCTCTGATTTATAAAGGCCAGCACACCAAAGGCTTTCTTTACCACCCTATCTACATGCGATTCCAACTTCAGGGAACTATGCACAGTTATTCCTAGATCCCTCTGTTCCACAGCATTCCTCAATTCCCTACCATTTACCATGAACGTCCTATTTTGATTTGTCCTGCCAAGATGTAGCACTTCACACTTAACAGCATTAAACTCCATCTGCCATCTTTCAGCCCACTTTTCCAAATGGCCCAAATCTCTCTGTAGACTTTGAAAATCTACTTCATTATCCACAACACCACCTATCTTAGTATCATCTGCATACTTACTTATCCAATTTTCCACCCCATCATCCAGATCATTGATGTAGATGACAAACAACAGTGGACCCAACACAGATCCCTGAGGCACCCCACTGGTCACTGGCTTCCAACCTGACAAACAGCCATCCACCATTACTCTCTGACATCTCCCATTCAGCCACTGTTGAATCCATCTTGCTACTCCGCCATTAACACCCAAAGATTGAACCTTCTTAACCAACCTTCCATGGCCTCATTTGAATGGAACCCGGTTCCCTCTTTTCCCCTTTCATCAACATCCCTTTGTCTGGCATCATATTCTGCTCATCTTCTCTCACAGCCTTTCCTGTTCTTCCCATCTCTGGCCTTTGTCCACCCATATGCCAATCACCCCGCTCCCCCTCACCTGTATCCATCTATTACTTAAAGATGGATACATAAAGCTGGAGTAACTCAGCGAGACAGGCAGGCAGCATCTCTGGAGAGAACGAATGGGTGACGTTTCGGGTTGAGACTTCTTCAGAATGGTTAGGGATAAAGGAAATGAGAGATATAGAGGATGAAGTAGAGAAATTTAGAACAATGAATGAACGATGAATGCTAAAAAAGTAACGATGATAAAGGAGACAGGCCATTGTTAGCTGGTTGATAGGTGAAAACAAGATGCTATTGTGACTTGGGTGGGGGAGGGATAGAGAAAGAGGGAATGCTGGGGCTACCTGAAGTGAGAGAAAGTGATATTCATACCACTGCCCGAGCGAAATATGAGATGTTGTTCCTCCAAGCATCACTCTGACAATGGAGGAGACTGAGAACAGAAAGGTCTGTGTGAGAATGGGAAGGAGAATTAACGTGTCCAGCAGCCGGGAGATCATGTTGGTTCAGGCAGGCTGAGCGACGGTGTTAACCATATAACCATATAACAATTACAGCACGGAAACAGGCCCTCTCGGCCCTTCCAGTCCGTGCCGACCATTTGTTTTCCCCTAGTCCCATCTACCTGCACTCAGACCATACCCCTCCATTCCCTTCCCATCCATATACCTATCCACTTTACTTTTAAATGTTAAAATCGATCCCACCTCCACCACTTCTGCTGGAAGCTCATTCCACACAGCCACCACCCTCTGAGTAAAGAAGTTCCCCCTCACGTTACCCAATGGGGCCGTCATGGGCTAGCTCCCCATGACAGCAGTCTCCAAAGCTGTTTCAGCTAGTTGGAGACACCCGCTAAATGCTACAAAAAGTAAATTAAAAGAAATACCCCTAGAGCCTGCGAGAGCGGGGGCGCAAGATGGCTCACCGATTGATAACACGGTTACAGACCCAGGAACGGAAACGACCACGGACAAGGAGAGCATGGCACATGAGACATCCACAACAGCTGCGGGACACAAACTTCAGGTGTGCATCTGTGGTTGGGAGAAAAGAACATCAATGATGGGCTTGAAGATCCACCAAGGGAGGAAAAAGTGCTTGAGAGAGCAGAGACATGGGCCTCGCATTGACCAGTACTTCTTACGAAGCAACCAGTCAAATCAGTCGAATGAAGCACAGCGACGGGACATAAACCAAAGTTCGCAGAGCATCAGCACCCATGTCACTGAAGAGGGTGATACAAGCACAGAAATGCCGGTGGAGGAGCCCACGCAACAACTACAAAGACCTCCATTGGAGGGAAAGATCAAAGGGCATAAACCTGGAGTGAAGTGGCCCAAAGCTGTTGAAAAGAAAGAGTGGGAGACGGTCAACAGTGACCTTATACATATCTTGGAGCAACAAGTGGGCACAGCAGTGGAAAAGCTTGAAAGGATGGGCAACATAATCTACAGCTATGGAGAAGAACGGTTTTGGGGTAAGTAAAGGGAGAGGTGGAAAGAAGTTACCAACACCAATCAAGTCCAGGAGGCAGCATGAGATCGAGAGGCTAATCAGAGAGAGGAGACAGTTGAAAAAGCAATGGAAAAAAGCAACTGACGCAGAGAGAGAAGGTCTCATGCTACTCCAAGAGGACATCAAGAGCCGATTGGCAACCTTGCGAAAAGCAGAGAACATGAGGAAACTTCGCAAGAATAAAGAACACACAAGAACACGGTTCTACAAAGACCCTTTCAAGTTCATCAAAGACCCTCTTCGCAAAGGAAAAAAGTGGAACTTTGAAAACATCAAAACAAGAATTGGAGGAACACCTGGAAAAGGCCCACCAAGACACGAAAAGGCATGAGAAGTTAGTCATCCCACATGACATCCCACCTATTCAACCACCTGAATTCAACATGGACACCAGCCCTCCGAAATGGAAAGAGGTAGAGAACACGGTCCGGCGAGCAAGAGCAGCATCAGCTCCGGGGCCAAACGGAGTACCATACAAGCTCTACAAGAATGCACCGGATGTGTTACGCTTTCTATGGAAGCTCATGAGGGTGGTGTGGAAGAAGCAAACAATACCTAAGGTGTGGCGAAGGGCCGGCGGCATACTAATACCTAAAGAAAAGGATGCATCAGACATCAGCCAATTCCGGCCAATATGTCTCCTCAACGTCGAGGGAAAAATCTTTTTCAGCATTGTATCACAAAGGCTATCCACCTATCTGGTAACAAACAAGTACATTGATACATCTGTACAGAAAGCAGGAATTCCAGGTTTTTTCGGGCTGCTTGGAGCATACAAGCATGATCTGGCACCAGATCCAAGCAGCTAAGAAGGACAAGAGAGACCTACATGTGATCTTCCTCGATCTGGCCAATGCATTTGGTTCAGTTCCACATGAACTCCTTTGGGAATCTTTTGCCTTTTTCCATGTACCAGAGCTCATCACCACACTGGTCAAGAACTATTTCCAAGACCTGCAGCTGTGCTTCACAAGAGCTGAATTCAGTACAAACATGGCAGCGCTTGGAAGTAGGCATCATGGCAGGCTGCACAGTCTCACCCTTGGCCTTTACAATGGCCATGGAAGTCATCATCAGGGCCTCAAAATGGGTGGTGGGCGGTGAACGAACCAGAGCTGGGCTCCGTCTGCCACCCATCAGGGCATACATGGACGATATGACAACAATAACCACTACTGCAGCATGCACCAAGCGGCTACTTGGAAAAGCTGCAGGAGAACATCAAGTGGGCCCGAATGAAAATCAAACCAAGTAAGTCTCGAAGCATCTCCATAGTTAAGGGGGTGCTTAGAGACACAAGGTTCTGCATCGGTGACGACCTAATACCAACAGTGTCTGAGCAGCCAGTAAAAAGCCTGGGCAGATGGTACAAGGCAAGTCTCAAGGACAAAGAGCAGGTGCAACAGCTAAGGCAAGAAATTGTCAACGGCCTGGAGATCATCAATCAGACCCTACTGCCTGGGAAACTGAAGCTCTGGTGCCTACAGTTTTGGACTCCTTCCTCGGACAATGTGGCCACTGACCGTTTATGAAGCTCCAATAACAACTGTGGAGAAGATGGAGCGAACCATAACTTCATACGCGAAGAAATGGCTCGGTGTCCCACGATGTCTAACTAACATCGGCCTCTATGGCAAAGGGGTCCTGGAACTACCTCTCACTAGTCTAACAGAGGAATACAAGTGTTCCCAAAGTAAGACTCCAGATGACACTGAGGGACTCTAGAGACAAGACCATCAGTGCTGTTGCGCCGCCCCTAGTAACCGGCCGGAAGTGGACACCATCTGATGCAGTACAGCAAGCTTCATCAGCTCTGAGGCACAAAGACGTCGTGGGGCAAGTGCAGCAGGGAAGAGGAGGCTTTGGCCTTACGACAAGTAAACCAACTTGGCGAAAGGCCACAACATCAGAGCGGAGGACATTGGTGGTTGAGGAGGTGCGGCGACAGGAGGAGGCCGCAAGAAGTGCAAAGGCGGTCTCGCTTGCCAAACAGGGGCAATGGATGCAGTGGGAAGGTGTGGAGCGGAGGAAGATCAGCTGGAAAGAACTATGGGAAATGGAATCAAGCAAGATCAGCTTCATCATCAGAGCGACATACGACGTCCTTCCATCACCAAAGAACCTCAATCAGTGGTACGGCGAGGATCCAACCTGTGCCCTCTGCCCAACTCCCAGCGACCCTCAAACACATCATGGTAGGCTGCAAGACCAGCCTCACGCAAGGGAGATACACGTGGAGGCATAATCAGGTATTAAAAAGCCTGGCAACAACCCTTGAGAACAGGCTGTGTGCGACCAACTCCTTGCCTCCGAGAGCAAGCAACCCCTCCCACTTAAGGGCGACAACCTTCGTCCGAGAAGGACAGAAAACACCGAAACATCCTTCCACTAGATCAGAAGAAGGAAACCTATGCAGGGCCCGTGACTGGAGGATGCTGGCGGACATCGGCCGACAACTAATCTTTCCACCTGAAATTGCTTCGACCAACCTCAGGCCAGATTTGGTGTTCTGGTCCCTTTCACAGAAGACTGCTTACATCATAGAGCTCACAGTTCCATGGGAGAACTCTGTTGTGGAGGCCTATGAGCGTAAGAAGCTGCGCTACACAGAGCTTGCAGCAGAGGCAAGGCAGCGTGGCTGGAACATCAACGTTTATCCAGTTGAAGTGGGATGCAGAGGATTTGTTGCGTCATCTACCATCAGACTGCTGAAGGAGCTTGGAATCCATGGTCAGGCTCTGCAGAAGACCATAAGATCACTCTCAGACGCGGCTGAAAGAAGCAGCTGTTGGATTTGGCTCAAGCGGAAAGACCCATGCTGGGCCCCAAATGCGTCACGGTGAATCTTTGAGGCAGTTTGACACGGGACACACGCTGAGGGCTGATCATCCTGCAGCGGGCCGCCCTTGTGGAGGGTGTATAGTGATAAAAGGCCGAAACACCCAGTGATGCAAGGGTACACTACTGATGATGTGTCCTGTGCCCAGCTGTCCTGAAGGTTACCCAGGCCAAGATATACATATACGTACCCCCCCCCCAGCCCCCCCCCCCCCCCCCCCAGCCCCCCCCCCACCCCCCTGATGTTGAGCGTCCACCACTCTCAGCAATCAATGAATGTCGTGAAATGCTCCCCACCTACTGGCACAAGGGACTTCTTAACATCTAGTCCTGTGTATTTGATTCCCCTCACGTTACCCCTAAACTTCCGTCCCTTAATTCGCATGTCATGCCCTCTTGTTTGAATCTTCCCTACCCTTAATGGGAAAAGCTTATCCACGTCAACTCTGTACATGACAGGACAATCGTTTTGCTGTACAGAGTTGACCATATAACAATTTAACCAATTGTTATATGGTTAAATTGTTATATGGTCAACTCTGTACAGCAAAACGATGGTCCTGTCTGCGTTTGGTCTCGCCTGCCTATGTATAAGAGTCCACATCTTGAACAACGGATACAGGAGATGAGGTTGGAGGAGGTGCAAGTGAGTCTTTGTCCCACCCTCACCTCCCTTCCAGCTTCCTTCCCCAACTACAATCAGACTGAAGAAGGGTCCCGACCTGAAACTTCACCTATATATGTACTTGCATTAAACATTATACCCAATATTATGTATCTGTACACTGTGGACAGCTCGATTGTGGGACCCCTACACCCTAAACGGGTCCTTTTCAGAATGGCAGGCAGTGACCAGTGGGGTACCGCAAGGCTCAGTGCTGGGACCCCAGCTATTTACAATATATATTAATGATTTTGACGAGGGAATTGAATGCAACATCTCCAAGTTGCGGATGACACTAAGCTGGGGGGTAGTGTTAGGTGTGAGAAGGATTCTAGGAGGTTGCAAGGTGACTTAGATAGGCTGGGTGACTGGGCAAATGCCAGGCAGATACAGTATAATGTGGATAAATGTGAGGTTATCCACTTTGGTGGCAAAAAACAGCAGGGCAGACTATTATCTGAATGGTGGCAGATTAGGAAAAGGGGAGATGCAACGAGATTTGGGTGTCATGGTACACCAGTCATTGAAAGTAGGCATGCAGGTGCAGCAGGCAGTGAAGAAAGCAAATGGTATGTTTAGCATTCATAGCAAAAGGATTTGAGTATAGGAGCAGGGAGGTTCTACTGCAGTTGTACAGGGTTTTGGTGAGACCACACCTGGAGTATTGCGTACAGTTTTGGTCTCCAAATCTGAGGAAAGACATTCTTGCCTTAGAGGGGGTACAGAGAAGGTTCACCAGACTGATTCCTGGGATGTCAGGACTTTCATATGAGGAAAGACTGGATAGACTCGGCTTGTACTCGCTAGAATTTAGAAGAGGGGGTATCTTATAGAAACGTACAAAATTCTTAAGGGGTTGGACAGGCTAGATGCAGGAAGATTGTTCCCAATGTTGGGGAGGTCCAGAACAAGGGGTCACAGTCTAAGGATAAGGGGGAATTCCTTTAGGATCGAGATGAGGAAAACATTTTTCACGCAGTGAGTGGTGAGTCTCTGGAATTCTCTGCCACAGAAGGTAGCTGAGGTCAGTTCATTGGCTATATTTAAGATGGAGTTAGATGTGGCCCTTGTGGCTAAAGGGATCAGGGGGTATGGAGAGAAGGCAAGTACAGGATACTGAGTTGGATGATGAGCCATGATCATATTGAATGGCGGTGCAGGCTTGAAGGGCCGAATGGCCTATTCCTGCACCTATTTTCTATGTTTCTATGTTTCTACACCTTTCCCTGTCTTTCACGCTCTGTAAA
The DNA here is from genome assembly GCA_035221665.1 of Okamejei kenojei. Taxonomy (NCBI): domain Eukaryota; kingdom Metazoa; phylum Chordata; class Chondrichthyes; order Rajiformes; family Rajidae; genus Okamejei; species Okamejei kenojei. The sequence goes on along the minus strand of JAVHYY010000048.1, from coordinate 185,847 downwards.
AAGCTAAAAGCTTCTATCAGCAGAGATACGCAATGTTTATCACTGAAGGCTGAAATGGGTTCAAATAGTGATGATTGGTGAAGAATAGCCTGAAATAAAATGTAACATTGTTTGTGATCAAAAAAGTATGTTGTGCAGTGTGTATAATAATTGCCACATTGGTGATGGCTACATTAGAATAAGGTGACAGTGTTCACTAGGATTTGACCACAATTGAATCAATGGATCCTATTTTTTACAGCTAATCCATTATTTGTCAGTCATACCTTGAGGACAAATCATCAGTCTCTTCATAAAGGCAAGAGTGGGCATGTAACTATTAGAAACTCCTCAGAGGAAAGACCCTTGTGGGAAAGGAAACATTTCCTAATCTAATCAAATCCGTTAAATGAATAAAACACAACAGCGGCCAAACGATATTGCCAAGTGCAGGGACTATCTTTGAAGTAGTGGGGAGGTGTCCGACTGCCCTACAGCTACAGATGCATGGAGGTGAGAATAATTTCTCATAATTTCTGGAGATGGTTGGCATTTTCTTTCATTATTGATAGCACAACATGAATTCTGCAGCATTCCGAAGAACACAGTGAGGTCAGGATAAACTTGCTTTATTTGCTACGTATGGCACAAATGCGTCAAAACCTTCTGTAAAAAAAACACTTTAAAATACCTTAAATTTTTGGGCCAATGGCAGCCAGCTGGTACTATGAGCAGTCAGATGTGTGCAGCTTAGCTCACTTTTGCATTTTCACTTGGTTACTGTATGAATGAGAAGATGCTGGTACTGTTGATTGCCTGCACCTCGACAGGGCCAAGGAGGGCTTAGATTAGGAACACTTCTCCATCCGTTTCCCACCACGAATGGCTGAGCTGCTGAGTTCTGCCGGCACTTTGGAGGGGAATAGACAGGCGACGTGTCGGATCTGGAATGATGGAGTCGGGGGAGAAAGCTGGAAAAAAGAGATGGGGTTGGAACAGACTCCAGGACTTGATTAGGAGGGGGGAGTCTCCTTAAATTGGAGAATTCAATGTTCATGTCATTGGGCTGTAAGCTATGAGGTGCTGTTCCTCCAGTTATCGTGTCACTTCACTCTGGCAATGGAGAAGGCCCAGGGCAAAAAGACAAGTGTGTGAGTGGGAAGTGTGTGAGAGTTAAAATGGCCGGCAACCGGGAGATCCAGCCTTGGCAGGTGTAGGGTGAAATGCATGCCTAGTCTAGATGCAAGGAGAGAGCGAGTGCTTGTGTGAGAGAGAGAGAGCGTGTGTGTGTTAGTGCATGTGTGAGGGAGAGGGAGAGAGAGAGAGAGAGAGCGTGTGTGAGAATGTGTTTGTGAGTGCGTGTGTGAGAGAGAGAGGGAGCATGTGTGAGACAGTAGTTGTGTGAGAGAAGAGAAAGTGTGTGTGAGAATGTGTGTGAGAGTGTGTGTGTGAGAGAGAGTAAGAGAGGGAGTGTGTGGGCGAGAGAGGATGGGACTGTGTGTGTGTGAGAGAGAGAGAGAGAGAGGGGTGTTTGTGTGTGAGAGAGTGTGTGTGTGTGTGATGAGGGAGTGTGTGTGTGAGAGAGAGAGAGAGAGAGAGTGTGTGTGAGAAAGCAAGAGGGAATGTGTTTGTGAGAGAGACTGTGTGTGTGAGAGAGAGTGAGGGAGTGTGTGTGTGTGTGAGAGAGTGTTTGTGTGTGAGAGAGAGGGAGTGTGACGTGTGAGAGAGGGTGTGTGTGAGAGAGCAAGAGAGAGGGAGTGTGTGTGTGTGTGAGAGTGAGTGTATGTGTGAGAGATAGAGAGAGTGTGCGTGTGTGTGTGAGAGAGAGAGTGTGTGTGTGAGAGGAAGAGAGAGAGAGAGTGTGTGTGTGAGAGAGAGTGTGTGTGTGAGAGAGCAAGAGAGAGAGTGTGTGTGTGTGTGAGAGAGAGTGTGTGTGTGTGAGTGAGAGGGAGTGTGTGTGTGAGAGATAGAGAGAGTGTGTGTGAGAGTGTGTGTGTGTGAGAGTGTGTGTGTGTGAGAGGGAATGTGTGAGAGAGGGTGTGTGTGTGTTAGAGAGGGAGTGTGTGTGAGAGAGGGAGTGTGTGTGAGAGAGGGAGTGTGTGTGAGAGAGAGCAAGAGAGAGGAAGTGTGTGTGTGTGTGTGAGAGCAAGAGAGAGAGTGTGTGTGTGTGAGAGAGCAAGAGAGAGGCTGTGTATGTGAGAGAGAGAGTGTGTGTGTGTGAGAGAGGGGTAGTGTGTGTGTGTGTGAGAGCAAGAGAGGGAGTGTGTGAGACAGTGAGTGCATGTGTGAGAGCAAGAGAGAGTGTGCATGTGTGTGAGAGAGTGAGGGCGTGTGTGTGAGAGAGATAGTGAGGGTGCGTGTGTGAGAGAGAGTGAGGGAGTGTGTGAGAGCTAGAGAGAGTGTGTGTGTGTGAGAGAGAGTGTTTATGAGTGAGAGAGCAAGAGACGGGGAGTATGTGTGAGAGAACAAGAGAGAAGAAGAGAGAGAGGAGTGTGTTTGTGCACGTGAGAGAGAGGGACAGAGAGAGGGGGTGTGGGAGAGGGATGGAGGAGATGTGGGGAGGGGGGAAGCTATTTATTTCTGTGTGGGAGAAACTGGTGTCGAGGTTGTGTGAGAGACAGAGAGCGAGAGAGGGAGTGTGTGAGAGAGACGGAGTGAGAGAGGGAGTGTGTGAGAAAGACAGGGAGCGGGAGAGGGTTAGGGAGTGTGAGAGAGAGAAGGGGGCGTGGGAGGGTGAGAGAGAGAGGGGGGGGGGGGCTCACCGGCACCCTGGCCACCCTCAATGTCTGCTCATGACCCTGTCTCTCCGCCACAGCAACGGATTCAAAACCCTGCAGGAAGCAAACACAGAGGGTCAATAAGCTGGCAAACAGGACATTACTGATGCATGAACATTACTAGTATTTGAAGGTGGGAAGTGGGGGATGGGGAGGGGAGCGGGGTTGAGGGGTAGGGGGAGAGGAGGCGGTGAGGGTGAGGGGGTGAATGGAGGGGAGAAGGAGGGGAAGGGGGATGAGGACAATAGACGTGAGGGGAGGTTGAGAAGGGATGGGTGAGGGGGGGATGAGGAAGCATATGGGAGAAGGGGAGAAGGCACACCGATCTGGGGGGGCCAAGCATCCAGGCATCGCATTGAGCCACCGGCCTGCATGTCCAGCAGCCAGCCGCCCTGCGCTGTGACGTCTGCCACACGCACAGAGCGCACGACCAGCGCCCTGACGTCACCCCCAATCCGAGGGGGACTGCCAGCATCCCGCTGGTGATTGGCACTGAGACGCGTGGGGGGGGGGGGGGGGGGGGCGGCATGCATCATGGGAAGAAGGTCAAGACTGCTGTAGTAACTCAACGGTTCGGGCAGCATCTGTGGGGAACATGGATAGGTGACATGGACAACAGGGGCAGCACTGCCATTCAACGTGATCTTGGCTGATCATCTACAATCAGTACCCTGTTCCTGCCTTCTCTCCATATCCCTTGATTCCGTTAGCCCTAAGAGCTAAAACTAACTCTCTCTTGAAAACATCCAGTGAATTGGGTTCCACTGCCTTCTGTGGCCGAGAATTCCACAATTCCACAACTCTCTGGGTGAAAAGGTTTTTCCCCATATCAGTCTTAAATGGCCTGCCCCATATTCTTAAACTGTGACCCCCGGATCTGGACTTCCTCAACATCAGGAACATGTTTTCTGCATCTTCTCTGTGCAATCCCTTAATAAATTGTATTTGTTTCTCTAAGATTCCTGCTTATCCTTCTAAATTCCAGTGAATACAAGCCATTCAAAGAATGATCCATTCTTTCATCATATGTCAGTCTCGCCATCCCGGGAATTAACCTGGTGAACCTACGCTGCACTCCCTCAATAGCAAGAATATCCTTCCTCCATTAGGAGACCAAAATTGCACACAATACTCCAGGTCTCACTAGAGTCCTGCAAAACTGCAGAAAGTCCTCTTTGCTCCTAAACTCAACTCCTCTCGTTATGAAGGCCAACATGCCATTAGCTTTCTTCACTGCCTCTGTACCTGCATGCTTACATTCATTCAGTGACTGATGTGCAAGGACTCTCAGGTCTCGATGTAGTTCCCATTTTCCAACCTGACACCTTTCAGATAATAGATTGCTGGTGTAAAGGGTCGGTCCCACTTGGGCGACATTTTTGGCGACAGCCTGAAAAGAGGTTGTCGCGTCATGGTCGGGTTGTGATGCGTGGTGACGCATGTAGTGATGCACGGTGAAGCGCAGGTGATGCGCGGTGTCTCCCTGTCGCCCCTGGATTTTGGAATGTTCAAAATCCAGGGGCTCAACTGGGTGTCTCATCATGTCTTGCGGCCTGTCACACGCTGACGTATGCTTTCCTGCGGGTGACTCCCGGTTAGGGTTAGGGACCACAGATGGGCTGTAAAATATTGTTCATTCAATGCATGGATTAAAAAAAATTAATACATTAAAATTAATACAATAAAATCAATAGTGCAAATGAAAAGATGTCTGAATCGTTTTATTTACAGATGTATTGGACCGCTTCCAGATCCAATCACGGTCTAACCTTTCACAGGGATGGATTCAGTGAGTGTAGACTGAACTCCTCTCTACCCTGCACCCCCTATCCCTCCTTCTCCACTCCCCCCTACCCTTCTCCCCTCCCCTCAACCCCCTTCTTCCCTTCCCCCCTCTTCTCCCTGCTCCACTCTTCTCCCCCTTCTCCACTCCCCCCTCCCCTCACATCCCCTTCTCCAATTCTCCATCCCCCCTCTCATCCTTCTAAACTCCAGAGTATACAATCTTATATGTTTCAATAAGATCCCCTCTCATCCTTCTAAATTCCAGTGTATACAAGCCCAGTGGCTACATTCTCTCAGCATATGACAGTCCCGCCATCCCAGGAATTAACCTTGTAAACCTACGCCGCATTCCCTCAATGGCAAGGAGTTGAGTACAGGAGCAAAGATGTCTTTCTACAGTTGTACAAGGCCGTACTGAGACCGCACCTGGAATATTGTGTGCAGTTTTGGTTTCCAAATTTGAGGAAGGACATTTTTCCTATTTAGGGAGCGCAGCATAGGTTCACAAGGTTAATTTGCAGGATGGCGGGACTGTCATATGTTGAAAGAACGGAGCGATTCGTTTGTATACACTGGAATTTAGAAGGATGAGAAGGGATCTTATTGAAACATATAAGATTATTAAGGGTTTGGCACGCCAGAGGCAGGAAACATTTTCCAGATGTTGCGGAAGTCTAGAACCAGGGGCCACAGTTTAAGAATAAGGAGTAAGCCATTTAGAAGAGATGAAGAAACACTTTTTCTCACAGAGAGTGGTGAGTCTGTGGAATTCTCTGCCTCAGAGGACAGTGGAGGTCAGTTCTTTGGATACTTTCAAGAGAGAGCTAGATAGGGCTCTTAAAGATAGCGGTGTCAGGAGATATGGGCAGAAGGCAGGAACGGAGTACTGATTGGGGATGATCACATTGAATGGCGGTGCTGGTTCGAAGGGCCGAATGGCCTACATCTGCACCTATTGTTTATCGTCTATTATCTATCAACCATCATCTTCCGCCTGATCCACCGTTGAGGTGTTGATTGGATTGCTCTTTGTCAGTGTCCTCCCACTCGACCTTACCATCGTGGGTGGCCCCACCATAGCTCAAGACAACATCGCTCTCAGGACCAGACAAGCTTCTCCACCATGACAAGGTGACAATCCATGCCAGACTGTTCATCTAAATATATTAAATCAGGAAGCTTTGTCGAACAACAGTCAGGTTCTGGGACCTTTTTCAAATGTAGTGTTGATGTCAAATGTATTATAATGGAGCAGGTCAATGAATTAACTCCCCATTCCAAAAGTGACCTTTTTGTGCCAGGGCTGCTCCACTGCCAGTATGAGGCCAAACGCAAATTAGAGGAACAACACCTGTGGGCAGCTTACAACCCAGGATTTGAACGTTGATTTATTTAATTTCAAGTAAGGCTTTCATTCTCCTTTTCCCCATCCATCGCCCTATGCACTCACACATAGCACCCAACTATGCAGGCACCGCTAGAGAGGGAGAGGGAGGGGATAGAGAGGGAGGGGTAGGGGGTAGAGAGGGAGGTTAATGGGGTTGGGAGGGTAGAGGGAGGGGGATGGAGAGGGAGAGGAGCAGAGAGGGAGAGGAGCAGAGGGGAGGGGGTTAGAGGGAGGGAGGTAGAGTCGGGCGGGGGTAGAGTGGGGGGGGAGGGAGGGTAGAGATGGAGGGGGTAGAGAAGGGGAGGGAGGGTAGAGAGGGAGGAGGTAGAGAGCTGGGAGGAATGCAGAGAGGGAGGGGGTAAGATTGGGAGGTAGTCATTCGGGGGTAGAGGAGGGGAGGGAGGGTAGAGAGGGAGGGGGGAGGGAGGGTAGAGAGGGAGGGGCATGAGTGGGGGGCGTTGTGAGAGGGAGTGCAGAAGTTTGACCCCCTCCTCTCCCTCAATTCCCCCACACTCCCTGCTCAATACCCCAGGATTTTTTCCCTCTCCTCCATTCCCCCAATCCCTCCCTCACCTCTTCGAGTGGAGCTGGTGGAGCTGGGCTTAACGGGTCCGAGCCGAGTGGGGCCAAGTGGAGCCGATCATGCGGGGCCAAATGTATCTCAGCGGGGCCCAGTGGGTTGTAGTGCTGTGGTGCCCCTTGTAGGGTGGTAGAGAGGGAGGGGGAGGGGGTAGAGAGGGAGAGGGGCACAGAGGGATGGGGTTAGAGAGAGGGTGGTAGAGTGGGGGTGGGGAGGGTATAGATGGAGAGGGCAAGGGATCCCAGCTGGGCCGAGCGGGTTGGACGTGCTTGAATCCCCCATCAGTCAGAATTTCTTTCTTCAAAATGAGAGCTTGGAAAGCTTTTGAAGCTGTTTTTAAAAGGTTAGTTACTTGTAAAATATAGGTTGAAATGTGACAGGAAGATATTTATCCCGTCTGTGGAAAAAATGTCAGTAGCATGTGTGAAAATAGGAAGGCTGTGGTTTAGCCTTTGGAAGAAGAAAGGAATTTAGGAGATTGACAGAAACCTGACACAACCCTGGCTCAGACAGACACAAGAACAAAGGAAACATTTTTAGTATAATCTTAGACGAAGTGGGACCTGTTGGGTCCTGTCCCCTCAATGCACGGTTGCAGTTGGGGGGGGGGGGGGGGGGGGGGGGTCTGCGGTGTCACACATACTAACCACCACCCCCCCCCCACACACACACACACACAGACTAACACCCCCATTGATATTATCTATATAATTAAAAGCAAAGTTCCTATAGCGGAGCAAGATGGAATACTCCCACGAAAAAACGCGTAGTACGGTCATAGGTAATTCATGGGTAATTATAGGACCCATTTCCGCAACCAGCCTCCTATCTTGCTTCCGCCCAAAGATAGGATCTGTACTTCCGCCTCTGTCTCCGGGGTTTGAGGCCAAAGATCCTATAGCGGTCCTGCTTCCTCCGCTGTTGCTGCTGCTTCATGGCTGCCGCCTCTCACTCGCTCCCCCTTTCCCGCCTCTCCCGCTGCTTTGCTGCAAAGCTCATTCTTTCTGAATTTTTTATTTCAGCCAAAGTATATCCGGTTTTATTTTTAAAAGACGAGGAGAGGTGGCGGCGGCGGCCGAGACCACACTGGTGCTGCGAGGAGTGGGTGGGCAGACGGACGCTCTTCACCGGGTGGGCTGGCGGGCTCTGCGCTGCTGTGCTGTTTGGGCACTCCTTCAACCGTGCGGTGTGTGCTGAGCTGAGCTGTGCTGAGCTGTGCTGGGCGGGCGCTGCGGATCCCGGGGCTCCTAGGCAAAGATCCTATAGCTCTGCTGCTGTTGCTATAGGATCTTTGGTTTATCCGAAGCTCCCGTGGCAACAGCTTCACTCGCTGGACTCGAGGGCAGCAGCTTCGACCACCCCGGACCGCGGAGTTATCAGATATTCAAAACAATTACCAGACAAATTTATAAAAATATTATTCTTTAACAAGAATCAACAGAATGATTAATCTAGCCCTGTATCACACAAACTGTTCCCCCGCAACTTTGATTACACTGCGAGTCGGGTCGGGTAGGTTCCAGTTAAAAATAAAATCAACTCAAACACAGCTTATGAGCCATTAAAAATAAATGATTTAAAAAAGAAAATCACCAGTCAAATTTTATTCTTTAACAAGAATTCACAGAATTATGAACTAACAGAATTATGAATCTAGTCCTATATCACACACACAAACTGTTCCCCCCGCAACGTTGATTAAACTGCGAGTCGGGTCGGGTAGGTTCCGGTTAAAAATAAAATCAACTCAAACACAGCTTATGAGCCATTAAATATAAATGATTTTAAAAAGAAAATCACCAGTCAAATTTTATTCTTTAACAAGAATTCACAGAATTATGAACTAACAGAATTATGAATCTAGTCCTATATCACACACACAAACTGTTCCCCCCGCAACGTTGATTAAACTGCGAGTCGGGTCGGGTAGGTTCCGGTTACTAATATGTATGAAAAAAATGCCCATGTTCCGCTCCGTTGTGTACTACATGTCAGCCCATTGCATTTCACAGGAGTGGCCTATAGGATCTATGATTAAAAGCATCATCTTGACCACATCCTGTTTGCACTATGCTTTGATTTTAGAAAAAAACACTGCCATGTATGGCTGTGATTTTTGGCCATCTTACTCAGAGTCTTCCTCCGGTGATCAGGCTCCGAGGATATTTCACCTCGAAGAAAAATAAAAGTTATTAGTGTTTGAAAAATCTTGAGATCCTGCTGCCTGTCAATCATCGCCATGAAGGTAATGCCCCTTTCGGGGATGGGGAGCGGGACTATAAAAGCCTGGATGCTGGACGTGGCTCAGTCTCTGCAAGATCGCGAGGGAGAGGCCATGACTCGCATTCTGCTGTGGATCAACTCAACTCAACTCAACTCTGAGTGCGCAACGTACTTGAATAAATGATTTCTTAGCCCTTGATGAAAATGAAACGAGTTGTTTGGCCTGCTGCCCTGCCTGTATTTGAAAATGAATTGTTATATTTATTAAATTAGAGTGTGTTTAGTTGAAGTCCTGCACAAGAGAGTTTACTGCCATATATGTGTGTGTGTGTGTGTGTGTGTGGTGTGTGTCTGTGTGGTGTGTGTGAGCGTGTAGGTCTGTGTATTTGTCTATCTGTGTGTATGTGTCTGTTTGTGTTTGTGTGTGTGTGTGTGTATGTTTCAGTGTAGGTGTGTGTCTGTGTAAGTGTGTCTGTGTGAGTGTGAGGGGGAAGGTGTGTATGGAGGGTATCTGTGAAAGTCTGTGTGAGTGTGTGAGGTGGAGGGTGTGTGTGTGGGAGGTGGAAGGTGTGTGTTAGTGTTCAATAAATAACAAATAGTACAAATAATATAGTCTGTTGTAGTTCAGAGCTTATTGGCTATGTTTAATAGCCTGATGGCTGCCAGGAAGCTGTTTCTGAATGAGTGTCTGTGTGTGAATACACGTGCATGTGTGTGTGTGTGTGTGTAAGTGTGTGTGTAAGTGTATGTGAGAGTGTTACGACTCCCGAATGCAGGTACTTCAGAGCCACGTAACATAGTCAAAAACCAGGCTCAAATTCAAGAAAATAGTCTTTTATTTAATTAAAACTCAAACCTGATTCAAACAACACAGACAAGGACAAGAATAAACTAATAAACAAAGATAACAGTGCTCCAGCCAGCCTCGCAATGGGCCGTCGAACTAGAGTCTCTAACCTGCCTAAATGGAAATAACCCTGAAACAAAATCCACGAAAACCCTCAGGTCAGCCCTTATCTGTCCCAATTCAATATTAATTAACAAATGTAGGTAATAATACACAAAGTTCTATGCCATATGGCCAGGCCTCCTGCAGTTCAAACCACCGTCTGCTCATGAGTCAGGGTCGACGAAGAGAGAGAATTCTGGGAGATTCTGGTATTTAAGCTTCCGATGAGTCACCCGACACCTGACGAAGCTTGGCCAATCGGGTACAGGAGCCCTTAACCCCTTGATTCCTGACTCCCAGCCACGGGGCCTGCACTCAGGAGAGAAACACTCAGAGGGTGGTGGCTGTGTGGAATGAGCTTCCAGCAGAAGTGGTGGAGGCAGGATCGATTTTAACATTTAAGAGTAAAGTGGATAGGTATATGGACGTGAAGGGAATAGATGGGTATGGTTTGAGTGCAGGTAGATGGGACTAGGGGAAAACAAATGGTCGACATGGACTGGAAGGGCCGAGAGGGCCTGTTTCCATGCTGTAATTGTTATATGGTTATATAGTTAAGTACACAGCATTCACCAGGGGGGGGGGGGAGTACCTAACAGAGAGTATGTGTGAGTGTATATGTATATGAGTGTGTGTGTGTAAGTGTATGTGAGTATGTGTGTGTATATATATGTGTATATGAGTGTGTGAGTCAGTGTGTGTGAGTGTATGCGTGCACTCTGCTTGAAATACGGTGAAATTGGATTTGCTGCCTGCACTCTGCTTGGAGTGCTGTGAGGTTGGACTTGCTGCCTGCACTCTGCTTGGAGCGCTGTGAGGTTGGACTTGCTGCCTGCACCCTGCTTGGCGTGCTGTGAGGTTGGACTTGCTGCCTGCACCCTGCTCAGAATGCTCTGAGGGTTGACCAGCTGCCTGCACGCTGCTTGGAGTACTGTGAGGTTGGTGTGCTGCCTGCTGTCCACTTCGTGTGCTGTGAGGTTGGATTTGCGGCCTGTACTGTGCTCGCTGTGAGGTTGGACGTGCTGCCTGCACTCTGCTTGGATTGCTGTGAGGTTGAACTTGCTGCTTGCACTATGCTTGGAGTACTGTGAGGATGGACTTGCTGACTGCACTCTGCGTGGTGTGCTGTGAGGTTGGATTTGCTACCTGCACTCCGCTTCGAGTGCTGAGAGGTTGGATTTGCTGCCTGCTGTCCGCTTCGAGTGCTGTGAGATTGAATTTGCGGCCTGCACTCCGCTTCGAGTGCTGTGAGATTGGATTTGCAGGCTTGCACTGAATGATGATTTTTGAGGTAAATTCTCAGATTTTCTTTGTTAGAATTTGACCGCTCAATCCCTCTATATAATAATTGTGTTTTTTTTTATCAACAACAAATTGGCACCAAGGGGCAGTGAGCTGCAGAACACAACAAAAGACACAATAAGAAAGAACTGAATAAATCTAATCTTTAACATTTAAATTGTTACATTTAAGTCATTCACATATTAAACTTTAATAAATCCTTTTTCCACTTGCCATGCCTCCGTGTTCTTCTTCACAATATGAACCTAATAGGCAGGAATGACCGCACTGTCGGAGAGCCACTAAGAGTGCATGGGGGGAGGCTGTGGGGAGATGGACTGAATGCATGGAGGGATGGGAGGGGAATGGCAAGGAGCTGAGTGGGGGGTGACTGAGTGAACTGCCACACCAGCCATGAGTGACTGCACTGCCAGCGCACAAGCCAAGAGTAAGTGAACTGCCAGCCCACCAGCTGTAAGTGACAGAAGTGCCAGCCCACCAGCCATGACTTAGTGAACTGCCAGCCCATGACTCACTGAACTACAAATCCAAGAATCCATTCAGTCCACAAAGTCCATACTAGCCCTCTGGAAATCGGTCCCTTCAGCGCACAACACCCATACTAGCACTCCAGAGATCCATGCAAGTATAGACTTTCCTCCTTCATTGCTGTGATCTGTAAAAAAAGATGAAAATGTCTAAAGTTGATTGTCCACTGTCTCAGAAATTTCTGGCAGTTTCTGAGCTGCCAGCCCGCCAGGCCTGAATTACTGAGCTGCCAGCCTGAGTGATTGAGCTGCTAGGCCTGAGTGACTGAGCTGCCAGGCCTGAGTGACTGAGCTGCCAGGCCTGAGTGACTGAGCTGTCTGGCCTCAGTGACTGAACTGCCAGGCCTCAGTGACTGAGCTTCCAGCCGAATAATCCATTCGGCCCACAATATCCATACTAGCCCTCTGGAAACCAGTCCCTTCAGCCCATAACAACCATGCTAGTGCTCCAGAACCCCCCCCCCCCCCCCCACTGGCCAACAATATTGGACTTGCTGGAGCAGTGGAATATTGCGTTGGGGGACCAGAACTCCAGTGTGAAGCTGGGACCCAACGGGTCCCACTTAGTCTAGTATTAATATTATTAATTCGCTCCTTTTCCCCATCCCCTGGCTGGTGCGGCTAGAGAGGAAGAGGGAGGGTAGAGAGGGAGGGGTGTAGAGATTGAGGGGTGGGGGGGAGGCGTGGCGTCACAGTGAAGGGCAGGTCCCTGAGCGCAATACTCTACCCATAGAGGGAGGGGGTAGAGAGGGAGGGGGGTAGAGAGGGGGAGGGGGTAGAGAGGATGGGGATGGGGTAGAGAGGGAAGGGGGTTAGAGGGGGAAGAGGAGGGGGGTAGAGATGGGGAGGGAGGTGGGTTAATAGAGAGGGGGCAGAGAGAGAGGCAGACAGACAGAGAGGGAGAGAGAGATAGAGAGGGCAGAGAGAGAGGTCACAGAGAAAGGGCAGAGAGAGGGCAGTGAGAGAGATAGGGCAGAGAGAGAGAGAGACCGCAGAGAGAGAGAAATAAAGAGAGAGTGAGAGAAGGCAGAGAGAGAAAAAGAGAGAGAGAGAGGCAGAGATAAGGGGGGCAGAGAGAGAGAGGGGGGACAGAAAGATAAAGGGTGAGAGGGGGCAGAGAGGGAGGGGAGAGCAGATAGGGGGGGGATAGATAGAGAGAGAGGGGGAGCAGAGAGAGAGAGTGGGGCAGAGAGAGAGGCAGAGAGGGTAGAGACAGGACAGAGGGAGAGGGCAGAGAGCAGGCAGAGAGGGCGGAAATGAACAGAAAGGACCCATACCGACTGCTGCCGCCACTGATCAGATATCTGCAGATCTCTCATGGTGAGCGCGCGCATGATACGGTAATTACAGTTAGCACCAAAGATTAGGTTAGCAGTGGCTTAATTGGGAAGAGTGTAACACTAGGTTCCTTCTGTGGTGGGTGGGAGCACATGGGGGTGAAGGGACTTGAGAATAGGCTTCAGTTACATTTCAGCATACAAGAAAACATCGGGGGGGGATTGTCTCCCACCAATCAAACCATGGGGCGGGGATTAACGAGCAAAAGTCGTTGTTTTATTGTTTTATAGTACCTGTCCCCCGTTAATTAATTTAATTATCGAGCAAAAGCCGGAGTCTTGCGGACCTCCAAGGGCGGAGAGAGCGGTCCCACCATTCGTAGTTGAGGGAGAATGGCTGGGGGACAGGAAGCAGTGACTCTGGATTAATCCTGACTCCTTTCGCCAGTGAGAAGATAGAGGAATGACAAAGAGATGGCTCACAACGGGGGGAGGGGGTGTCTCCTTAATTTGCTGAATTCAATGTTCATGTCATAGGGATGTAAGCTATGAGATGCTGTTCCTCCAGTTTGAGTGTCACCTCCTTCTGGCAATGGAGTAGTCCCAGGACAGAAAGATCAGTGTGGGATTGGGAAGGGGAGTTAAAATGGTTTGCAACCTGGAGATCCAGCAGACCTTGGTGGACCGAGCGCAAGTGTAGGGTGAAATGCACGCCTGGTCTAGATATAAGGAACAGCAGATGCTGGTTTACAAAAAGAGACATAATCTCCTGGAGTAACTTGCACCTCTGGAGAGCATGGACAGGCAACATTCTAGGTCAGGACCCTTCATACGACTTGGGGGGTGGAGAAAGTTGGAATGGAATGTTGGGAGTGGTCGCCTTAAATTCCCTTCCCTCTACAGATGCGGCCTGGCCCACATCTGTTCCTCCACTGCTTTAGAGGGAATGGACAGATGACGTTTTGATTCAGGACCCTTCTTCAGACTGATTAGAGAGGGTGGGGGGAGGAAGCTGGAAAAGGGAGATGGGGGCTGGACAAAGCCTGGCAAGTGATAAGTGGACACAAAATGCTGGAGTAACTCAGCGGGACAGGCAGCATCTCCAGAGAGAAGGATTGGGTGACGTTTCAGGTTGAGACCTGAACTGCAGATACTGGAATCTTGTATGGAACACAATTTAGTTAGATGCACAGAATCTCTTTCCCAGAGTGGGGGAATCGAGGACCAGAGGACATGGGTTCAAGGTGAAGGGAAAGATTTAATAGGAATCTGAGGGGTAACTTTTTCACACATAGGTCGGTGGGTGTATGGAACAAGCTGCCAGAGGAGGCAGTTGAGAATGGGACTATCCCAACGTTTTAAGAAACAGTTATAGACAGGTACATGGATAGGACGGGTTTGGAGGGATATGGACCAAACACATACAGGAGGGTCTAGTGTAGCTGTGACATGTTGGTCGGTGTGGGCAATTTGGGCTGAAGGACCTGTTTCCACACTGTATGACTATCACACGAAGTGCTGGAGTAACTCAGCGGGTCAGACAGCATCTGTGTGGAACATGGCTAGGTGACGTTTCACAGTGCTTTTGATTGTGGAATGTAGGTGCATTTTGCGATGGAGTTGAAATCAGAAAGTCCCCAGAGAATGTTATCTCTATTGAGTCATTTGCCTGTATACATGTAGGTGACATATTGTGGTAGGCAGATCGTGACGTTTGATGCTGATGATGATTTATTAAAAATTGTGATTATTCAGACCCTTGACAATCTTTTATAGAGTTTTAAACATTTTTTTCAACGGGCAGCTGCACCGCTAATTGAGTTCGCGGCGCAAGGTTCAATGTCAATGCAAGGTCAGGGTGTCAAAGAACAATATTCGGTATTTTGCTTATACGCTGAGTCGGCTCTGATTATTTTACCTGTTTATTTATTTTTTGTTCCAGCTTCACTCACAACGTGTCAAGTTCTCGTCATTTCAAACCCCCATCCCACACCCCCAAGGGAACGCACAAAAGTGACTTAATTAACAGGTGTTTAGCCATTTCCTCAGTGCGGGGTATCATCCGCAATACAGCAATTGGAATCAATACCATTTGTACTGAGTACGGAGTAAACATGTATATTCCGTGGGCGGGGGAGGGGAGGATGAAAACATAACCCAAAGTGACCAATTTTCTGAATTACACCATAATTCGAAAGAAAATACAGTATTATGCACAAAACAACTTTCCACTGGGTATTCAAATGACATCACGCGCTCCAGATGGCTGTGCTGACGCATGAAGACGTGCGCGACTGTCGCGCGCCAGTCACTACCAGCCTGTTGCATAAATGACGGCCAAGTGGGACAGGCCCTTAAGTGACAGAGACGAGAGAAACTAAGGAGATAAAAGGGTGTGAGATAAGGAGAGAGGAATGTATATGTGCAGCTTTAAGGGACATTGGTCAGGTAGCATTTGGAGTATTGCATACAGTTCTGGTCCCTCCATTACAGGACTGATGTGGAGCTTTGGGGAAGGTGAAGAGATGATTAACCAGAATGGTTTAAAAATAAGGTTACTGCAGATGTTTGGTTACAAAAAAGGACACAAAATGCTAGAGTATGCAGGACAGGCAGTATCTTTCCTTACCGTTTTTTGTGCCTACCTAAACGGTACCTATGCACGTGGCGGTGTGCTAGCAGGCTGGAGGAGCGGGTAAAGGCCTTGCCACAGAGCGGGCAGGTGAAGGGACGCTGGCTGGAGTGGACTTGCCGGTGCTCCAGCAAATGGTCAAGGCAGGTGCAGCCCTTACCACAGGTCAGGCCGGGGAAGGGAGGCTCCCTGCTGTGGGTACGCCGGTGCTGCCACAGGCTGGACATGCAAGTGAAACCCTTGGCACACTCAGCGCACATAAAGGGTCTCTCTCTAGTGTGTATCCGCTGGTGCTCCCACAGGCCCCGTGTGCTCTTGAAACGCTTGCCGCAGTGGGAGCAGCCGCTCGCCGGCGTGGGCCCGCCAGTGCTGCTGCAACCTCCGCGAGCTGTCATACGCCGCACCCCAGTAAGGGCAGTCGTTGGGCTGGTCACTGGTGTACACGTGCTAGTGAGGCAGGGCGTGGGAGGCCATGGCAAAGCGCTCTCCACACACCGGGCTGGGGATGGGACAGACTCCAGCGTGCACCCGCTGGTGGCACAGCAGGGTGCTGGAGCGGGTGAAGCCCTTGCCACACTGGGCGCAGGTGTAGGGGCGCTCGCCGGTGTGGGTGCGCTGGTGTACCAGCAGGTTGCTGGACTGGGTGAAGCCTTGCCGCACTGGGCGCAGGTATAGGGGCGCTCGCTGGAGTGGGTGCGCCGGTGAACCAGCAGGCTGTTGAGGCGGGTGAAGCCCTTGTCACAGTCGCTACAGGTGTAGGGCCGCTCTCCAGTGTGCAGGCGCCTATGCACCTTCAGTGCAAGCGACGACTTGAAGCCTTTGCCGCAGTCAGAGCAGGTGTAGGGCCGCTCACTGCTATGCACCCGTCGGTGCACCCACAGGCCCGACAACCGGGCAAAGCTCTTGCCACAGGTGGAACAGCCATAGGGCTTCTCGCCCGTGTGCACCCGCCAGTGGACCTTCAGCTCTTGCGTTGTCTTGAAGCCCTTGCCACATTCGGAGCAGCTGAAGGGCCTCTCGCCGGAGTGCACAGACTGGTGCTCCAGCAGCTTGGTGGAGCTGGTGAAACCCTTGCCGCACTGGGTGCAGGTGAAGGGACGCTCGCCGGTGTGGGTGCGCTGGTGGGATAGCAGCCTGCTGGAGCGGGTGAAGCCCTTTCCACACTGGGTGCAGGTATAGGGGCGCTCGCCGGTGTGGATGCTTTGGTGCTCCAACAGACTGTTGGAGTGGGTGAAGCCCTTGCCGCACTGGGTGCAGGTGAAGAGATGCTCGCCGTTGTGGGAGCGCTGGTGGGACAGCAGCCTGCTGGAGCGGGTGAAGCCCTTGCCGCACTGGGTACAGGTGTAGGGACGTTCGCCGGTGTGAATGCGTTGGTGCTCCAGCAGGTAGTTGGAGTGGGTAAAGCCCTTGCCGCACTGGGTGCAGGTGAAGGGACGCTCACCAGTGTGGGTGCGCTGGTGGGACAGCAGCCTGGTGGATTTGGTGAAGCCCTTGCCGCACTGGGTGCAGGTGTAGGGGTGCTTGCCGGTGTGGGTGCGCTGGTGCTGCAGCAGGTAGTTGGAGCAGGTGAAGCCCTTGCCACACTGGGAGCAGGTGTAGGGGCGCTCGCCAGTGTGGGTATGCTGGTGCTGTAGCAAGCGGTTGGAGCAGGTGAAGCCCTTGCCACACTGGCTGCATGT
The DNA here is from genome assembly GCA_035221665.1 of Okamejei kenojei. NCBI lineage: Eukaryota > Metazoa > Chordata > Chondrichthyes > Rajiformes > Rajidae > Okamejei > Okamejei kenojei. Next base: position 168,750 of record JAVHYY010000048.1, on the reverse strand, counting down.
GTAGGGGCGCTCGTCAGAGTGGGTGCGCTGGTGAACCAGCAGGCCGTTTGCTCGGGTGAAGCTCTTGCCACAGTCGCTGCAGGTGTAGGGGCGCTCGCCTGTGTGGGTGTGCTGGTGCTCTAGAAGGCTGTCGGAGCGGATGAAGCCCTTGCCGCAGTCGCTGCAGGTGAAGGGCCGCTCCCCAGTGTGCAGGCGCATGTGCATCTTCAGTTCGGGCGACGACTTGAAGCCTTTGCCGCAGTCGCTGCAGGTGTAGGGCCGCTCCCCCATGTGCAGGCGCCTGTGCACCTTCAACTCCTTGGATGACTTGAGGCCTTTGCCGCAGTCGGAGCAGCTGAAGGGCCGCTCACCGGTGTGCAGGCGCATGTGCACCTTCAGTTCCTGCGACGACTTGAAGGCTTTGCCGCAGTCGGAGCAGGTGAAGGGCCGCTCACTGCTGTGCACCAGCCCATGCCGCAACAGCCCCGACAACTGGGCAAAGCTCTTGCCGCAAGGTGGAGCAGCCATAGGGCTTCTCGCCCGTATGAACCCGCTGGTGGATCTTCAGCTCCTGCGTCGTTTTGAAGCTCTTGCCGCAGTCGGAGCAGGTGAAGGGCTTCTCGTCGGAGTGCACCCGGTTGTGCCGCAGCAGGCTGGCGTAACGGGTGAAGTTCTTGCCGCACTCTGAGCAGTCGAAGGGGCGTTCTCCTGTGTGCATCCGCCGGTGGGCCTCCAGCTTGCTCGGCTTCTGCCAGGCCTTGCCACACACGTCGCACTCATAACGCTTCTCCTTGTTGTGTCCTGTTATGTGGTCCTCCATCGAAGCTCAGTCCCTCGAAGCTCAGCCCGCACACCAAGCATGGATTCACCGGCACCCTGGCTGCCCACAATGGGCATTCACGTCCCGTCTCTCCGTCCACAGCAATGGCTCCTAAGCCCTGCAGGAGGGGAACACAGAGGGTCAACAAACTGACAAACAGGACATTACTGACGTGTGAACATTACAAGTGCTTGAAGAGGGGGGGAAGAGCAGGGTGGTGAAACGGGAGGAGGGGGAGGGGCACAGGGTGAAGGGGGTAAGGGGTAGGGGTTGAACGGGGTGGAGAGGAGGGGTGATGGGGGGGACCAGTTGAGGGGGGTGAGGAGAGGGGGTTGAAGAGTTGGGGGTGAGGGGGAGGGGAGGAAGAGGGATGGAGATAGGGGGACGGGAAGAAGGGGGATGAGGGGAGAGGGGGATGAGGGGGGAGGTGAAGCGGGATGGAGAGGAGGGGAGAGTGGAAAGGGGTGAAGGGGGATGAGGGGGGCAAAGGAGGATGTGGAGGAGGAGGGGGGAGGGGGAGGTGGGGTGAGGAGGAGGGGGGTAAAGGGGATGGAGAAAAATGAAGAATGGGGTGAGGGTGAGGGGATGCAGGGGGATGAAGAGGAGGGGCAGGGGGGAAGGAGTGGAGAGGTGGTGGGGGGGGGGGGGAATAAGGACAGTGGAAGTGAGGGGAAGCTTGTATTGGAGCCTACCAGGGAGAAGGCAATTCTGGATTTAGTGTTATGTAATGAACCGGATTTGATAAAGGACCTCAAGGTTAATGGCCATTAGGATGCAGTGACCATAACATGGTCAGGTTTAATCTACAATTGGAGAGGGAGAAGGGTAGATCGGAGGTGTCAGTGTTAAAGTTGAATAAAGGGGATTATGGGGTCGTGAGGGAGGAGCTGACCAAAGTTGACTGGAAAGATACACTAGCAGGGATGACAGTGGAATAAAAATGGCAGGTATTTCTTGGAATAATACAGAAGGTGCAGGATCAGTTCATTCCTAGGAGGAAGAAAGATTCCAAGGGGAGTAAGGGCAACCGTGGCTGACAAAGGACGTCAGGGACAGTATAAAAATAAAAGAGAAGTACAACATAGCAAAGATGAGCGGGAAGCAATAGGATTGGGCAATATTTAAAGAGCAACAGAAGATAACTAAAAATACAATACAGGGAGAAAAGATGAGGTACAAAGGTAAGCTATGGAGAATATAAAGGATAGTAAAAGTTTCTTTAGGTATGTGAAGAGAAAATAATTAGTTAAGATCAAGTTGCACCCCTTGAAGACTGAAAAAGGTGAATTTATTATGGGGAACAAGGAAATGGCAGATGAGCTGAACAGGTACTTTGGATATGTCTTCACTAAGGAGGACACAATCTTCCTGATATAGTAGTGGTCAGAGGATCAGGGGTGACGGAGGAACTGAAGGAAATCCACATTAGGCAGGAAATGGTGTTGGGTTGACTGATGGGACTGAAGGCTGATAAATCCCCAGGGCCTGATGGTCTGCATCCCAGGGTATGAGGGAAGTGGCTCTAGAAATCGTGGATGAATTGGTGATAATTTTCCAATGTTCTACAGACTCAGGATCAGTTCCTGTGGATTGAAGGGTAGCTAATGTTATCCCACTTTTTAAGAAAGGCAGGAGAGAGAAAACAGGGAATTATTAACCAGTTAACCTGACATCGGCGGTGGGAAAGATGCTGGAGTCAATTATAAAAGATGAAATAACCGCACATTTGGATAGCAGTAACAGGATCGCTCCGAGTCAGCATGGATTTACGAAGGGGAAATCATGTGTGACTGGAATTTTTTGAAGATGTAACTAGGAAAATGGACAAGGGCAAGCCGGTGGATGTAGTGTACCTGGACTTTCAGAAAGCGTTTGATAAGGTCCCACATAGGAGATTAGTGGGCAAAATTAGGGCACATGGTATTGGGGGAAGAGTGCTGACATGGATAGAAAATTGTGATAAGGCCAGTTAAATCTACCTGGTTTTGCCACAACCAAGGCACTGGTATATTTTTGGGAAACAACATGTTGTGACTCTAATGGAGTTCCCTGCCACAGAGGGCAGTGGAGACCAAATCACTGGATGGATTTAAGCGAGATTTGTTAGGGCTCTCGGGGCTAGTGGAGTCAAGGGATATGGGGAGAAGGCAGGCATGGGTTATTGATAGTGGACGATCAGCCATGATCATATTGAATGGCGGTGCTGGCTCGAAGGGCCGAATGGCCTCCTCCAGAAACCTCGCTTTCTTCACAGCCTGCTGCACCTGCATGCCTACTTTCAATGACTGGTGTACCATGACACCCAGGTCTCGCTGCATCTCCCCTTTTCCTAATCGGTCACCATTCAAATAATAGTCTACCTTCCCGTTTTTGCCACCAAAGTGGATAACCTCACATTTATCCACATTATACTGCATCTGCCATGCATTTGCCCACTCACCCAGTCTATCCAAGTCATCCTGCAGCCTCCTAGCATCCTCCTCACAGCTAACACTGCCCACCAGCTTCGTGTCATCCGCAAACTTCGAGATGTTGCATTTAATTCCCTCATCCAAATCATTAATGTATATTGTAAATAGCTGGGGTCCCAGCACTGAGCCTTGCGGCACCCTACTAGTCACTGTAATGCCACTGTCGTCTCCTTGAGTGCAACCCAGGAGGAGGTAAAAGGGGTAACAGCTGAGATGGTAACTATGAGGACTGTAATATTACAAATCAGAATGGCCTTAGATTTTATCCTAGCGGAGAAAGGAGTGACATGTTGAGAAAGTTGTACTATTAATTTGCCTGATGATATGCTTATGGTTTTTCGTATGTACTCGGCAAGGACTGTAGTTATTATCAAGATTTTGATAAAAGGATGGAATGATAAGGCTGAATTATGTTGAAAATATAAGAAAAGCTTACAGCTTATATTTAGTCTCAAATTAGGCTTTTCTCTAGTAAATTAATACAGAAAGGCTTGCCTCAGGTTACTGTGTAGTGAGATAATGAATGACTTAAAATGCGTTTAGCATTTGGCGTGAAAGGAAGCCCAGATTAATCCCAGTAAGGGGTATTGGGACAAATGTCCAATGTTTATGAGGGAGGAGATGACGAGAGAGGAAACTAGATTGATCCTAGTATGGGGCAATGACAAATGGCTGAAGCCTTTGATATGTAAAGTCCTTGTACCATATGACAAGATGCCTTTGATGTGATGAGACCACGCAGGCGCATCCTGTAGTGATCTTTATTTCCTGTACCTCTGACCGTGACTAATGTTTGTGGAATGTGCTAAGGTGACAAAAAAACACTATATAATACGATGTTGTTCGAGAAAGTGGACTGAGGACCAGTGAAGTGTCTGTATTGCTCACTTGACTAGAGTTCTCGCTCCCTTCTATCGGCCGATAATAAGTAAAGTTTTGAACTGGTCTACCAAACAGTTTGTGTGTTGTCTGTTTATTAAGAAGCGAACCTGTTTAGTTGTGTTCTAAAAATAACTTTTTCAATTGTTTGGCAGACAGGAAACAAAGAGTAGGGATTAACGGGTCCCTTTCAGAATGGCAGGCAGTGACAAGTGGGGTACCACATGACTCGGTGCTGGGACCGCAGCTATTTACAATATACATCAATGATTTGGACGAAGGGATTCAAAGTAACATTAGCAAATTTGCAGATGACACAAAGCTGGGTGGCAGTCTGAACTGTGAGGAGGATGCTATGAGGATGCAGGGTGACTTGGACAGGTTGTGGGAGTGGGCAGATGCATGGCAGATGAAGTTTAATGTGGATAAATATGAGGTTATAAAAAACAGGAAGGCAGATTACTATCTAAATGGTGTCAAATTGGGATAAGGGGAAGTACAACGGGAACTGGGGGTCCTTGTTCATCAGTCTATGAAAGAAAGCATGCAGGTTCAGCAGGCAGTGAATGGCATGAAAGCGAATGGCATGTGGCCTTTATAAAAAGTAGAGTTTAGGAGCAAAGAGGTCCTTCTGCAGTTGGACAGAGCCCTCGTGAGACCACACCTGGAGTATTGTGTGCAATTTTGGTCCCCTAATTTGAGGAAGGACATTCTTGCTATTGAGGGAATGCAGCGTCGGATTACAAGGTTAATTCCTGGGATGGAGGGACTGCCATATGCTGAGAGAATGGAGCGGCTGGGATTGTACACTCTGGAATTTAGAAGGATGAGAGGGGATCTTATTGAAACATATAAGATTGTTAAGGGTTTGGGCACACTAGAGGCAGGAAACATGTTCCCGATGTTGGGGGAGTCCAGGATCAGGGGCCACAGTTTAAGAATAAGGGCAAAGCCATTTAGAACGGAGACGAGGAAACACTTTTTCTCACAGAGAGTTGTGAGTTTGTGGAATTCTCTGCCTCAGAGAGCGGTTGAGGCAGGTTCTCTGGATGCTTTCAAGAGAGAGCTAGATAGGGCTCTTAAAGATAGTCCGCTAGGAGAGGGGGCGCTGTGCTGTACGGCTGTCAGTCCTGCAGCTGTCCGTTTTTTTCACTTCTTTTTTATTATTTTTAGCACGTTAAAAGTGTGGAGTTGGGGGTCTAACCTTCTTATGTGTGGGCTATGGGGAGAGGGGGAAGGGGGAAGGGGGAAACCGCTTTTTTCAAGTCCCTACCTGGTCAGAGAGGCTGCCTTTCTCCAAGCCTACCAGTGGGGCCTGGAGCGGAGTTTCCAGAGGGGACCTGGCCAGAACTTTGGCATCGGCTGCAGCACAGCGCTGGAGCGCTATCGCGGAGCCGAGCGGGCGATGCCTTGCCTGGGTCGCCGCGCTGGAGCTCCAGAATGCTGAGTCCGCCGATTGAACATCGCGGAGCTGCGGGTCTTTGGAGCGGCCAGCTGCGGGCGGCGGTGCTGAACTTTTACATCAGGAGCCTGGGATCTATCGCCAGTGGTGGAGCTCCATCCAGCGCGGCCTTGTTGGCTTTGGAAGCCGCAGTCTCCGGTAAGGAAGCGGCTGTTCCAGGCATCCCAAGCCGCTCAGAGGGTCTACAGATGCCGGAGCACCATCACCCGGCGAGAGGGCCTGAAACATCGGGCCCGCGTGAAGGCGACGACCTCATTAGGCCCGACTATGGGTGGACATCGGGATGGGGACTGGACTTTGTGCCTTCCCCCACAGTGGGAACCATTGTGGGGGGATGTTTTTTTAATGTTAAACTTCTTCTTTAATGCTATGTTATATCTTTATTAGTGTGCTGCAAGGACATCTGAATTTCCCCTGAAAAGGGGATTAATAAAGTATCTATCTATCTATCTATCTATCTATCTATCTATCTATCTATCTATCTATCTATCTATCTATCTATCTACCTACTATCTATCTATCTATCTATCTATCTATCTATCTATCTATCTATCTATCTATCTTCAGGGGATATAGGGAGAAGGCAGGAACGGGGTACTGATTGGGGATGATCAGCCATCATCACATGAATGGTGGTGGTGGCTCGAAGGGCCGAATGGCCTACTCCTGCACCTATTGTCTATTGAGAAGAGGGGAGGAGAGTGAGGGGAATGGAAGAGGATGGGTTAAGGGGGAGAAGGGAGGGGGATAGGCTGAGGAAGAAGGGGGGGCGGCCCTGCACCGTGACGTACCCCCGCCCTGCCCCGCGACGTACCCCCGCCCGGACACGTGACGTACCCCCGCTCTGCACCGTGACGTACCCCGGCCCTGCACCGTGACGTACCCCTACCCTGACCCGTGACGTACCCCACCCTGCACCGTGACGTACCCCCACCCCACACGCACTGCACGCATGACCCGCGCCCTGACGTCACCCCCAATCCAAGGGGGACTGCCGGGATCGCCCCACCAGCATTTGTGGGGAACGTGGATAGGGTACACCGTGGCCTCCCGCCTCCAGGTTAACACTTCAGTAGGAGGATTAGAGCCGTTGCACCGTGGCCTCCCGCCGCCATGTAGGCGCTACAATTGGAGGAGCATAGACGCTGCACCATGGCCTCCCGCAGCCAGATGGGCACTACAGTCGGAGGACTGTAAACACTTAGGAGTTATTTGTCTGAAAAAATGAAATGGAACAAGCATGTGGAAGGGGCAACAGCCAAAGCCAGCAGTGTCATTGGCTTTCTACGTCAATCTGCATAATGCACCCAACAAAGTTAAGATCCAAGCACATAAAAGCCTTGATAGACAAAAATGAGAAACTCAGCGGGTGAGGCAGCATCTATGGAGCAAAGGAAATAGGCAACGTTTCGTGTCGAAATCCTTCTTCCGACTGATGTGAGGGTTGAGGGGTGGGAAGAAGAAAGGAAGAGGAGGAGCCAGTGGGCTGAGGGAGAGTTGAGAAGGGGAGGAGAAAGTAGGGACTATCTGAAATTAGAGCGGTCTCTGCGGAAAGCAGTCGGGGAGGAGATGGGAAGATGTGGCAAGTGGTGGGATCACGTTGGAGGTGGCGAAAAGCGTATGTCCACATGTTGAATATTGCTGCACTGCGTGGGATCCTTTCACTCAAGGGAACATCAATAAGATCCAGGCAGTGCAAAACAGAGCAGCAAGGTTCATATCTAACAACTACAAGTGGCAGAGCTCAGTCTCCAGCATGATAAAGGACCTGAAACTTCATCCACCTACAACTCATCGCAAGTTCATCAGACTGACAACATTTCACAAGATCAAGAATACCACTATTGATTTAAAGATGGAGAACCACATCCAGTTAATCCAAGCACCCATGGGCATGTCAACCAGAAGCTACCAACCTGGAAATTATTTCATTCTGCACGGCACTTCATTAGCACTTTCTCACTTGTTTTTCCTCAAGACAGCAGAGATTGGAATTCCCTACCAGCCTGATCAGAAATCTCCAAAACATTAACACATACAAAGATGCATCTCCATCTCGAGTAGCACGTCCACTACCATCATAGTGCTGAGTGATGCTCTACCTGGAGTTTTTCAGCATATTACATCCAGGTCCAGACCAGAGGAGTTAAAGGGAAAGAGAGTAAAGGGATGGTTAATGACCCCAGAATTAACGGGAAAGGAAGCTCACAAAGGGATAGGAGTGTATAGCCAAGTGTAATGGGGATCGATATGAAAGGTGAGATGCGTAAGGAATTAAAAGTATTGTATATGAATGCGCGAAGTATAAGAAGTAAAGTAGATGAGCTTGAGGCTCAGTTAGACGTTGGTAGATATGACATTGTGGGGATTACTGAGACTTGGCTGCAGGAGGATCGGGCCTGGGAACTTAATATTCAGGGTTATACATCCTATAGAAAGGACAGGCAGGTGGGCAGAGGAGGGGAGGTAGCTCTGCTGGTGAGGGATGGAATTCAGTCCCTTGCGAGGGAAGACATGGGAACTGACGAGGTAGAGTCACTGTGGATTGAGTTGAGGAATTGTAAAGGCAAGAAGACACTTATTGGTGTTATCTACAGAACCCCCAAATAGTAGCCCGGATGTAGGGTGTACGTTGCAGCAGGAATTAAAACTGGCATGTAACAAAGGTAATGCCACTGTGGTGATGGGGGATTTCAATATGCAGGTAGACTGGGAAAATCAGGTTGGTTCAGGACCCCAAGAAAGAGAGTTTGTAGAATGCCTCCGAGATGGATTCTTAGAGCAGCTTTTAATGGAGCTGACCAGAGAAAAGGCAATTCTGGATTTAGTGTTGTCCAATGAACCAGATATGATAAGAGAACTCGAGGTAAAGGAACCGCTTGGAGGCAGTGATCATAATATGGTTAGTTTTAATCTGCAATTTGAGAAGGAGAACGTTAAATCGAAAGTGTCAGTGATGCAGTTGAACAAAGGGGACTATGAAGGCATGAGAGGGGAGCTGGCCAAGGTAGACTGGAAAGGGATCCTAGCAGGAATGACGGTGGAACAGCAATGGCAGGAATTTCTGGACATAATCCAGAAGACGCAGGATCATTTCATTCCAAAAAGGAAGAAAGATTCTAAGGGGAGTAGGAGGCAACCGTGGCTGACAAGAGAAGTTAGGGATAGAATAAAACTAAAAGAAAAGATGCATAACACAGCAAAGAGTAGCCGGAAGCCAGAGGATTGGGAAACTTTCATAGGACAACAGAAGGAAACAAAACGGGCAATACGGGCTGAAAAGATGAAGTACGAGGGGAAGCTGGCCAGGAATATAAAGGACAGTAAAAGCTTCTTTAGATATGTTAAGGGAAAAAGAGTAGGAAAGTCAAATGTGGGTCCCTTGAAGGCAAACACGGGTGAAATTATTATGGGCAACAAGGAAATGTCAGAAGAGTTCAATAGGTACTTCGGATCTGTCTTCACGGATCTCAAGTAATCTCCCAGATGTACTAGAGGTCAGAGGATCTAAGGGGGTAGAGGAACTGAAAGAAATTTTCATTAGGCAGGAAATAGTATTGGGTAAGCTAATGGGACTGAAGGAGAATAAATCCTCGGGGTCTGATGGTCTGCATCCCAGGGTCCTCAGGGAGATATATTCCTAGAAATAGTAGACGCATTGGTGATCATTTTCCAATGTTCAATAGATTCAGGATCAGTTTCTGTGATCCTGTGAAATGTTATCCCACTTTTCAAGAAAGGATCGAGAGAGAAAACAGGGAATTACAGACCAGTTAGCCTGACTTCAGTGGTGGGAAAAATGGTGGAGTCAATTATTAAAGATTATGGGGCATTTGGATAGCAGTAAAAGGATTAGTCCCAGTCAACATGGATTTATGAAAGGGAAATCATGCTTGACTAATCTTCTGGAATTTTTTGATGTGACAAGTAAAATGGATGAAAGGGTGCCTCTGGATGTGTATCTAGACTTTCAGAAAGCCTTTGATAAGGTCCCGCACGGGAGACTGGTGACTAAAATTAGAGCACATGGTATTGGCGGTAGGGTGATGACATGGATAGAAAATTGGTTGGCAGACCGGAAGCAAAGAGTAGGAGTGAACGGGTCCATTTTAGAATGGCAGGCAGTGGCGAGCGGAATGCCGCAAGGTTCGGTGTTGGGGCCGCAACTGTTTACCATATATATTAATGATTTGTACGAGGGAATTAGGAGTAACACTAGTTAGTTTGCGGATGATATAAAGCTGGGTGGCAGTGTGAACTGTGAAGAGGATGTTACGAGGTTGCAGGGTGACCTGGACAGGTTAAGTGAGTGGGCAGATGCATGGCAGATGCAGTATAATATAGATAAGTGTGAGGTTATCCACTTTGGCGGCAAAAACAAGGGGGCAGATTATTATCTCAATGGGGTTAGGTTAGGTAAGGGGGAGGTGCAGCGACACCTGGGCGTTTGTGTACACCGGTCACTGAAAGTTGGCTTACAGGTACAGCAGGCACTGAAGAAAGCAAATGGAATGTTGGCCTTCATAACAAGAGGATTTCAGTATAGGAGTAAAAAGTTCTTCTGCAGTTGTATAGGTCTCTGGTGAGACCACATCTGGAGTATTGTGCACAGTTTTGGTCTCCTAATTTGAGGAAGGGCATCCTTGTGATTGAGGCAGTGGAGTGCAAGTTCATGAGATTGATCCCTGGGATGGCGGGACTGTCGTACGAGGAAAGATTGCAAAGACTAGGCTTGTATTCACTGGAGTTTAGAAGGATGAGGGGGATATCATATAGAAACATATAAAATTATAAAAGGACTGGACAAGCTAAATGGAGGAAAAATGTTCCCAATGTTGGGCGAGTTTAGAACCAGGGGCCACAGTCTTAGAATAAAGGGGAAGTCATTTATGACTGAGGTGAGAAAAAACTTTTTCACCCAGAGAGTTGTGAATTTATGAAATTCCCTGTCACAGAGGGCAGTGGACGCCAAATCACTGGATGGATTTAAGAGAGAGTTAGATAGAATTCGGGGCTAGTGGAATCAAGGGATATGGGGAGAAGGCAGGCACGGGTTATTGATAGGGGACGATCAGCCATGATCATAATGAATGGCAGTGTTAAAGAAGGAACTGCAGATGCTGGAGAATCGAGGGTACACAAAAGGCTGGAAAAATTCAGCGGGTGCAGCAGCATCTAAGGAGCGAAGGAATGGCGGTGCTGGCTCGAAGGGCCGAATGGCCTCCTCCTGCACCTATTTTCTATGTTTCCATGAGACGCTGCACCGCGGCCTCCCGCCGCCAAGTGGGCGCTACAACACTCGGAGGACCAGGAGGCGCCCAGACCTGACTCATTCACTCTGCCCGCACGCCTCAGGTCGCCGGCCGCAGGATCGCCTTCGGGAATGGAGTCCGGTCTGCGTGTGTGTGTGTGTGGGGAAAGTTCGTGGGGCCGAGCGGCAGCGGCGGCGGTGGCGGCGACTGTTCCCACCTGAGCTGCGGCGATGAGCGGAGGCCCCGTCGTGCCGGCCCGTCTCACGTGACTGGTGACCGGTGACCGCGCCCAGGACCCGCCCCCCACTGACGGGCGGCGCCAGTGGCCAATGGGACAGTCCCACTCCCCTCAAAGTTACAAAGGACCAGGTCATGCCTCCTTCTTGCGTCTGACCAATCAGAGCCGCGTCCCCGTCGCATGAGACCGCGTCCTATAGGTGGAGCTGTAGCCCCGCCCCTCGGACAGACAACCCTCTGCCAATCGGTGTCGCCCATCCCGCCCTGGCAACGGTTGCCAGAGAGAGAGAGAGAGAGATAGAGAGATAAAAATCAAAGATCCTTTGATAAAAAGAGAGAGAGACAGAGACAGAGACAGATAGAGAGAGATAAACAGAGAGCTAGAGAGAGATAAACACAGAGAGATAGATGGGGAGAGAGGTAGAGAGCGATACAGAGAGAAAGAGAGAGAGAGATAGTGAGAATAAAGATAGAGAGAGGGAGAGAGAGAGATAGTGAGAATAAAGATAGAGAGAGGGAGATAGAGAGAGAGATGGAGAGACATAGAGAGCAAAATAAAGTGACAGAGATAGAGAGGGGGGAAGAGAGAGGGGGATAGAGAGATAGAGAGAGATAGATGGAGAGAGAGATAGAGAGAGAGAGGTGGAGAGTGTTAGAGAGAATAGATAGAGACAGGGAGGGCGAGAGAGAGAGGGGAAGGGGAGGGTGAGAGAGAGGGGAGAAGGAGGGAGAGAGAGAGAAAGAGCGAGAAGGAGAGAGAGAGACAGAGGGGGGAGAGAGGGGGGGGGGAGACACACACACACACACCTATGTTCTCTGGTCCTCGATTCCCCTTGTGAGATACGCTTTGTGCTCACAATTAATGCTCAAAGACTAAATCTTGGAAGCAAGACTTCTTTATTCCTCACGACTCTGCAGAAGCCGGGTGCCTCTCCAAGTCGAGACACACCAAGTCAGAGAAGTCATCCCCCTTTATACACAGAATTTTACATTCAACCTCCCCTCTGGACCCTTCTCCAATCAGGGTCTGAGGTGCACAATCTGTAGGTACATCCCACCGTACATCCCCTCGCACCTCCCATAGCATACATTGCATGTTCAAACATGTTCATGGTAATGAGCAGTTTCTTGACCAGGGGTGGTTTGTAATATTCATTTATTCTATTAAGCATGCTCAGTTGCTCTTGACCTACCCTAGTTTTACTCACCTCCTAGTGAACCCTCTCAGTTCTCCTATATCAGTACTAAAGCTAAGCTATAGTGACAAGGGTCCCATCTATCACTCCCTTCCACTGATATGGATCTCTTTACATCACTCCCTTCTACTGCTATACATTGCTATTACTTCTTACTCAAGGACTCAAGGATGGGTCTGGCAACCTTCAGACACAGCTGTGTCAGAATCCTCTCTCCAGCCCCTCTCAGTTCGGATTCTCTTTAAAACTCCTTACTTTAATGGGGTTTAATCACTTTATCCATCACAATCCTCCCTTTTTCTTTTGCTACGCATACACTGATTAAACCCTCATTTCAAGTTCCCTCAACTCGAACTGACGTAACATTGTCCTAACCTTCTCTTCCTGTAAATCATGAACCTCCCCTGGCCGCATTATCATTATTCTCTGTATTTCCCCTCTCTCTCCCATAGGCATGGCTACCGCCTGCATCTGACTTATACTTCTGGTAATAAGTTCCTTAAAACAAGAAATGCAACAGGGGATAAAGATCAGTCCAGCCACTGCACATAGAAACACGAGTCCCACCGTTCTCCACCATGTTCCTCCGAGGATGGAATCTCACCATTGGGTTCCCATAATCGAATTCCACTTTTGTATTGGAACATGTGCCAACTTATGGATCCCTTCTGATATGTCCATCACTGCCTGTCCATTATCATCGATGTTCAAACAGCAATTAGAGAGGTTGAATTTCCCGCATACCCCTCCTTCTTCTGCCAGGAGGTAATCTAGGGCTAACCTGTTCTGGTATATCGCTGCTTTCATCTGCGTCTGCTGCTTTGCCAGCATTTCCAGCGCCCCCGCAGTTTTTCCCATATTTCTTAGTTAGATACCATTTAGGCTCCTCTGGCCACCACACTCGGGACTGATTTGGCCACTGGGTGACGATGCGCTGGCAGGGGCTGCTGCCTACTAGGACAGCATCCTTTGCCCAGGGCCTAGCGATACACTCAGTCCCGACCGGAGCGTCTGTCAGGACCCATACCTGGGGATCTCGGTCTTGTCCAACTGTCAGGTTCCACCCCATCAGGTCCCATACTTCAACAATGGATCCCCTCCACGGCCAACGTGAACTCATCAGTGGTCCTCCGCAGACCCAACAGTTAGTCACATTCAGGATTCCAGCTATCCGGAGGGCCAAGTCCACAAACAGGTTTTCTTTTTTTTTTCCTTCAGGGATCTCGATCTGCTTCTTTATCTCTTCGTACAGTGTCTGGTGCACTTGAGGCTGAGTAGGTGGGGGAGGGGGAGGCTTAGTGACTACTACTTCTGTAACCTCTTTTATTACTTCCTCCCTCGTCTTATCTATTGCCCATTTTACGATCTGAGAAGGGAAAACTAACTGTACACAAACCCATCTCTCTCCCCTTGGGCAGGTAACGGCCCCAAACTTCCCTATATACCCCCTATTGCCTGCCATCAAATACTCCTTTCCCCCCTCTTCACAAATGGTTCTAGTCTTCCGGTCATGGCATACTTTGTTCACATGGGAATGATAGATAAATGATCTGGTTGTCCGCCCTCTGTATTGGATAGGATGATAACATTTATCACAATTATTAATACTTTTTACCACAATTACATACAAAGCAAACAATACCACGACTGCTCCTTTCATACTGTCAGTTATACATTCAATGTTTTTTTTAAAATTACTGTTAGGGGTTTGCTTCCTGGCTTCACCATCCACTGTTCCTCCTCATCAGGAACGGGTGGATCGACGGGTCCTTTAACCCGGATTGCGTGGGTCCACCCTTTTTCTTTTGTTCGTATTGCTGTCTCGGTTGTCAGTAATACTAGGTACGATCCGGTCCACCTGGGCTGGAGTTTCTCCTTCCAATTCTTGACCAGTACCCAGTCGCCGGCCTTTACAGCATGTATTGGAAAGTCGAGTGGTGGGCTTTGAGCCAATAATCCTTTAGCTTTTAATTCTGTAAGAGAACGAGATACTGCCAGTAAATAGTTCCTTAAGAATACATCACTACCCTCTATGGTGGGTATTCCTTCTACCTTTCCCAAATAAGGTAACCCAAACAACATTTCATAGGGGGACACTGCTAACTTTGCATGGGGTCTCCATTGCTTTTATCAAAGCCTTTCTGTTTCCCTACTGCTCCAAACATATGCCAGACTCCATGTACATATGCTGCTCTTAAAGCCTTAATTTCTGCCAATTGAGCTAAGCAAGATTGCAGGCAAGCTTCCAATTTGATCCTGCGCTATAGCTTTTACTTCTTTAGATATTACTCGTCCAAAATATTCTACCTGCTGCTGACAAAACAAAAAACTTCTTCCTTGATACATCATGACCTCCTGTGCCATCTTTTCCAAGATAATTACAATGTCTCTCTCTCACATTGCTCCTCACTTGTGGAACAAACCAACAAACCATTCACATACTATATCAACACCTTCCAAATCTGCCTACAACATCTGATTAAAAACACGGCGCTAGTATTTAAAACGCTGCCGCATCCTAGCCTAGGTGTATTTAATACCTCTTCTTAATGTTCTTACCATAGCTATGTTAACCATTATCTTAATATTATTATTAAGATCATTATTATTATTATTATTATTATTATTATTATTATTATTATTATTATTATTATTATTTCCTGATTATCGTACCTGTTCACATCCCCAACACACATTATCCATTACCTATCTCCTTACTAGCCTTGTCTGGGCTTAGATCCAGATTTATTTCACTCCCGATAGGGCATTTGAGAAAACCCTCTCCCAAATACATTTATTATTGGCATGGAATCTCTGGCCCCTGTTTGGCTCTGTCATAGGACTCACTGTGTGTCGGTGCATCACTTATTTCAGACTTTTCAACCAGGTCTGTTGTTACTGACAACATTGTCTTTCCTTTTTCAAGCTCTTTCTTTCTAAAGCAGTCTCATCAATTTATCCCTCTGCTTCCCACTTTAATCCTTTCTGATCTGCCTTCTTTCTCATTCTAAACTCAATGTCTTACTTCTCAGATAGTTTATTCTCCTTTGCAAATTTATTCACCTTCCTTTTAAAATCTTCCACTGACTTCTCGATCGTCATATTTTACCACCACCCCTTCTAACTTGGGTAATGTCATCACTTTCCCTTCTACCCCTGAGATTCTAACTTGTTTTTCACCCAATCTCATTCCTTCCGGTACCTTAGTTACGCTTGATCTCTCTGCTCCCGAATCTACCATAAATTCCATATCCTCTCCCTGGGGTCCTAATCTCAAGTTTACCAGAGGTTCCCGTGTGTATCCCATATACCCCAGGGAGCAGGACCCCTGACTCCCCTATTCTTCCTCCATGAGTGCGTACGACTGCACCTCCCGTCGTCGCTTGGGACATTCCCTCCTGAAATGACCCTCCTCGTTACAATAGTAACACCAGGGTGGCCCCGTGTACCATCTTCTTGATTCTTGTTCCTTGTTTTCCCAGGGACCCCTACTTCGGTCCGCCCATTCACCTCTTCCTCGTCCACCAGTACTACCGCTTCCCCTTTCCCGGTCTCCATGAGCACCCGGCCTTCTATCACCTTCGATTCCCCCCTTCTGTACTCCTTGCTGTACTGCTTGCAACATCATTTTTGCCTTTCCCTTCTGCTTCTCCTCATCCCGTCTTACGTATACCATTTGAGCCTCTGTTAACAATTGATTCAATGGTTTTTCATTCCAATCTTCCAATTTTTCCAATTTCTTTCTAATATCTGGCCATGATTTTGTTACAAAATTAACCTTTAGCAACTGCTGACCTGCATCTGAATCAGGGTCTATCCCGAATACTGCTGGATATTCCTCCTTAACCTTTGTCAGAACACTATCGGAGGTTCGTCCTTGTTCTGCTGATTCTCAAAAGCCCGTTCGAAATTCTGTCCCTTGGGAACGGCTTCTCTGATTCCCTTGATTATTATCTCCCTGAGATCTCTCATACTTCTTCTGTTTGGTTACTCCAATCCGGCGCAGTAATGGGATATTTTACTGCTCCCGCTTGAGCCTGTAACCCCTTCTCCTGCCTGTCTGACCATCTGTCTTTCTTCTGAAGTAAACAAACTTCCCCTTATTGACATCATTGTCTGCCAACTCCTTTTTTTTCCCTGGGCCCTATTAATTTATTACCCTTCTCCAACCAGAATGTTTATCTAAACAAACCATAAAAGCTGCTTGTTGTTCAGCAATTAACTTATTTCTAATTTTGTTCAAACCATTCCCCCTACAATTCCCAAATTCCAATTCCTAGTTTAACAATTTTCCAAATTAACTTTACTGAAAAGAAATCTATAGAAGCCAAGCAACCTACATTTTCCAACTTCCCTTTTTAAGTTGCGATGATACAAAGCGTTGTCCGTTACCTTACAATAACCTCCCCCATTGCTTACAATTTCTTAAAGGAACACACACACATACCCTTACAACATGTGGCCCACAGCAAACAAACCTATCACATATACAAACTTCCTCATTCATACAAAACCGGTTTTTTACACACACATCACATTAGTTCCATTCTTACTTCAATGAGATTGTTTGAAACAACTCAATATTTTTCATAAAAACATTTTTGGCCCTAGGAACTGATCTATTTGTTCAGCCAGTCCCAAGGGGTCTTCCAATAAACTTTACATCTCCTTTTTAAAGTTCCTCACCCCCATACTGGTGAGAGGCACATTTACAAATCCCATCCCCTCGGCATTTCCCCCTAACAGGACCTCCCTGAGGGGCTTCATTTGAACAGATCGGTCTAATCTCTGTTCCGCTGCCCTCGTTTGCGATCGCGTCATCCGACTACTGCCTGGGACACCCGTCCCATCCTTGTCCTCACTTTTTATTTTCTCTTCCTTATCTGACTGGCTCTCTCTCCTTCACATTCTAATTTCTGTAATTCTCTATTATCTGTCTCTTCTGAGACAAGAGCGGACAGGTTTACTGCCGATCCGCTCTGGCTTAGTGGGACCTCCTGGGCAGATGCAGCCGGCGATGATGGGGATATATAAAAGGGGGGGCTGGGATTCATATGGCGGGGGCAGTCTCCGTAGGTGATCATCACCAATTGGTGGCCAGTCAGGCTCATCCTGCTCTCTTTCCGTCTTTAACGGAAACATCCCATTATTGGGTTTCCAGCACTGGGCATATTCCTTTTCTATTTGATTCGGCGTTTGTCTTTCATTCACAAAAACATTCAACGCCTGTCCCACCCAGTCCTCATTTGAACCCAACCGCGGCCACCACACTGCACTCCCTCGAATAGGCTCCTTTGGCCACTCAAAGTAACAAAACTTTATCATAGTTTCCTTACTCTTACCCCGGGTGTTCCCTTCACCGCATCCAACATTCGCCCCAACGGACTATCGGGCGGAATGTTAGGCTCCATATCAGTATGAGCCTCATCCAGGTTCCCCGGACCCTTACTCTTCCCGTTCCGGTTTCCCATCGTCTCGTCGGACTATTCCCGTCCGACAGACCCCGGTCGCCCAGGCAATACTTAATAGTCGCTTTTCTTACTGTCCTTTTCTTACTGTCCTTGGGTCCTGTGCACAAGAATCGCTCGACCGTCCCGTACGTATTTACCTTACACCCCCTCTTGCTTCCTGAGTCTTACCCACCGGATATCACTCGCTCAAACTGCTGATGGCAAGCAAGGAGATCGGAGACTGCTGAAATCAGCAGGGTGCACCTTCCCCTCCTTCTTTGCCTCCACCAAGCAGCCGGAGTGGCGATCGCGGACGAGCCCCCAATTTGTGAGATACGCTTTGTGCTCACAATTAATGCTCAAAGACTAAATCTTGGAAGCAAGAGTTCTTTATTCCTCACGACTCTGCAGAAGCCGGGTGCCTCTCCAAGTCGAGACACACCAAGTCAGAGAAGTCATCCCCCTTTATACACAGAATTTTACATTTAACCTCCCCTCTGGACCCTTCTCCAATCAGGGTCTGAGGTGCACAATCTGTAGGTACATCCCACCGTACATCCCCTCGCACCTCCCATAGCATACATTGCATGTTCAAACATGTTCATGGTAATGAGCAGTTTCATGACCAGGGGTGTGTTGTAATATTCATTTATTCTATTAAGCATGCTTAGTTGCTCATGACCTACCCTAGTTTTACTCACCTCCTAGTGAACCCTCTCAGTTCTCCTATATCAGTACTAAAGCTAAGCTATAGTGACAAGGGTCCCATCTATCACTCCCTTCCACTGATATGGATCTCTTTACATCACTCCCTTCTACTGCTATACAATGCTATTACTTCTTACTCAAGGACTCAAGGATGGGTCTGGCAACCTTCAGACACAGCTGTGTCAGAATCCTCTCTCCAGCCCCTCTCAGTTCGGATTTTCTTTAAAACTCCTTACTTTAATGGGGTTTAATCACTTTATCCCTCACACCCTACTCTGGGCAAGAGATCCTGTGTGTCTACCCGATCTATTCCTCTCATTATTTTATGCACCTCTATAAGATCACCCCGCATGCTCCAGCACTCCAAAGAATAGTCCTGGCCTGCCCCAACCTCTCTATGTAGCTCAGGCCCCTCTAGTCCTGGCAACATCTTCATAAATCTTCTCTGAACCCTTTCCAGCTTGTCGACATCTATCCTATAACACGGTGCCCAGAACTGAACACAATACTCTAAATGCGGCCTCACCAACGTCTTGTACAACTGCAACATGACCTCCCAACCTCTGTACTCAATACTCTGACTGATGAAGGCCAATGTGCCAAAAGCCATTTTGATCACCCTGTCCGACCTGTGAAAAATGTCCCTAATGTGTGTAGGATAGTGTTAGTGTAGGGGCGATCGCTGGTTGGTGTGGGCCGAAGGGCCTGTTTCCACGCTGTATCTATAAACTAAACCAGTGTGTGAACGGGCGATCACTAGTCGGCGCGGACTCGGTGGGCCGAAGGGCCTGTTTCTGAGCAGTATCTCTAAACTAGTGTGTGAACGGGCGATCTGGTCGGTGCGGACTCGGTGGGCTGAAGGGCCTGTTTTTGCGCTGGCCCTCTGTTATTCTTCTTGCAAGCAGATGAGAAAGTGCACCAATTCTCGAGGCTGTTCCTCGTCTTTGCGTCGAAAGTTTGGAATCTCCGCCATTTCCTTGCTCCCCATAATAAATTCACCTGTTTTTGTCTTCAATGGACCCACATTTGTCTTAACTCCATTTTTCCTCTTCACATACGTAAAGAAACCTTTACTATCCTCCTTTATATTCTTGGCTAGCTTTTCCCCCCGTATTTAATTATCAACTGTTGCTCTTTGAAAGTTGCTCAATCCTCTAGCTTCCCACTCATCTTTGCTATGTTATTTCTCTTTTATTTTTATACTGTCCTTGACTTTCCTTCGGGGCATGTTCAAGCAAAGAAGCATCCAGTTTTCACCCTTACATAACGCTAAGCCTCAGCAGTGAAAGGGGTGGATCATAAATGATCACCACCCACAACCCCACAAATGATGACATCTTTAAAATATGTCCAACCTCTGCCAAACATGTGCCGTCTAATCTCACACATTGCCATGCCGATAAAACCCTGTTGCTGCAAAGCAGCTGCACACAGAGAGAGAGAGAGAGAGAGAGAGAGAGAGAGAGAGAGGGAGAGAGAGAGAGAGAGAGAGAGAGAGAGAGAACTTCAGCACATAGAATCATATAATCAGGTCCGTTTAGGCGCTGATAAGGCTTCATTTGGAGTATTGTGAGCAATTTTGGGCACTATATCTGAGGAAGGATGTGCTGGCCCTGGAGAGGGTCCGGAAGAGGTTTACAAGGATGATCCCAGGAATTAGTATGTTGATCTATGATGAGCGTTTGGCGGCACTGGGCCTGTACTCGCTGGAGTTCAGAAGAATGAGGGGGGACCTCATGGAAACATACAGAATAGTGAATGGCTTAGATAGAGTAGATGTGGACAGGATGTTTCCACTAGTGGGAGAGTCTAGGACTAGAGGTCATAGCCTCAGAAGTAAAGGGCATTCTGTAAGGGAGGAGATGAGGTGGATTTTCTTTAGTCAGAGGGTGGTGAATCTGTGCTGTTTATAAGAAGAAGATTGTCACAGAAGGCTGTGGAGGCCAAGTCCATGGATATTTTTAAGGCCGAGATAGATAGATTCTTGATTAGTACGGAGGTCAGGGGTTACGGAGAGAAGGCAGGTTAGGAGGGAGAGATAGATCAGTCATTTTTGAATGGTGGAGAAGGCAAAATGGGCTGAATGGCCTAATTCTATTCCTATCACATGACTTCATGACATATATATTGATACATAAGAAAATAAACATTATAGATATTAAAGCAGAATATAGCATATTGTTGTAGAATATAACCTTTGTTATGGAATAGAATCGAGCATAGAACAGTCCAGGACAAGAACGGGCCCTTCGGCAAATAACATCCAATTTCTTTATTTTATTCAATTTATTTATGTTTTTTCTTAGTGTCAAAAAGCATGGAAAGAGGTCCTTCGGCCCACCTTGCCCACCCTTGTATGAAATTCAAGTGCAGTATGAAACTGCACTTGAATTTGGTGGCCTTGTACCCTCCTTGAAATGGTATGAAACTGCACTTGAATTTGGTGGCCTTGCACCCTGCTTGGAGTGGTATGAATCTGCACTTGAATTTGGTGGCCTTGCACCCTGCTTGAAGTGGTTGGAAACTGAACCTGAATTTGGTGGCCTAGCACCCTGCTTGAAATGGTAGGAAAATGGATTTGAATTTGGTGGCCTTGCACTCTGCTTGAAATGGAATTTCAAGGAATAGCCGTGAGTAAACTGCCAGCCCACCAGCCGTGAGTGAGCTGCCAGCACATCATGCGTGAGGGACCGAGCTGCCACCCCAAGAATCCATTTGGCCCACAATGTCCATACTAGCCCTCTGGAGACCAGTAGTCCCTGCAGCCAACAACATCCATACCAGCACTCCAGAAAAGTGCTCCCCCCCCTCACTGGCCACCAATCTTGGAATTGGTGGAGAGGTGGTGTCGGGGGACCAGCCCTCCCGTGTGAACATGGGACCCAACGGGTCCCACTTAGTCTAGTCTTTCCTAAAATATGGTCACCAAAACTGAACACATTACTTTATACTCAATGCTCTGACTGATGAAGGCCAATGTGCCCAAAGCCTTCTTGACCGCCCTGTCTACCTGTGACACCACTTTCAATGAGCTATGCACCTGCAATTTGAATTGCAATCACAAAAATAACCTGTTTTTAAAAACACAGTAGGCATCTCTCCCACACGCAACTTTCAGGTCAATTATCCACAATAAGAGGTGGAATGAACAAGAGACTGTGCATCTACCTGATCTATTCCTGTCATGATTTTACTCATCACCCCTCATCCACCTGTGCTCCAAGGAATAGAGTTCTAGCCTACACAATGTCTCCCTATAGTTCAAACACTGTAGTCCTCCTGGAGGTCACTGTGTAGGTCCTGCCAATGTTAGATTTCCCAAAATGCAACACCTTGCATTTCTCTGGATTAAATTCCATCAACCATTCCTCAGCCCACCTGGCCAATTGATCCAGATCCTGCTGCAATCTTTCACAATCATCTGCAAAACTATCCACTTTTGTATCATCAGCAAATTTGCTAATCTTGCCCTGTATGTTCTCATCCAAATGTAGATGACAAACAGTAACGGGCCCAGCACCGAACCCTGAGCCACAACACTAGTATCAGCCTCCAGTCCGAGAAGCAACCTTCCAATATCACCTTCTGCTTCCTTCGTTGAAGCCAATTTTCTACCCATTCAGCTACCTTTCCTTGGATGTCATATGTGCCAACAGTGGAACAATTACATTTTTACAGTGCAGATTTACAGGCCTATTAACCCAATATACAAAGATACCATATAACCATATAACAATTACAGCATGGAAACAGGCCCTCTCGGCCCTTCCAGTCCGTGCCGATCATTTGTTTTCCCCTAGTCCCATCTACCTGCACTCAGATCATACCCCTCCATTCCCTTCCCGTCCATATACCTATCCACTTTATTTTTAAATATTAAAATCGATCCTGCCTCCACCACTTCTGCTGGAAACTCATTCCACACAGCCACCACCCTCTGAGTAAAGAAGTTCCCCCTCACGTTACCCCTAAACTTCCGTCCCTTAATTCGCATGTCATGCCTTCTTGTTTGAATCTTCCCTACCCTTAATGGCAAAAGCTTATCCACGTCAACTGTCTATCCCTTTCATCATTTTAAAGACCTAAACCATTTCCCCCCTTAACCTTCTGTGCTCCAAAGAATAAAGACCTAACTTGTTCAACCTTTCTCTGTAACATAGTTGCTGGATCCCAGGCAACATTCTAGTAAATCTGCTCTGTACTCTCTATTTTGTTGACATCCTTCCTATAATTAGGCAACCAAAATTGTACACCATACTCCAGAATTGGTCTCACCAATGCCTTGTACAATTTTAACATTACCTCCCTGCTCCTATATTCAATGCTCTGATTTATAAAGGCCAGCACACCAAAGGCTTTCTTTACCACCCCATCTACGTGCGATTCCACCTTCAGGGAACTATGCATAGTTATTCCTTGATCTCTCTGTTCCACAACATTCCTCAATTGCCTACCATTTACCATGTACATCCTATTTTGATTTGTCCTACCAAGATGTAGCACTTCACACTTATCAGCATTAAACTCCATCTGCCATCTTTCAGCCCACTTTTCCATATGGCCCAAATCTCTCTGTAGACTTTGAAAATCTACTTCATTATCCACAGCACCACCTATCTTAGTATCATCTGCATACTTACTTATCCAATTTTCCACCCCATCATCCAGATCATTGATGTACATGACAAACAACAGTGGACCCAACACAGATCCCTGAGGCACCCCACTGGTCACTGGCTTCCAACCTGACAAACAGCCATCCACCATTACTCTCTGACATCTCCCCTTCAGCCACTGTTGAATCCATCTTGCTACTCCGCCATTAACACCCAAAGATTGAACCTTCTTAACCAACCTTCCATGGGGGAACCTTGTCAAAGGCCTTACTGAAATCCATATAGACAACATCCACTGCTTTACCCTCATCAATTTCCCTAGTAACCGCTTCAAAAAAATTCAAGAAGGTTTGTCAACATGACCTTCCAGGCACAAATCCATGTTGACTGTTCCTGATCAGACACTGTTTATCCAGATGCTTATATATATTATCTCTAAGTATACCTTTCCATTAATTTACCCACCACTGACGTCAAACTAACAGGTCTATAATTGCTAGGTTTATTCTTTGAACCCTTTTTAAACAATGGAACAACATGCGCAGTACGCCAATCCTCCGGCACTATTCCCGTTTCTAATGACATTTGAAATATTTCTGTCATAGCTCCTGCTATTTCTACACTAACTTCCCTCAATGTCCTAGGGAATATCCTGTCAGGACCTGAGATTTATCCACTTTTATATTTTTCAAAAGTGTTAGTGCTTCCTCCTCTTTGAATCTCATAGTTTCCATAGCTACTCTACTTTTTTTCCTTAATTCACATAGTTCAATATCCTTGGTGAATACCGAAGAAAATAAATTGTTCAATATCTCCCCCATCTCTTTTGGCTCTGCAGATAGCTGTCCATTCTGTCTCTCTAATGGTCCAATTTTATCCCTCGGTATCCTTTTGCTATTAATATAGATGTAGAAACCCTTTCGATTTACTTTCACCTTTCTTGCCAAAGCAACCTCATATCTTCTTTTAGCCTTCCTAATTTCTTTCTTAAGATTCTTTTTACATTATTTATACTCCTCTAGAACCTCATTTACTCCATACCTCCTATAATTATTGTAGATATCTCTCTTTTTTCGAAACAAGTGTCCAATTATCCTTGAAAACCATGGCTCTTTCCAATTTTTACTATTTCCTTTCACCCTAACAGGGACATAAAGATTCTCTACTCTTACAATTTCCCCTTTAAATGTCCTCCATGCAATAAACAAAAATTCAATCAATTAATAACCGATTGAATACTGAGTTGGATGATCAGCCATGATCATATTGAATGGCGGTGCAGGCTCGAAGGGCCGAATGGCCTACTCCTGCACCTATTTTCTATGTTTCTAATACAATTGCATAAAAACCCTACAAGTGCATAAAATGTTAAGGGGAATAGATAGAGTGAATGGTGTAGATGGGGCATAGAAACAGAGAAAATAGTTGCAGGAAGAGGCCATTCTTTGAGCCAGCACTGGCATTCATTGTGATCATTGTGATCATGGCTGATCTTCCACAATCAGTAACCCATGCCTGCCTTTTCCCCATATCCCATGATTCTGATAGCCCCAAGAGCTCTATCTAAGTATCTTTTAAATTAATCCAGTGAATTGGTCTCCACTGCTTCTGTGGCAGAAAATTGCACAAATTCATAACTCTCTGGGGGCGCCGTCCTGTATGGATATGGTTGCCCAGCCTGCAGCTGTCAATTTTCTCACCTTTTTTTTTTTTTAGCGAGTCAAGTGTTTTGTTTTAGGAGATCAATTCTTTTTTATATGGGGTGGGGGGGGGGGGGGGGGTGAAGGGGGAAACTACTTTTCAGGTTCCCTACATGGTCAGAGAGGTGGCTTCCTCCGAGCAGCAACTGCGACCTTTCCTCGCGGCCTTCCATCAGGGTCTGGAGCGGCGTTTCCTGAGGGGACACAGCCTTCGGCGGTGACAGAGCGCTGGAGCGCTATCCCAGAGCGGAGCAGGTGATGCCTTGCCTGGATCGCCAAGCTGGAACTTCGGTATGCTGGTACCGCTGATGAAACATCGCGGAGCGGCCAGCTACGGGCGGCGGCGCTGAACTTTACATCGGGAGCCTGGAATCTCTCGCCGAGATCACCAGTGGTGGAGCTCCATCCAGCGAGGCCTGTCGGCTTCGGAAGCTGCGGTCTCCGGTAAGGAAGCGGCCGTTCCAGGTGTCTCAAGCCACTGAGAGGATTCTCCTGATGCCGGAGCACCATCATCAGAACGGCCTGGAACATCGGGCCTGTGTAAAGTCGACTGCGGAGGCCTCAATAGGCCCGACTATGGGCAGACATGGGGATGGGGACTGGATATTGTATTCTTTTTAATGTGCTGCAATGGCAATCCGCATTTCACTACACCAATTGGTGTATGTTACAAATAAAGAACCTTTGAATCTTTGAAAAAGTTTATTCTCATCTCAGTTTTAAATGGCCTTCCCTTTATTCTTCGACTATGGCCCCTGGTTCTGGACTTCCCTAACATAAATGCAACATCTCGAATTTTGCGGATGACACGAAGCTGGGGGGCAGTGTTAGCTGTGAGGAGGATGCTAGGAGGCTGCAGGATGACTTGGATGGACTGGGTGAGTGGGCAAATGCATGGTAGATGCAGTATAATGTGGATAAATGTGAGGTTATCCACTTTAGTGGCTAAATCAGGAAGGTAGACTATTATTTGAATGGTGACCGATTAGGAAAAGGGGAGAAGCAGCGAGACCTGGGTGTCATGGTACACCAGTCATTGAAAGTAGGCATGCAGGTGCAGCAGGCTGTGAAGAAAGCGAATGGTATGTTGGCATTCATAGCAAAAGGATTTGAGTACAAGAGCAGGGAGGTTCTACTGCAGTTGTACAGGGTCTTGGTGAGGCCACACCTAGAGTATTGCGTACAGTTTTGGTCTCCTAATCTGAGGAAAGACATTCTTGCCATAGAGGGAGTACAGAGAAGGTTCACCAGACTGATTCCTGGGATGGCACAACTTCCACATGAAGAAAGACTGGATAGACTTCCACCTCTCCACCAATTCTAATATTGCTGGCCAATGGGTGGGGGGTGGGGGTGGGGGGGTTCTGGAGCACCAGCATGGGTGTTGCGGGCTGAAGGGACTGGTTTCCAGAGGGCTACTGTGGACATTGTGGGCCGATTGAATTCTTGGGCTGGCAGCTCAGTCACTCAGGCCTGGCAGCTCAGTCACTCAGGCCTGGCAGGCTGGCAGCTCAGTAACCCAGGCCTGGCGGGCTCGCAGCTCAGAAACTGCCAGAAATTCTGCCGAAAACAGGTGAGAGACTCTGTGAGAGAGAGAAAGGGGAGAGGGTGGACAATTAATTTTAGACATTTTCATCTTTTTTTACAGATCACAGAAATGACGGAGGAGAGTCTATCCTTGCATGGATCTCTGGAGCGCTAGTATAGGTGTGCGCTGAAGGGACTGGTTTCCAGAGGGCTAGTATTTACATTATGGACTGAATGGATTCTTGGACTTGCAGTTCAGTGAGTCATGGCTGGTGGGCTGGCAGTTCACTAAGTCATGGCTGGTGGGCTGGCATTTCAGTCACTTACAGCTGGTGGGCTGGCAGTTCACTTACTCTTGGCTGGTGGGATGGCAGTGCAGTCACTCACGGCTGGTGTGGTGGCAGTTCACTAATTAACCCCTCCTTCCTTCACCCCCACACTCTGCTCCTTGCCATCCCCCTCCCCCCCCACGCATTCAATCCATCCCCCTCCCCCCCTCCCCCCATGCACTTAGTGGCTCGCCGACAGCGCAGCCATTCCTGCCTTAATCGGTTCCCATTGTGATGAAGAACACGCAGGCATGGCAAATGGAAAAAGGATTTATTAAAGTTTAAAATGTGAATGACTCTTGAAATATACAGTGGCTTGCAAAAGTATTCATACCCCTTGAACTTTTCCACATTTTGTCACGTTACAACCACAAATGTAAATGTATTTGATTGGGATTTTATATGATAGACCAACACAAAATGGCGAATAATTGTGAAGTGGAAGGAAAATGATACATGGTTTTCAAATTTTTTTTACAAATAAAAAACTGAAAAGTGTGGCGTGCAAAAGTATTCAGCCCCCTTTACTCTGATACCCCAAAATAAAATCCAGTGCAACCAATTGCCTTCAGAAGTCACCTAATTAATAAATATAGTCCACTTGTGTGTAATCTAATCTCAGTATAAATACAGCTGTTCTGTGAAGGCCTCAGAGGTTTGTTAGACGAACATTACTGAACAAACAATGTTCCTTGGGCATCATGAAGCACAAGGAACACACCAGGCAGGTCAGGGATAAAGTTGTGGAGAGGTTTAAAGCAGGGTTAGGTTATAAAAAAAATATCCCAAGCTTTGAACATCTCACGGAGCACTGTTCAATCCATCATCCGAAAATGGAAAGAGTATGGCACAACTGCAAACATACCAAGACATGGCCGTCCACCTAAACTGATAGGTCGGGCAAGGAGAGCATTGATCAGAGAAGCAGCCAAGGGGCCCATGGTAACTCTGGTGGAGCTGCAGAGATCCACAGCTCAGGTGGGAGGATCTGTCCACAGGACAACTATTAGTCATGCACTCCACAAATCGGGCCTTTATGGAAGAGTGGCAAGAAGAAAGCCATTGTTGAAACAAAGCCATAAGAAGTCCTGTTTGCAGTTTGCCACAAGCCATGTGGGGGACACAGCAAACATGTGGAGGAAAGTGCTCTGGTCTGATGCGACCAAAATTGAAGTTTTTGGCCTAAATGCAAAACGCTATGTGTGGCGGAAAACTTTTTAAAATAACACTGCACATCACCTGAACACACCATCCCCACTGTGAAACATGGTGGTGGCAGCATCATGCTGTGGGGATGCTTTTCTTCAGCAGGGACAGGGAAGCTGGTCAGAGTTGATGGGAAGATGGATGGAGCCAAATACAGGGCAAATCTTGGAAGAAAAACCTGTTAGAGTCTGCAAAAGACTTGAGACTGGGGCGGAGGTTCACCTTCCAGCAGGACAACGACCCTAAATATACAGCCAGAGCTACAATGGAATGGTTTATATCAAAGCATATTCATGTGTTAGAATGGCGCAGTCAAAGTCCAGACCTAAATCCAATTGAGACTCTCTGGCAAGACTTGCAAATTGCTGTTCACAGACACTCTCCATCCAATCTGACTGAGCTTGAGCTATTTTGCAAAGAAGAATGGGCAAAAATCTCAGACTCTAGATGTGCAAAGCTGGTAGAGACATACCCCAAAAGACTTGCAGCTGTAATTGCAGCGAAAGACGGTTCTACAAAGTATTGACTCAGGGGGGCTGAATACTTTTCAGTTTTTTATTTGTAATAAAATTTGGAAACCATGTATCATTTTCCTTCCACTTCATAATTATGCACCACTTTGTGTTGGTCTATCACATACAATCCCAATAAAATACATTTACGTTTGTGGTTGTAACGTGACAAAATGTGGAAAAGTTCAAGGGGTATAAATACTTTTGCAAGCCACTGTAACAACTATTTAAATGTTAAAGATGTGATTAATTAAATTATTTCTTGTTGTGTCTCTTGTTGTGTTCTGCTGCTCACTGCCTCTTGATGGCTCTTTGCTGTTGATAAAAAAAGACAATTTTAATATAGAGACCAAATTTTAACAAAGAATATCTGAGAATTTACCTCAAAAGTCATAATTCAGTGCAGGCCTGCAAATCCAGTCTCAGCGCACTTGAAGTGCAGGCCGCAAATCCAATCTCACAGCACTTGAAGCAGAGTGCAGGCGACAAATCCAATCTCACAGCACTTGAAGCGGAGTGCAGACCGAAAATCCAACCTCACAGCACTCCCAGCGGAGCGCAGGCAGCAAATCAAACCTCACAGCACACCAAGCGGAGTGCAGGCAGCAAATGCAACCTCACAGCACTCCAAGCAGCGTGCAAGCAGTAAATCCAACTTCACAGCGCTTCGAGCAGAGTGCAGGCAGCAAATCCAATCTCACGGCACTCGGGGCCAGATTTAGATGAACAGAGGCCCTAAGCTATTTCATTTATGAGCCCCCCCCCCCCCCCCAATCCCCCACCCCCACGACAAGAGGACAAATGACTACCCGACAGTGACAGTGTGCTTTTAGATCTTACTGTATGTTGTCATAGAAACAAAGAAACATAGAAATTAGGTGCAGGAGCAGGCCATTCGGCCCTTCGAGCCTGCACCGCCATTCAATATGATCATGGCTGATCATCCAACTCAGTATCCTGTACCTGCCTTCTCTCCATACCCCCTGATCCCTTAGGCCACAAGGGCCACATCCAACTCCCTCTTAAAAATGGCCAACGAACTGGCCTCAACTACCTTCTGTGGCAGAGAATTCCACAGATTCACCAATCACTGTATGAATAATGATTTTCTCATCTCGGTCCTAAAAGACTTCCCCCTTATCCTTAAACTGTGACCCCTTGTCCTGGACTTCCCCAACATCGGGAACAATCTTCCTGCATCTAGCCTGTCCAACCCCTCAAGAATTTTGTAAGTCTCTATGAGATCACCCCTCAATCTTCTAAATTCCAGTGAGTACAAGCCGAGTCAATCTTTCAGTCTTTTCTTCATGTGGAAAGTCGTGCCATCCCCAGGAATCAGTCTGGTGAAACCTTCTCTGTACTCCCTCTATGGCTTAAGAATGTCTTTCCTCAGATTAGGAGACCAAAACTGTACGCAATACTCCAGGAGTGGCCCCACCAAGACCCTTTACAACTGCAGTAGAACCTCCCTGCTCTTGTACATGGACACCCAATCGCTGCATCTCCCCTTTTCCTTTGCCATGAATGCCAACATACCATTTCGCTTTCTTCACAGCCTGCTTGCACCTG
This sequence comes from Okamejei kenojei, assembly GCA_035221665.1. Taxonomy (NCBI): domain Eukaryota; kingdom Metazoa; phylum Chordata; class Chondrichthyes; order Rajiformes; family Rajidae; genus Okamejei; species Okamejei kenojei. The sequence goes on along the minus strand of JAVHYY010000048.1, from coordinate 138,837 downwards.
CATGCCTACTTTCAATGACTGGTGTAGCTGGGCCCATGACACCCAGGTCTCGCTGCATCTCTTTTCCTATTCGGTTATCATTCAAATAAATATCTACCTAAGATTCGTCAGACATGATCTACCCTTCGTAAATCCATGCGGACTTTGTCCAATGATTTCACCACTTTCCAAATGCGCTGCTATCCCATCTTTTATAATTGACTCTAGCAGGTTCCCCACTACTGAGGTTAGACTAACTGGTCTGTAATTCCCCTTTTTCTCTCTCCCTCCCTTTTTAAAAAAGTGGGGTTACATTAGCTACCCTCCAATCCTCAGGAACTACTCCAGCATCTAAAGAGTTTTGAAAAAATTATCACTAAGGCATCTACTGCTATTTCTGGTCTACTTCCTTAAGTACCCTGGGATGCAGCCTATCTAGCCCTGGGGATTTATCGGCCTTTAATCCATTCAATTTACTAACACTACTTCCGGCTAACCTGGATTTCACTCATTTCCTCCATCTCATTTGACCCGCGATCCCCTGCTATTTCCGGCAAATTATTTATGTCTTCCTTAGTGAAGACAGAACCAAAGTAGTTATTCAATTGGTCTGCCATGTCCTTGTTCCCCATGATCAATTCACCCATTTCTGACTGCAAGGGACCTACATTTGTTTTAACTAATCTTTTGCGCTTCACATATCGATAAAAACATTTGCAGTCAGTTTTTATGTTTCCTGCCAGTTTTCTTTCATACTCCATTTTCCTACTTAAGCCCTTTGCCCTCCTCTGTTGTCTCTGAATTTCTCCCAGTCCTCTGGTAGGCTGCTTTTTCTGGCTAATTTGTACGCTTCATCTTTTTCTTTGATACTATCCCTGATTTCCCTCGTTATCCACGGAAGCACTTGGACCCAAAATGTAGGCGAGAAAGAGGAAAAAGATAATAGACAGAGAATAAGGGATGGTGGGTTTATAAAATGTGTATATTTTAATGCTAGGAGTATTGTAAGAAAGGTGGATGAACTTAGAGCCCGGATTGACACCTGGAAATATGATGTTGTGGCAATCAGGGAAACATGGTTGCAGGACGGCAGTGATTGGAAACTAAATATTCCAGGATTTCGTTGCTTCAGGTGTGATAGAATTGGAGGGACCAGAGGTGGAGGTGTTGCATTGCTTGTCAGAGAGGATATTTCAGCAAGTGCTTTGGCCAGGATAGATTAGATGGGCTCGTTAGGGAGGCTATTTGGGTGGAACTGAGAAGTGGGAATGGTGTAGCAACATTTTTAGGGGTGTATTATAGACCGCCAAATGGGGAGCGAGAATTGGAAGAGCAAATATGTAAGGAGATAGCAGATATTAGTAGTAAGCACAAGGTTTTAGTGATTGTGGGAGATTTCAATTTTCCAAAAATAGACTGGGAGGAAATACATTCTGTAAATGGGCTGGATGGCTTAATGTAAAGTTTGTGCAGGTGGTCTGGTATGGCTTGAGCAAGTTTTATGGAGATTTTTGATTGGAGAAAGGCTAACTTTTGAGGGAATGCGTAAGGATTTAAAAGGAGTGAATTGGGACATTGTTTTTATGCGAAGGATGGTAGAAGAGAAATGGAGGACATTTAAAGGGGAAATTGTAAGAGTACAGAATATTTATGTCCCTGTTCGGGTGAAAAGGAAATAGTAAAAATTGGAAAAGAGCCACGGTTTTCAAGGGAAATTGGACACTGTTTCGAAAAAATATAGATAATCTACAATAATTATAGGAGGCATGGAGTAAATGAGGTGCTAGAGGAATATAAAGAATGTAAAAAACGAATCTTAAGAAAGAAAAGTAAGTGCTAAAAGAAATATGAGGTTGTCTTTTGGCTAAATAGGTGAAAGTAAATCCAAAGGGTTTCTGCAGCGATATTAATAGCAAAAGGATAACGAGGATAAAATTGGACCATTGAGGAGAGACAGAATGACCACATCTGCAGAGCAAAAGAGATGGGGGAGATATTGAACAATTTCTTTTTCTTCGGTATTCACCAAGGAGAAGGATTTGAACTCTGTGAGTAAGGGAAAAAAGTAGAGTAGCTATGGAAACTATGAGATTCAAAGAGGAGGAAGTACTGACACTTTTGAAAAATATAAAAGTGGATAAGTCTCCAGGTCCTGACAGGATATTCCCCAGGACATTGAGGGAAGTTAGTGTAGAAAATATCAGGATCTATGACAGAAAATAGTCCAAGTGTCATTATGAAAGCGGGAATAGTGCCGGAGGATTGGCGTACTGCGCATGTTGTTCCATTGTTTAATGCTGATAAGTGTGAAGTGCTACATTAATGCTGATAAGTGTGAAGTGCTACATCTTGGCAGGACAAATCAAAATAGGACGTACATGGTAAATGGTAGGGAATTGAGGAATGCTGTGGAACAGAGAGGTCTAGGAATAACAGTGCATAGTTCCCTGAAGGTGGAATCGCATGTAGATGGGGTGGTAAAGAAAGCCTTTGGTGTGCTGGCCTTTATAAATCAGAGCATTGAATACAGGAGTAGGGAAGTAATGTTAAAATTGTCCAAGGCATGGTGAGACCAATTCTGGAGTAATGTGTACAATTTTGGTCGCCTAATTATAGGAAGGATGTCACAAAATAGAGAAGAGTACAGAGGAGATTTAGTAGAATGTTGCCTGGGATCCAGCAACAATGTTACAGAGGAAAGGTTGAACAAGTTAGGTCTTTATTCTTTGGAGCGGCAGAAGTTAAGGGTGACTTGATTGAGGACTTTAAAATATGAAATGATAGGACAGAATGACGTGGATAAGCTTTTCCCATTGAGTAGCGAGATTCAAACAAGAGGGCATGACATGAGAATTAAGGTGACGAGAAGTTAGGGTAACGTGAGGGGGAACTTCTTTACTCAGATGGTGTGGCCTGTGTGGAATGAAGCTCCAGCAGAAGTGGTGAGGCAGGAATCGATTTTTAACATTTAAAAAGTAAGTGGATAGGTATATGGGACGGGAAGAGATGGAGGGTATGGTCGGAGTGCAGGTAGATGGGTCTAGGGGAAAACATATGATTGGCACGGACCTGAGAGGTACCGAAGAGGGGCCTTTTTTCTGTGCTGTAATTGTTACATGGTTATTATAGGTTAATCGCCTGCTCTCTCAGTTGTGCCTCCGACATGTTGGTTTAGAAAACTAATCCCGCATACATTCCATGAAATCCCTCTTCCTCAGCACCCCTGCCAATTTGAATCACCCAATCTATATGTAGATTGAAGTCACTCATTATAACGGTTTACCCTTCGTTGCATCGCATTCTAATTTCATGTTTGAATCCATCCCCAACACTCCCACTACTACTGTTTAGGTGCCTGTACACACACCACTAAGCGTTTTCTGCCCCTTAGTGTTTCGCAGCTCCCACCCACATTCCATCCAACTAATGTCATTCTTTTCTTATTGCGGTAATCTCCTCTCTAACCAGCATGCTAACCCCACCTTGCCTCCTTTTCCTCTCTGTCTAGCCTTCCTGAATATTGAATATCCCTGGATGATTCAGTCTCCCCAGCTAGTTCGCTAAACCACGCTAAGTTAATCTTAAACCCCTCTAAACCCACTAAACGCCCTCTAGACCTCTAAACCACTCTAAATAATCCCCTAACCACTAACCCCACTAAATCCCCAAACAATTAAAAACCCTCTCAAATCCCACGAAACCCCCTCTAAACAAGTCTAAACGACACGATCCCCCTATAAACCCTCAAAACCCCACTATAAGAAAGCCCCTAACTCCCATAAACCTCCTCAAAAACCATTAACCCCTCTAACCCATATGACCCTACTAGGCCCCACTAAACCCCTCCTAACCCACTGTCCCTCTAAATCCCTCAAGAGATCCCTCCAAAACCGCATCAAAACCGTCTCTATAACCCCACTAAATCCCCTCTATAACAAATCTAAACGACTAAACTCCTCTAAACCCTCTAAAGCCCACGAAACCCCCTAAACCATCTAAAAATCCCTTAAAAAACCCCACTAACCCGCTAACACCTCTAAACCACACTAAACAACATTTCTAACCGCACGAAATCCCATCTAAATCCTCAAAATCCCCTTTAAACCCTCTCTAAACCCCATAATGAACAACACACTAAACCACTAAACCACACCTCTAATACCCTTAAACCCCTCTAATCCCTCAAACCCCCTCTAAACCTCTAACCCCCCAACTAAACACCTCTAAATTCCACAAAACCTCTCATAAAAAACCCTTATAACCCGCTCTAACCCCATCTAAACCCCTCAAAACCCTCTGAACACCTCTAAACTACTACCCTGAAAAAACCCACTAAACCTCGAACGCCCTCTAAACCCCTCCAGCCCCCGCTAAAAACCCCGCCAAGCCCTCCTCTAAACTCCACAAAACCCCCCTAAAAACCCCTCAATGCCCAAACCACCTCCATACCTCCCTCTAACCCTCTAATCCCCTTCTAAACATTTCTAGAACCACCCGGAAACCCTCTAAAACCCCTCTAATTCCCATTGCGAAAACCCTCTAAAACCACCCAACAAACCCATCGAAACCCGTCTAAACTCTTTCTAAACCCATTCTAAATCCCTCGAAAACCCCCTATAAACCTCCACTAAATCCCTCGAACCCCCTATACAACCCCACTAAATCCCTCCAAACCCTTCTAAACCCACTCTAAAACCGCCTGAAAACCAAGTGTAATCACCTCTAAAACCCCATTAAACCCCTCTAAACCTGTACAACATCTATTCTAAAAAAAACCCCTCTAAACACCTCCTAAAACCCATCTAGCGCCATAAATCCCTCTACAAAGACCACTCTAAACCTTCTATAACTTTGTCCACGAAAACCCGCCTCCAAACGTCTCAAACGTCTCCCTCAAAACCCACTATAACCCCATCTAGTCGCTAAACCGCTCTAATTAAACACATCTAAATCCCTCTAAACCCCTCTCAATCAAACCTCTAAGACCCTTCGAAACTCCTCATAACCCCAATAAATGCCCCACAACAACCTCCTCCAAATCCCTCAAAACCCTCTCTAAACCCTAACCACTAAACCCCCTCTAAAACAATCTAAACGACTCTAAACCGTCCCTAAGCCCCCTCTAAACTCCTCTAAACCCCCACTAAACCCTCTAAAAAATCCACAAAACCACGTCTAAAACCCTTATATACCCCCCTCTAACCCCCGCTAAACCTCAGAACCCTTCTCTTAACTCCATCAAAAAAACCCACTAAACCGCCTCTAAACCCCCTCTAAAGCCCCCACCAAAGACCAAACCCCAACTAAACCCCCTCTAAACCCCTCTCATCCTTTAAACCCCTGCTAAACTTTACTAGAATTGTTGCCAGGGTCCAGAAAACTATGTAACAGAGAAAGATTGAAGATAGTTAGTCTTTATTCTTTAGCCAGCAAGGTTAAGGGACTTGAGTGAGGTCTTTAAAATGATGAAAAGGGATAGACAGAGTTAACGGGATACGTTTTTTTCCCGATTTGTGGATAGGGAAGATTCAAACAAGAGGCATACATGAGAAATTAAGGGACAGAGGTTTCGGGTAACGTGATGGAACTTCATTACTCAGAGTGTGGCTGTGGGAATGAGCTTCCAAGCAAAGTGGTGGAGGCAGGATCGATTTTAAACATTTAAGCGAAAAGTGGATAGGTATATGGACGGAAGGGAATGGAGGGTATGGTCCTATGCAGTAAGGGACAAGGGAAAACAAATGGTCGGCAACGGACTGGAAGGGGCCAGAAGGCTGTTTCCATGCTGTAATTTGTTATATGTTATGTGGAAACTCCCAAAACCCCTCTCAATCCACTCAAACTCCGCTAAAACCCTCCTCGAAAACCCCTTCTAAACTCCGCTATTCCTCCTCTAAACCCTTCTAAACTCCCTCTAAATCCTCTAATCCCATCTAAAACACAAATCCAGAAAAACCACTGTAAACACCTGTAATCCCCACCAAAAACCCTCGATAACCCGTTAATCCCCCTCTAAACCTCGAACACCCCCTCTGAATGCCTCTAACCCCCTTTTATTCCACTGTAACAACGTAAACTCCCCATAACCATCACCAAACCCTCTAAACCACACTAAACACTTTCTCAATCCCTCTAAAACCCACTATAAAACCCTTTATTTCTATCTTAATAACTACACAAAGCTAATCCCCTAGAAAACCCTGCAAACCCTTTAAAGGCCAACCTAAACCCCTCTAACCACTCTAAACACCCTCTAACACCGCATACTAAACCAATTCTAAAGCTCTCTGAACCCCTTTAAACGCACTGTAACCCACTCTAAACTTCGTATATTACCTTGTCCAAAGCCTCAAAAAACCCTTCTAAACCCACTAGAAACCCTTCATAAACAAGTTATTAATCGACTCTACACCCTCTCTAAACCCTCTAAACCCCACTATGAAGCCTCTAACCCCCTTAACCACACTTCAAACCCTTAAACCACTTTAACCCTTCTGTCCCTATAAGCCCCACTAAATCCCTCCTTATCCCCTAAATTTTCTAAACCTCCTAATTCTCTCTAACCCATCGAAACCCAAACCAGAAAACCACGGTAATCCATTGCCAATAACTTCGAAACCCCTTTAGTCCCTTTAAATAGCCTCTAACCCCACTATTAATACCACAGTTAAACCCACTATAAACCCCTCTAAAGCGTCCACTAAACCTCCACTAATCCACCACTAAACCCCTCTAAACACCGCCACAAACCCACACTATAACCCTTTCTCAATCTCTCAAACTCCTATAAAACCCCTCTGATCCATCTAAACCACACTAAACCTCCAAGACCCCTGAAATCCCTGTAAACCCCAATGAATGCCAAAACCCTATAACCCCCCTTTAACACCCACTAAACCATTCTAAACTTTTAAACCCCCTAAACACCATTCTAAACCCACCTCTAAAACTCCACATTTAACCCCTCTACAGCTAATCTTAACCCTTCAAAACCCTCTACGCACTCTAAACCCAACTAAACACCTACAGACCCCTATAAACCCTCTAAATCCCAGAAAAGAACCCCAATTACCCCTCCAAATCCCAGAAAAGATTCTAAAAAGTGACGGAGAAGAGCCTGATGTTGTGGTACACATAGGTGAAAAATGTGTGTATATATTTGGGTACCAATGGACATAGGTCAGAAAAAAGAGAAGTGTCCTGAAAGGAGAATTTAGGGAGTTGGGGGGAAAGTTAAGGAGAAGGACCAAAAGGGTGACAATTTCAGGATTACTGCCTGTGCCGCGTGACAGTGAGAGTAGGAAATCAATGAGGTGGAGGATAAATGCATGGCTGAGGGACTGGTGCAGTGGGCAGGGATTTGTGTTTCTTGATCAGTGGGAAATGTTTTTGGAGGCATGATCTGTACAAAAAGGACGGGTTGCGCTTGAAACCTGAGGGGGACCAATATCCTGGCAGGGAGATTTGAAAAGGTACTAGGGAGACTTTAAAACTAGTATGGCTGGGGGGTGGGTCTCGGGCTGGCACTGTAGAGGGGGCTAGTGGACAGGGTGTGGGGCAAGAGGCAGAGAGGGGAAGCACTCGGACCAAAAATGTAGGCGAGAAAGGGGAAAAAGATAATAGACGGAGATTAAGGGATGGTGGGTTTCTAAGATGTGTATATTTTTATTGCTAGGAGCATTGGCAAGAAAGGTGGATGAACTTAGAGCATGGATGACACCGAAAAATTTATTCTTGTGGGCATTCAGTGATACATGGTTGGAGGAGGGGCATTGTGATTGGAAAACTGAATATTCCAGGATTTCGTTGCTTAGATGCATTGGCGGGACAGATGTGGAGGGGCGTTGCATTGCTTGTCAGAAGAAGATATTATCAGCAGTGCTTTGGCAGGGATAGATTAGAGGGCTGTCTCAGGAGGGGTATTGGGTAGTACTTGAGAAATGGCGTTTGGGAACAGTGTAGCACACCTTTCTAGGGGTGTTTTATAGGACCGCAATATGTGGGAGCGAGAATTGGAAGAGCAAATATGTAAGAGATAGCAGTTTTAGTAGTTAGACTAGGTAGTGATTGTGGGAGATTTCAATTTTCCAAACATAGACTGGGAATACCATTCTGTAAATGGGCTAGATGGTTTGGAGTTTGTTAAAGTGTGCAGATTTGTTTTTCGCAGCAATACATAGAGGTAACGACCAGAGAAGGTGCAGTGCTGGCCTCTGTTAGGTTAATGAGGTTGGTCAGATGACGGAGGTATGCGTCGGGAGAGCTCTTCGGGAACAGTGATCACAAATACCATTAGTTTTCCAATATAAATTATGGTGGTGAGAGTCAGAACTGGGAACTTTAGGGTTGAGATTTTTGATGGAGAAAGGCTAACTTTGAGGGAATGCGTAAGGATGTTAAAAGGAGTGAATTGGGGACACTTTTTTTTATGGGAAGGATTGTGAAGAGAAATGGAGGACATTTAAAGGGGAAATTGTAAGGGTACATCAATCTTTATGGCCATGTTCGGTTGAAAGAAATAGTAAAAAGGAAATGAGCCATGGTTTAAAGGGAAATTGGACACTTGTTTCGAAAAAATATAGATATCTACAATAATTATAGGAGGCATGGAGTGAATGAGGTGCTAGAGGAGTATAAAGAATGTAAAACAAATCTTAAGAAATAAATTCGAAAGGCTAAAAGAAGATATGAGGTTGCTTTGGGAAGAAAGGGGAAAGTAAATGCAAAGGGTTTCTACAGCTATAATAATAGCAAAAGGATAACGAGGGATAAAATTGGACCATTAGAGAGCCAGAACGGACGGCTATCTGCAGAGCCAAAAGAGATGGGGAAGACTGAGCTCAACAGGGTAGTAGTTTGATACTTCAGCCTGCAACAACCCAGGAGAACTGTTCCAGATGCTTCATTAGTTTGTTGTTCTGCACATTGAATGGGAGGCGATGAAATCGCTCGTTCACACGCAGCTGCCAGAGCAAACATATGGTGATGACAAACACAACAAATGCAATTTTCAGTGTAGCACAGTGCAATACTGTGTTGGGGAGGCGAGCTCTGCCTGCTCAGCCTCAATCCAAGCTCAGCCTTCCTCCCGTGCATCCTAAGCCGCAATCCGAGCTCAGCCTTCCTCCCATCATCCTAGCCCTGATGGGCCGAGTGCCGCAGCCTTCCTCCCCAGACAACAACTGAGGGGAAAAACACAGAAGAAACCTTCCAACCCCCGGAATCCCTTAGGGAATGCCCCTGCTCAGCCTTTGAAACCAAGCTGTCACAATTGTGCGCGATAAGTTAGCATTATCAGAGCCATATGCAGCCAAAAGAGATGGGGGAGATATTGAACAATTTCTTTTCTTCGGTATTCACCAAGGAGAAGGATATTGAACTATGTGAGGTAAGGGAAAGAGTAGCTACGGAAACTATGAGATTCAAAGAGGAGGAAGTACTGACACTTTTGAAAAATATAAAAGTGGATAAGTCTCCAGGTCCTGACAGGATATTCCCTAGGACATTGAGGGGAAGTTTATTTGTAGGAAATATGGCAGGAGCTATGACAGAAATATTTCAAATGTATTAGAAACGGGATTAGTGCTGGATGAGGATTGGTGTACTGCGCATGTTGTTCCATTGTTTATAAGGGTTCAAAGAATAAACTAGCAATTATAGACTGTTAGTTTGACGTCAGTGGTGGCAAATTAATGGAAAGGATACTTAGAGATAATATATATATAAGTATCTGGATAAACAGGGTCTGATCAGGACATGGATTTGTGCCTGGAAGGTCATGTTTGACAAACTTCTTGAATTTTTTGAAGAGGTTACTAGGGAAATTGATGAGGGTAAAGCATGGTGGATGTTGTCCATATGGATTTCAGTAAGGCCTTTGACAAGGTTCCCATGGAAGGTTGGTTAAGAAGGTTCAATCTTTGGGTGTTAATGGCGGAGTAGCAAGATGGATTCAACAGTGGCTGAATAGGAGTTGTCAGAGAATAATGGTGGATGGCTGTTTGTCAGGTTGGAAGCCGGTGACCAGTGGGGTGCCTCAGGGATCTGTGTTGGGTCCACTGTTGTTTGTCATGTACATCAATGATCTGGATGATGGGGTGGAAAATTGGATAAGTAAGTATGCAGATGATACTAAGATATGTGGTGTTGTGGATAATGAAGTAGATTTTCAAGAGTCTAGAGAGCTTTGGGCCATTTGGAAAAGTGGGCTGAAAGATGGCAGATGGAGTTTAATGCTGATAAGTGTGGGGTACTATATCTTGGCAGGACAAATCAAAATAGGACGTCCATGGTAAATGGTAGGGAATTGAGGAATGCTGTGGAACAGAGGGATCTAGGAATAACTGTGCATAGTTCCCTGAAGGTGGAATCGCATCTAGATAGGGTGGTAAAGAAAGCTTTTGGTGTGCTGGCCTTTATAAATTAGAGCATTGAATAAAGGAGTAGGGAAGTAATGTTAAAATTGTACAAGGCATTGGTAAGACCAATTCTGGAGTATGGTGTACAATTTGGTCGCCTAATTATAGGTCAACAATTGAGAGAGTGTACAGAGGCGATTTACTAGAATGTTGCCTGGGTTCCAGCAACTAAGTTACAGAGAAAGGGGGGACTTGATTGAGGTCTTTAAAATGATGAAAGGGATAGACATAGTTGACGTGGATAAGCTTTTCCCATTGAGGGTAGGGAAGATTCAAACAAGAGGGCATGACATGAGAATTAAGGGACATAAGTTTAGGGGTAACATGAGGGGGAACTTGTTTACTCAGAGAGTGGTGGTTGTGTGGAATGAGCTTCCAGCAGAAGTGGTGGAGGCAGGATCGATTTTAACATTTAAAAGTAAAGTGGATAGGTATATGGACGGGAAGGGAATGGAGGGGTATGGTCTGAGTGCAGGTAGATGGGACTAGGGGAAATAAATGGTCGGCACGGACTGGATGGTCCGAGAGGGCCTGTTTCCGTGCTGTGATTGTTATATGGTTAAATCCCTTCTGAACTCCTCTAAACACCCTCTAAGCCCATGTAAACCCCTCTAAACTCCCTCTAATCCCTATAAACCCCACTAAGCCCCGCTAAAACCCACCAAACCCCCTATAAATCACCAAAATCCCTCTAAGCTCCCTCGCCTAACTCCCTCAAACCCTCTAACGCTCCTCTAAAACCCCCTCTAAATCCCTCTAAGGCCCCCTCTAAACTCCCTCTAAGGCCCCTCTAAACTCCCTCTAAACCCATTTAACCCCCTTCTAAAGCACTCAAAACCACATCTAAACCTCGTTAACACCCTCTAAACCCCTCTAAACCCCATCTAACCCCCTCTAAACAAACTATAAACCCCTCTACAGCCAACTAAACCCCTCTAATTTCCAATAAACCCCATCTAAATCTCTCTAAACCCATCTAACCCCCGCTAAACCCAAGAAAACCACTGTAAACCCCTCCAAAACCTTTGAAACCCCTGTAAACCCCCTCTAAATCCCTCTAAACCCCTTCTAAACCACTAAGAGGATCAGGGGGTATTGAGAGAAGACAGGTACGGGATACTGAGTTGGATGATCCGCCATGTTCATATTGAATGGCGGTGCAGGCTCGAAGGGCCGGATGGTCTACTCCTGCACCTATTTTCTATGTTTCTATGTTTCTACACCCTCTAAACCCCTTCTTAACCCCTCAAACCCACCTCTAAATCTCCCTAAACTCCTCTAAGCCACTTTGAACCCATTCGCAATTCCTCTAAACCCCTATAAATACCCTGTAAATCCCTCTAAACACCTCTTAACCACTCTAAACGCCCTCCAAACACTCAAAATCCCACCTAAACCCCTCTGAACCTATCGTAACCCCATCAAACCCCCTCTCAATCCTTTAAAACGCCTCCAAACCCCTCAAACACTACGTAAACCATCTCTAAACCCCATATAAGCCCCCTCTAAACACCCTAAATCACCTCACATTAATCACTCTAAACCACTAAACACACCAAACACCCTCAACATCATTCTATATACCCCATTAACCCCTCCAAACCCCGCCTAAACCCTACTTCCCCCTAAACCCTTTTAAACCCGCTCTAAACCCCACTAAAACACCTCTGTCTCCCATCAAAACACCTCTTGTAAACTGCCTCTAACTCTCTCTAAAAAAAACCCCTGTAACCCCCCCTCTAAACCCGTTCAAAAACCCTTATAAACCACTGTAAACCCCTCCAAACCCCACTAATCACCCTCTCTCCGTCAAAACTCTTGTAAACCACTTTATCCCCTTCTAAACCCTGTAAATCCCCCTATAAAACCCATCCAAACCCCCTATAAACCAGTGTAAAACACTGTAAACCCTCTAAATCCCTCTACACCCCTTACCTAAGCCATTCTAAACCAACCCTTTTAAAGCCCCTCTACACCTCTAAACCCCCCCTCTAAACCACTCTAACCCCCTCAAAACCACCTCTAAACCCATCTACATTCCCTCAACCACTCTAAACCCATTCACATTCCCTCTAAACCCCCTATAAATCCATCTAAACCCCACTAAACCCCCTCTAAACCTCTGTAACCGATATAAACCCCTGGAAATCCCTATAAATCCCTCTAAACCCCCTCTAAACCCCTCAAAATACATCTGATCCACCTCTAAACCCATCTAAACATCTTCAAACCCCTCTAAACCTATCTAAATCCCTCTAAATCCCCTCTAAATCTCTCCAATCCCGTCTAAATCCCCTCTAACCCCGTTCAATACCCTACAAATCCCACTAAATCGCTCTAAACCCCTCAAAAACCCTAAATCCCCTCTAACCCTTTAAACCCCCTCTACACCCCCTAAACCACATGAACACCCCTCTAAAACCCCCCCTTCCTAAACCATCCTAAAACCACCTCGATATTCCCCTCTAAACACTTCTAATTTAAACCCACCCCTGTTTAAACCCTTGTAAATTCTCTAAACCCCTGCTAAACCCCCTAAACCCCTCTAAACCCCCTCTCTAAAACCCCTCTCTAAACCCACCAAATCCCATTGAAAAACCCCTCTAAACCCCATCTTAACCCGACTAAACCCCCCTCCAAACGCCTCGAAACCCTTCTACCCCATTTAAACCCTCTCTAAACCTTTTAAACCCAACATAAACCCGTATAAACCCTCCTAAATCAACTCTAACCCCTCCAAACACCCTCCTAAACCCATTTAAAAAAACCTCTAAAAACCCATCTGAAACTCCACTAACCTCTTCTAAATGCCACAAATCTTCTCTAAACCTCGCGAACCCCTCTAATCCCTCTAAACCCTTACAAACCTGCTCTAAATCCCCATAGAAAATCCCTCTGAACCCCTGTAACCGATAAACCCCTCTAAACACATCTAACCCCTCTAAACCCCTAAGCCTCTCTTGTTAAAAAAAGCCCCTATAAACCCTCTTAACCCAAACAAAAATCTGCTCTAAATCCACCAAAAAAAACCCGCAAACCCTCTGAAACCCCCCATCTAAACGCCATCTTAACCCCACTCAACCCCCTCTCAATCTTTGTTTAAAACACCTCTAACCCCCTTCAAACCCTATCTAAACCCACATATAAGCTCCCTCTACATCCCCCTAAATCAACCCCTATTAATCCCTCTAACCCCAAAAATCCCTCCTAACCCTTAACCCCCTCCTAAACACATCTAAACCCCCTCTAAACCTCCTTTAAATCAATCTAATCCTCCTCTCTAAACCCCGTTAAACCCTGATCCACCTCTAAAACATCTCCAAACATTCTAAACCCATCTAAACCACTCTAAATCCCGTCTAAATACCTCTAAAAACTCTAAACTCCTCTAACCCCTCTAAACCACTCTTAAACCGCACTAAAACTCTATAAATCCTAAAGACCGCTCTAAACCCCTCAAAACTCCACTAAACCCACTCTAAAACGCTCCAAACCCCATCTACACCCCCCTAAACCACATGCACGCCTCTAAACCCCTCTAAACAACTCTAAATTATCTAAACGCCCTATAAACCCCCTACTACAACAGCCTAAACCAATCGAAATCCCTGCAAAACTCTTCTAACCCTCTAACCCCCCATAACAACCCCCCATAAACTCCATCAAAATCCCTCTAAACCCCTAAACACATTTAAACCCCTCTAAAACACATCTAAACTCCTCTGAACCCCTCTAAAACCACTAACCCTCAACCCTCTAAACCCCTCTTAACCCCACTAAACCCCCTCAAAACGCCTCGAAACCCATTCTAACCCACATGTAAACCCTCTCTAAACCTTCTAAACCCCATATAAACCTCTCTAAACCCTCCTAAATCAACTCTAAACCTATGTAAACCCTTCTAAATCCCTCTAAATCACTCTAAACCACATAACCTCCTGTAAAGTCCTATAATCCCCTCTAAATGCATTCTAAACCCCTCTAATCCCGTCTAAATCCCCTCTAAAGCCCTCTAAATCCCTCTAACCACCCTCTAAATCCCAGTAAACTTCATGTGAACCGCTCTAAACCCAACTAAACCCACGTAAGCACTCTCTACAGCCTCCTATACCCCCTGTAAACTCATCTAAAACCCCTCTAAACCCCCACAAACCACGTATAAACCAGGCTAAACCTCCTTTAATCCCCTCCACACCCCCTCTAACCCAATTTAAACCCCCGCTAAACCACCTATATCCCCCTCGAGAAACTACTATAAAACCCTCTAAAACCTATTCTAAACCCCCTCTAAACGTCATATCCCTCTAACCCCCTCTAAGTCCCTGTAAAATCCCATGTAAACTCCTCAAACCGCCTCTAAAACCCCTCTACACCCCTATAAAACTACGGTAAACACCTCTAAACCCCTCGAAATCCCAGAACCCACTAAACTCCTCTAAACGCCCCTCTAAACCCCCTCCAGCGTCCTCTAAATCCCCCTATCCCCCTCTAAAATACATGTAAACCTCATATGAACACCTCTAACCCCGTTCTAAAAACCCCTCTAAACTGCTCTCTAAAACCACTCGAAACCCTGAAACCCTGTTAAAACTCACTCTATAAACCCCTTTAAACCCATCTAATCACCCGCCCAACCCATCTAAACTCCCTGTAAACCCGTCCAAACCCCCTCTAAACCCCTCTTGACCCCACTAAAACCCCCTCGAAATCCCTTCAAACCCCTCTAAACAACCTATCCCCTAAAACCCATCTAAACCCCTGCAAACCCGTCTAAAAAAAACCCGCCGCGTAAACGCCCTCTGCAGCCACCTATACCCCTGTAAAATCATCTGAAAACCCCTCTTAACCCTATAAACCCCTCTAAACCCCCTTAATCCCCTCTAAACACCCCTCTAAACTACATTTAACCTCCGCTCAACCCTTTAAACCCCCCTCTAAACACCTCTAAACAACTAAACCACCTAAACCAACCTTTTCTAAACCCCTATCAACCTCAAATCGCTCTAAAAGCCAAGCCCCCTCTAAATCCTGTAAATCCCATGTTAAATCCCTGCAACCGCCTCGAAAACCCCTCGATACCTAAACTCCTCTAGCCCCTTTAAACCCCTGTAAACACCGTCTAAACCCTCTCTAAACCGCCGCTCAACCCCACTAATCCTCTCTAAACCCCCTCTAAAACCCCGTCTAAACCCCTCGAAATCCCTGTAAATCCCCATGTAAACCCCACCCTTTAACCCGTCTAACCCCCTCTGAACCTCTCTAAACAGCTCTGAACCACTCTAAACCCTCTAAACAGCTCTAAAGCCGCTTTAAACCCCTGTAAACCACTGTAACCCCGTCTAAACACCTCTAAACCGTTCTAAACCTTCGCTAAACCCCTCTGAAGCATTAACCCCCCTCTAAACCGTTCTAAACATCTCTTAAACTCCCCGTGAACCATGTAAACCCCTCTAAAACCATTTAAATTTCCTTTCAACCCTACTGAACCCTCTAAAACCCCTCTAAACCCTCTCTAAACCCTCTAACCACCCCTAAGCCCCGCTAAACACACTCTAAACCCCGTCTAACCCCTCTAAACCCCTCTAATTCCCTTCTAAACCCTTCTAAACCTCTCTGAACGCCCTCTAATCCCCTGAAATCCTCTCTAAAGCACGTTAAACCCATCTAATGATTTCTAAACCCCTGTAAACCCTTCTAAACCACCCCAATCCTCTCTAAACCCTTCTAAACCACTCTGAACAGCCTCTAAATCCCTCTAAACCTCTCTAAACGCGGCTAAACCCCCTCAAACCCTCCCACTGTGGGGGAAGGCAGCAAAGTCCAGTCCCGTCCCCTGTTCACCCATAGTCGAGCCCATTGTGGCCTCCACAGTCGCCGCTACGGCAGCCCAGTGCTTCAGGTCCTCTTGCCAGGGAGATGGAGCTCCGGCGTCAGGTGAACACTCCTCAGCGGCTTGGAATGTCTGGAGCAGCCGCTTCCTCCCCGGCTCCCAAAGTCCTCAGGTCGCGCAGGCCCGACTCTGCGATCACGGGTCCCAGGCTCCAGTGGTGTTTTAAATCCAGTGCCACCCGCAGCTGAATGCCCGCAGCCACAGCTCCTCGGATGTTGTAGTCGGCAGCCACAGCACTCCAGAGGCCACCGCACGGCGAACTGGGCAAGGCATCGCCCGCTCCGCGACGGTGTCCCAGCGCAGTACTGCCGCCGAAGCTGGGGTTCCGTCGTTGGGGTTCCGGCCGGTCCCAACAGGAAACGCCGCTCTAGTCCGATGGTAAACATTAGAAAAGCTAAAAGAAAATATGAGGTTGCTTTAGCAAGTAAGGTGAAAGTAAATCCAAAGGGTTTCTACAGCTATATTAATAGCAAAAGAATAACGAGGGATAAAATTGGTTCATTAGAGAGTCAGCGTGGACAGCTATCTGCAGAACCAGAAGAGATGGGGGAGATATTGAACAATTTATTTTCTTCGGTCTTCACCAAGGAGAAGAAATTGCATTATGTGAGGTATGGGAAATAAGTAGAGTAGCTATGGAAACTATGAGATTCAAAGAAGAGGAAGTACTGACACTTTAAAAATATATAAAAGTGGACGCAGGGTCATATAGAGCTATATCTCTTTTAAATACTGATCAAAAAATATTAACCAAAATACTAGCACAAAGACTAAATACAGTGATTAATAAACTAATTCATTCAGATCAAACAGGATTTATACCAAAACGATACTCCTCAAACAACCTGAGAATATTATTCAATATCGAAAAAAACATTAATAAGGATTTATCAATTATTTCGTTGGACGCAGAGAAAGCTTTTGATCAGATTGAATGGTCTTATTTATTTTTGGTTATGGAAACTTTTCAGTTGGGGGAGAAGTTTATAACATGGGTTAAAAGTTACTATATACCAAGCCAACAGCTAGAATATTAATAAATCAAATGTTAACAACTAAATTTAACTTATTCCAAGGCTGCAGACAAGGTTGTCCTTTATCTCCACTACTGTTTGCACTTGCAATAGAACCACTAGCAAAATCTGTGAGATTACATCCTGAAATATACCGGTATGAAACTAAAGAATCTGAAAATAAAATCTCTTTATACGCAGATGATGTATTACTTTATATTACAAAGCCGGAAATTAGTATTCCTAACTTATTAGATTTAATAACTCAATTTGGATTGTTTTCAGGATATAGAATTAATTGGAATAAAAGTGAACTTATGCCAATAATGGGAAATAATTTACATATATTACAACAATACCCTTTTAAGATAGCAAATGAAAAAAATCAAATATCTTGGAATTTATGTAACAAAAAGATATGATTCTTTATTTAAATCTAATTTCCCACCCTTATTGAATAAACTACTTAAGAATATCCTATATTGGAAAACATTACCTATGTCAATGCTAGGTAAAAATAATGCGATAAAAATGATTTTTCTTCCGCAATTATTATACCTGTTTCAACTGATCCTGATATATCTTCCTTAAAAAAATTTTAAGAAAGTGGACTCTATAGTTACCAATTTTATTTGGGATTACAAGAACCGTAGAATAATTAAAAAAACACCTATGTAAATCAAAAATGAATGGAGGTTTTGCATTGCCCAATTTTATGTTTTATTATTGGGCAGTTAATATAAAAAATATGAATTTTTGGTTGGAAGAAGTAGATAAACAACCAACCTGGTTAAAAATCGAAAAGGAAGACTGTTCACCTTTCGAAATTATCTCGATTTTATTTGCTAACACTAAAATACATAAGACAATTTATAGAGGAAACCAAATAATAGAAAATACGTATTTGGAAACAATTAAAGAAAACATTAAAATTACAGAGTATACCACTGGCTCTTCCAATTGTAAACAACATTACTTTTAAACCTTCATTGATGGATAAAGGTTTTTTAAAATGGAAGAACAATGGAATAAATAAGATGGGTGATCTCTACAGGGAAAGTTTATTTCCTTCATTTCAGGAATTACAACAAAATTATGGATTACACTCAAAAGAGTACTTTAAATATCTACAAATTAGAGATTATGTTAAATCAAATACACCAGATTTTAGGAATAGAAAGACAGAAATTTTAGATGAATGTCTAAATAAACATCCGAATGAAGAAAAATTAATATCATATATTTATAATATCTTACTGGAAAATGATTTACCAAACACAGAAAAATATAGACAAGCATGGGAAAACGAATTAGGTCAAACAATTAGTGTAGAAGTATGGAATGAAAGTTTACAACATATTCACCACTGCTCATTAAACGCCAGACACTCCTTGATACAATTTAAAGTTTTACCATGATTACACTTCTCAAAATCCAAATTAAACGGAATTTTTTCAAATGTTTCCGCTATATGTGATAAATGTCAGCAGTTAGAAGCTAATCTAACGCATTCATTCACAAAATGTATAAAAATTACTAATTACTGGAAAAAAGTGAATGTCCAAAAATTACTGGACAGAAATCTTTAAGATAATCTCGAATGTAGTTAATGCAAATTTAACTCCAGACTCAAAATTAATCATATTAGGAATATTGGAAACGGATCAGCTACTAACAACACAACAAATAATTTTTATTGGTTATAATTTAATAATTGGTAAAAAATTAATACTAAGATTTTGGAAAGGTCCCACATCCCCCACAATCAAAATGTGGATTACAGAAATGTCGGAGACACTTCACCTGGAAAGATTAAGACTTGTCCTATTGGACGGGCTAGATCAATTCAGAGGAATGTGGTCTCCATTTATTGAATACTTAAATGGTTAAGGTGGTCCGGTTCGAGGCCCTGACTGAAGCCTGAATGAAGGAATAGATGAAGAATTATATACAATAGACCACGAATATATCTCCAATGAAGAATATCTTGCTTAATACTCCACTCATTTTATTGATTTTTTATTTCTATCTTATTTCTTTTTCTTTTTATTATTTCTCTTTACTTCCTACTGTTATAAAATAATAAAAAATATAGAAGTATAAATAAGAATGACTGTAAATTTGAAAAATATTAAGAATGTATGTGACGAATAATATGTTTCTTTTTTTTCGATTTTCTATTATTTCTTCTTAATATGTATTTACTTCTAATAAAAATATTTTACAAAAAAATATATATATAAAAGTGGATAAGTCTCCCGGTCCTGACAGTTTATTCCATATTCCTAGGACATTGAGGGAAGTTAGTGTAGAAATAGCAGGGGCTATGACAGAAATGTTTCAAATGTCATTAGAAACGGGAATGGTACTGGAGGATTGGCGTACTGCGCATGTTGTTCCATTGTTTAAAAAGGGTTCTAAGAGTAAACCTAGCAGTTTTAGACCTGTTAGTTTGACGTCAGTGGTGGGCAAATTAATGGAAAGGATACTTAGAGATAATATATATAAGCATCTGGATAAAGAGGGTCTGATTAGGAACAGTCAACGTGGATTTGTGCCTGGAACGTCATGTTTGACTAATCTTCTTGAATTTTGCGAAGAGGTTACTAGGGGAATTGATGAGGGTAAAGCGGTGGATGTTGTCTATATGTACTTCAGTAAGGGCTTTGACAAGGTTCCACATGGAAGATTGGTTAAGAAGGTTCAATTGCAGGGTATTAATGGTGGAGTAGCAAGATGGGTACAACAGTGGCTGAATGGGAGACGCCAGAGAGTAATGGTGGATGGCTGTTTGTCAGGTTGGAGGCCGGTGACTAGTGGGCTTGCCACTGGGATCTGTGTTGGGTCCACTGTTGTTTGTCATATACATCAATTATCTGGATGATGGTGTGGTCAATTGGATTAGTAAGTTTGCAGATGATACTAAGATAGGTGGTGTAGTGGATAATGAAGTAGATTTTCAAAGTCTACAGAGAGATTTAGGCCATTTGGAAGAGTGTGCTGAAAGATGGCAGATGGAGTTTAATGCTGATAAGTGTGAGGTGATACATCTTGGCAGGACAAATCAATATAGGACGTACATGGTAAATGGTATCGAATTGAGGAATGCAGTTGAACAGAGGGATCTAGGAATAACTGTGCAAAGTTCCTCGAAG
Organism: Okamejei kenojei; assembly: GCA_035221665.1. Classification (NCBI taxonomy): domain Eukaryota; kingdom Metazoa; phylum Chordata; class Chondrichthyes; order Rajiformes; family Rajidae; genus Okamejei; species Okamejei kenojei. Next base: position 118,382 of record JAVHYY010000048.1, on the reverse strand, counting down.
GTGGAATCTCACGCAGATAGGGTGGTAAAGAAAGCCTTTGCTGTGCTGGCCTTTATAAATCAGGGAATTAAGTATAGAAGTTGGGATAAATGTTAAAATTGTACAAGGCATTGGTGAGGCCAATTCTGGAGTATGGTGTACAATTTTGGTCGCCAAATTATAGGAAAGATGTCAACAAAATACAGAGGGTACAGAGGAGATTTACTAGAATGTTGCCCGGGTCCCAGCACCTTACAGAGAAAGGTTGACCAAGTTAGGCCTTTATTCTTTGGAACGCAGAAGGTTAATGGGCGACTTGATAAAGGTCTTTAAAATGATGAGAGGGATAGACAGAGTTGACGTGGATAAGCTTTTTCCATTGAGAGTAGGGAAGATTCAAACAAGAGGACATAATTGGAGAATTAAGGGACAGAAGATTAGGGGTAACATAAGGGCGAACTTCTTTACTCAGAGAGTGGTAGCTGTGTGGAATGAGCTTCCAGTGGAAGTGGTGGAGGCAGCTTCGATTTTATCATTTAAAAATAAATTGGATAGGTATATGGACGGGAAGGGAAGGGAGGGTTATGGTCTGAGTGTAGGTAGATGGGACTAGGGGAAAATAAGTGTTTGGCATGGACTGAAGTGCCGAGATGGCCTGTTTCCGTGCTGTAATTGTTATATGATTATATAGTTATATGGTAGGCCGCGAGGAGGTGGCGAAGAAGCAGCTCGGAGGGAAGACGCCTCTCCGACCAGGTAGGAACTAGGAAATAAAGATTCCGCCTTCCGCTCCCCCCACCCACCACATAAAAGACTAGAAGACCTCCAAAACAAACACTAAAAATAAAAAAAGTGTGAAAGGACTAACAGCTGCTGGTGACTTACAGGATATTACAGGTGTTTAGAGGGGTTTCCATGCGGTTTATAGTAGTTTAGAGGGTTTTAGAGGGGTTTACATAGGTTTAGAGGGGCCTTTCGGGGATTAGAGATGAATACCGTGATTTAGAGTGGTTTACATGTGGTTTAGAGGGATTTGGGGGATTCTGAGGGGTTTACAGGGGGCTGGGGGTGTTTAGAGTGGTTTCGAAGGGTTTAGAGGGTTGAGGGATTTATAGCGTGTTTGAGTGGTTTAGAGGGTTGAGAGGGGTTTAGAGGGGGTCATAGAAACATAGAAAATAGATGCAGGAGGAGGCCATTCCACCCTTCGACCCTTCGAGCCTGCACAGCCATGTGATCATGGCTGATCGTCCCCTATCAATAACACGAGCCTGCCTTCTCCCCATATCCCTTGACTCCGCTAGCCACTAGAGCTCTATATAACTCTATCTTAAATCCATCCATTGACTTGGCCTCCATTGCCCTCTGTGGCAGGGAATTCCATAAATTCACAACTCTCTGGGTGAAAAAGGTTTTTCTCACCTCAGTCTTAAATAACCTCCCCTTTATTCTAAGACTGTGGCCCCTGGTTCTGGACTCACGCAACATAGGGAACATTTTACCTGCATCTAGCTTGTCCAGTCCATTTATAATTTTATAAGTTTCGATAAGCTCCCCCCGCATCTTTCTAAACTCCAGTGAATACAAGCCTATTCTTTTCAATCTTTCCTCATAAGACAGTCCCGCTGTCCCATGGATCAATCTCGTGAACCCACGCTGCACTGTCTCAATCACAAGGATGTCCTTCCTCAAATTAGAAGACCAAAACTTTACACATTACTCCAGATGTGATCTCACCAGAGCCCTATACAACTACAGAAGAACCTCTTTACTCCTATACTGAAATCCTCTTGTTATGAAGGCCAACATTATGTTAGCTTTCTTCACTGCCTGCTGTACCTGTAAGCCAACTTTCAGTGACCGGTGTATAAGGAAGCCCAGGTCTTGCTGGACCTTCCTCTTACCTGACCTAACCACATTGAGATAATTATCTATCCCCTTGTTTTTGCCGCCAAAGTGGACAACCTCACATTTATCTATATTATACCGCATCTGCCACGCATGTGCCCACTCACTCAACCTGTCCAGGTCACCCTGCAACCCCTAACATCCTCTTCACAAAGCTGCCACCCAGCTTTGTGGCATCCGCAAACTTGCTAGTGCTGCTCATAATTCCCTCTTCCAAATCATTAAGATATATGGTAAACCGTTGAGGCTGTAACACCAAGCCTTGCGGCACTCACCTCGCAAGGGGTTTAGAGGGGTGTAGAGGGGTTTAGAGGGGTTTCGATGGGTTTTGAGCGGTTTAGAGGGGTTTCGATGGTTTTAGAGTGGATTGGATGGGTTTAGATGAGTTTCAAGGGGTTTTGAGGCGATTAGAAAGGTCTAGAGGGAATTTGAGTCTTTAGATGGATTTGGAGGGGGTTCAAGGGGTTTGGAGGAGTCTGGATGGGTTTATAGGGTTTTGGAGTCATTTGGAAGATTTGGAGAGGTTTGGATGAGCTTAGAGCGGTTTGCGGAGATTTTGGAGGGGTTTGGGGGTGTTTGGGGGGATTTAGAGGATCTTGCAGGGGTTTAGAGGGGTTTAGAGGGATTTGGATGGGATTCAGAGTTGTTTAGAGGGGTTTGAAGGTGTTTTGGCGGGGTTTTAGAGGTGCTTAGAGGGGTTTAGATGGATTTGGAGTGGATTGGAGACGTTTGGCGGGGTTTAGATGTGCTTAGTGGGGATTAGAGGAGGTTGGAGAGGTTTGGAGGGGTTTGGGGGGCTTTAGAGGGACTAAGAGTTGTTTGGAGCGGGTTGGAAGGATATAGAGCAGTTTAGAGTGGTTTAGAGGGGTTTGGGTGCGTTTCGAGTGGTTTAGAGGGATTAAAGAGGTTTTGACGGGTTTAAAGGGGTTTATATAACCATATAACCATATAACAATTACAGCACGGAAACAGGCCCTCTCGGCCCTTCCAGTCCGTGCCGACCATTTGTTTTCCCCTAGTCCCATCTACCTGCTCCATTCCCTCCATACCCCTCCATTCCCTTCACGTCCATATACCTATCCACTTTACTTTTAAATGTTAAAATCGATCCTGCCTCCACCACTTCTGCTGGAAGCTCATTCCACACAGCCACCACCCTCTGAGTAAAGACGTTCCCCCTCACGTTACCCCTAAACTTCTGTCCCTTAATTCTCATGTCATGCCCTCTTGTTTGAATCTTCCCTACCCTCAATGGGAAAAACGTAACCACGTCAACTCTGTCTATCCCTTTCACCATTTTAAAGACCTCAATCAAGTCCCCCCTTAACCTTCTGCGCTCCAAAGAATAAAGACCTAACTTGTTCAACCTTTCTCTGTAACAGAGTTGCTGGAACCCTGGCAACCGGGTTTACAGTGGTTTAGAGCGGGTTAGAGGGTTTTAGAGGGGTTTAGATGGGTTTAGAGCGGTTTAGAGAGGTTTATAGGGGTTTGCATGAGTCTAGAAGGGTTTACCGGGGTTTAGAGGGGTTCAGTGGGGGTTACAGGGGATAACAGGTCTTTAGAGGGGATTAGAAGGGTCTAGAGGGGTTTCCATTGGGTTTATAGTGGTTTTGAGGGTTTTAGAGGGATTTACTTGGATTTAGAGGGGTGTACGGTTGTTTAGAGAGGTTTATAGTGTTTTAGAGGTTTCTATGGGTTTAGAGGGGATTTATAGGGGTTTACAGGGTTTAGAGGGGTTTAGAGGGTTGAGGGATTTAGAGGGGGTTTGGAGTGGTTTAGAGGGGACAGCCGGGTTAATAGGGGTTTTTAGAGGTGATTTACAAGGGTTTACAGGGGTCTAGAACTGTTTATAGGGGGTCACTGGGGTTTAGATGGGTTTAGAGGTGTTCAGATGGCTTTCCGTGAGGTTTTAGAGGGATGTTAGAAGGGTGTCCATGTGTTTGGATGTAGGGGGGGGGGGTGTGTAGAGAGGTTTAGAGGTGTTTAGACGGGGGGGGTTTAGAAACGGGTTTTAGGGGGGTTTAGAGGGGTTTAGAGGGGGTTTGGAAGGGTTTAGATGGGTATAGAGGGATCGAAAGGGGCTTAGAGGTTTATCGAAGGGATTAGAGGGGTGTAGAGGGGTTTCGGTTTAGACGGGGTTTGGATGGGTTTAGAGGGGATTTGTATATATTTTGATGGGTTTTAAGGAGTTTCGAGGGCGTTTAGAGGGGATTAGAGGGGGGTTTATAGATGAAAGGGATAGATAGAGTTGACGTGGATACATTTTTCCCATTGAGGGTAGGGAAGTTTCAAACAAGAGGGCATGACATGAGAATTAAGGGACAGAGGTTTCGGGATAACGTGAGGGGGAACTTCTTTACTCAGAGGGTGGTGGCTGTGTGGAATCAGCTTCCAGCAGAAGTGGTGGAGGCAGGATCGATTTTAACATTTAAGAGTAAAGTGGATAGGTATATGGACGTGAAGGGAATGGAGGGGTATGGTCTGAGTGCAGGTAGATGGGACTAGGGGAAAACAAATGGTCGGCACGGACTGGAAGGGCCGAGAGGGCCTGTTTCCGTGCTGTAATTGTTATATGGTTATATGGTGTATGGTTATAGGGGTCAGAGCGGTTTAGAGAGGTCTAGACGAGTTTAGTCGGCTTTAGAGGGGTTTAGATGGCTTTAGAGGGCTTTAGATGCGCTCAGAGGGTTTAGAGAGGTTTAGAAGGGGTTATAAGCGGTTAGAGGGGTTTCGAGGAGGTTTAGTGTAGTTTAAAGGTGTTTAGAGTGCTTTGGGTTTAGATGGGTTTAGACGGGGTTAGAGGGTTTTAGATGGGTTTAAGGAGATTTAGTGCGGTTTTGCGGGGTTTAGACGGGCTTTAGATGATTTGACAGGTGTTCAGGGGGATTTAGAGATGGTTTAGATGGGTTTAAATGGGGTTTAGAGGGGTTTACAGGGTGTTACAATAATAAATTCCCCATTTATTATTGCCCTCCCCTAATTCCCCATTTCTTTTTGTACGAGGCTCGCAGCTTGTGCGCCTGGTTCGTAGTTTGCGGACGAGATTCGCAGCTTCCGCCGCAGGCTCGCTCTTTTAGCACCAGGCTCACACTTTTTGAACCTGCTCGCGCTTTTCGTATCCAGGTTCGCAGCTTCCGCGCAGGCTCGCACCTTTCCCACCAGGCTCGCACTTTTGGCGCCACGCTCGCAGTTTACGCACCAGGATCACAATTTTCGCACCAGACTCGCTCTTTTCATAGCTGGTTCGCACTTTTCGCACCAGTCTCGCAATTTTTGCACAATGCACGCAGTTTTCGCACCAGGCTCCCATTTTTCGCACCAGGATCGCACTGTTCGTACCAGGCTCGCTCATTCTGTTGCAGGTTGAGAAAGTGTTTGATGGTTTGGAGGGGTTTGGAGTGTTTTAGAGAGGTTTAGAGGGGTTTAGATGGTTTTGGATGGGGTTTAGAGGGGTTTACAGGGATTTAGAGGGGTTTACACGGGGTTTAGAGGGGTTTAGATGTGATTGAAGGGTTTAGAGGGATTTCAGAGGGGTTTATAGCGGTTTAGAGGGGTTTAGTGGGGTTTAGAGGAGTTTCGACGTGTTTCGAATGGTTTAGAGGAGTTTTGACGTGTTTCGAATTGGTTTAGGGGTTTTGAAGTGTTTCGAGGAGGTTAGAAACATAGAAACAGCGAAAATAGGTGCAGACGGAGGCCATTCGGCCCTTCGAGCCAGCACAGCCATTCATTGTGATCATGGCTGATCGTCCCCTATCAACAACCCGTACCTGCCTTCTCGCCATATCCCTGGACTCAACTAGCCCCTAGAGCTCTATCTAATTCTCTCTTAAATCCATCCAGTGACTTGGCCTCCACTGCCCTCAATGGCAGGGAATTCCATAAATTTACAATTCTCTGGGTTAAAAAGTTTTTCTCACCTCAGTCTTAAATTACCTCCCCTTTATTCTAAGACTGTGGCCCCTGATTCTTGACGCCCAACATTAGAAACATTTTCCTGCATCTAGCTTGTCCAGTCCTTTTATAATTGTATATGTTGCTATAAGATCCCAATTCTATGTTTCGTGTGGTTTCGAGGGGTGTCGAGAAGTTTCGAGCGGTTTGCAGAAAATGTGAGGGGTTTCGAGGAGTTTGGGATGGTTACGTGGGGTTTAGAGGGGTTTCGAGGGCTTTCGAGGGTTTGGGTTTGAAAAGAAACATTTACTGGTGCCATTCCCTAAATCCCCATTTACTGGTGTCCTCCCCTAATTCACCATTTAATGCAGCGCTCCCCTAATCCCCCACTTATTATTGCCCTCCCTTAATTCCCCATTTACTGAACCCCTCGCTCATTCCGTTGCAGGTTTAGAGGGTTTTGGAGGGTTTGGTTTGGAGGGTTTTAGAGTGGTTTAGAGGGATTTGGAGGGGTTTGGATGGGGTATAGATGGGTTTGCATGGGTTTACAGGGATTTAGATGGGTTTGCAGGGGTTTAGAGGGGGTTAGAGGGGTCGAGGGAGGTTTTCGAATTGCTTTAGAGGGGTTTTAGTGGGGGTTTGGAAGGGCTTAGAGGGCTTTAGAGGGGTTTAGAGGGGTTTGGAGGGCTTTAGATGATTATAGGGGTTTTCGAGTGGTTTCCAGGGGTTTCGCGGAGTTTCGAGGGGGGTTGGATGGGGTTGCAGGGGTTTCGAGTGGTTTCGAGAGCTTTCGAGGGGTTTGGGTTTGAAAAGAAACATTTACTGGTGCCATTCCCTAAATCCCCATTTACTGGTGTCCTCCCCTAATTCACCATTTAATGCAGCGCTCCCCTAATTCCCCACTTATTATTGCCCTCCCCTAATTCCCCATTTACTGAACCCCTCGCTCATTCTTGCAGGTTTAGAGGGTTTTGGAGGGTTTGGTTTGGAGGGTTTTAGAGGGGTTTAGAGGGATTTCGAGGGGTTTGGATGGGGTATAGATGGGTTTGCATGGGTTTACAGGGATTTAGATGGGTTTGCAGGGATTTAGAGGGGTTCACATGGGGTTTAGAGGGGTTTAGAGGGGGTTAGAGGGGTCGAGGGAGGTTTCGAATTGCTTTAGAGAGGTTTTAGAGGACTTTAGACGAATTTATAGAGGTTTTTGAGTGGGTTTCGAGGGGGTTTCGCGGAGTTTCCAGGGGATTAGAGGGGGTGGCAGGGGGTTCGAGTGGTTTGGAGGGGATTGTAGGGTTTAGTGCGGTTTGGAGGGATTTTGAGGTTTTGTAGGTGTTTAGATTGGAATTAGACGGGTTTTGGAGGGGTATGTAGGGAAATTAGAATGGTTTTCAGGGGGTTGGAGGGGGTTCAGCCGTTCAGAGGTGTTTGGAGGTGGTGTTTGGGGGGGAGTGGGGGGTTGGAGGAGTTTAGAGCTGTTTGGAGGGGTTTGGAGGGATCAGCAGGGCTGATTTTGGGGGGATGTAGATGGTTTGAGAGGGGCTTAGCGGGGTTTAGAAGTGTTTTTGGGTGTTTCGAAGGGTTTGGAGGTGTTTTGGAGGGGGTTAGAGGTGCTTAGAGGGGTTTAGAGGGGTTTGGAGGGGTTTGCAAACAATGTTGGTGAATCTATGGAGCGAAGGAGATAGGCAACGTTTCGGGCCGAAAACCTTCTTCAGACAGTTTGGAGGGGTATGGGCTGGTTTAGGGGGGGGCTTAAAGTTGTTGGAAGTGGTTTGGAGGGGGTCTAGAGGCGTTTAAAGGGGTTTAGTGGGGTTTGGAGGAGTTTTGGAGGGGTTTCAGAGTGGTTTGGAGGTGTTTGGAGGCGTTTGGAGGAGGGTAGAGCTGTTTGGGGGGCTTTGGAGGGATTAACAGGGCTTTAGTGGGGTTTAGAGGTGTTTAGAGGGGTTAGATGGGTTTAGAGGCAGTTTATATGGGTTTATAGGTGTTTATAGGTGTTTGGGGAGACTTTAAACTAGAAAGGCTGGGGCAAGGGACTCGGGTAGAGGGGGCTAGGAGTCAGGGTGTGGGGCAAGAGGCAGAGAAGGGAAGCACTTGGACCCAAAATGTAGGCGAGAAAGATGAAAAAGATAATAGACAGAGAATAAGGGACGGTGGGTTTCTAAAATGTGTATATTTTAATGCTAGGAGCATTGTAAGTAAGGTGGATGAACTTAGAGCCTGGATTGACACCTGGAAATATGATGTTGTGGCAATCAGTGAAACATGGTTGCAGGAGGGTTGTGATTGCAAACTAAATATTCCAGGATTTCGTTGCTTCAGGTGTGATAGAATTGGGAGGGACCAGAGGGGGAGGTGTTGCATTGCTTGTCAGAGAAGATATTACAGCAGTGCTTTGGCAGGATAGATTAGAGGGCTCGTCTAGGGAGGCTATTTGGGTGGAACTGAGAAGTGGGGAACAGTGTAGCACAACACTTTTTAGGGGTGTATTATAGAAAACGCCAAATGGGGAGCGAGAATTGGAAGAGCAAATATGTAAGGAGACAGCAGATATTAGTAGTAAGCACAAGGTAGTGATTGTGGGAGATTTCCCAATTTTCCAAAATAGACTGGGAAACACATTCTGTAAATGGGCTGGATTGGTTTGGAGTTTGTAAAATGTGTGCAGGATTTAGTTTTTTTGCAGCAGTACATAGTGGGATCGACCAGAGAAGGAGCAGTTGCTGGGCCTCCTGTTAGGGAAATAAGGCAGGTCAGGTGACGGAGGTAATGCGTTGGTGGCACTTCAGGACCAGTGATCACAATACCATTAGTTTCAATATAATTATGGAGAGAGTCAGAACTGACCTAGTGGTGGAGATTTTTGATTGGAGAAAGGCTTAACTTTGAGGGAATGCGTCAGGATTTAAAAGGAGTGAATTGGGACCACTGTTTTCATGGGAAGGATGTGGGAAGAGAAATGGAGGACATTTAAAGGGGAAATTGTAAGAGTACGGAATCTTTATGTCCATGTTAGGTGAAACATGAAAGGAAAAAAAAATAGTCAAAAATTGGAAAGAGCCATGGTTGTACACTTGTTTCGAAAAAGAGAGATATCTACAATAATTTACGGGCATGGAGTAAATGAGGTGCTAAGGAGTATAAAAGAATTTAAAAAAAAAGAATCTTCGTAAAAGACAAATAAATTAGGAAGGCTAAAAGAAGACAGGTTGCTTTGGCAAGAAAGGTAAAGGAAACCAAGGGTTTCTACAGCTATATTAATAGCAAAAGGATCAACAAGGGATAAAATGGGACCATTAGAGAACCAGAATGGACTGCTATTACAGAGCCAAAAGAGATGGGGGAGATATTTGAACAATTTCTTTTTTCGTATTCACCAAGGAGAAGATATTGAACTCTGTGAGTTAAGGGGAAAAAGTAGAGTAGCTATGGAAACTATGTGATTCAAAGAGGAGGAAGTACTGATCACTTTTGAAAAATATAAAAGTGGATAAGTCTCCAGGGTCCTGACAGGATATTCCCTAGGACATTGGGGAAGTTAGTGTAGAAATAGCAGGAGCTATGACAGTAAATATTACAAATGTCATTAGAAACGGGGAATAGTGCCGGAGGATTGGCGTACTGCGCATGTTCATTGTTTAAAAAAGGTTCAAAGAATAAACCTAGCAATATAGACCTATTAGTTGACGTCAGTGGTGGGCAAATTAATGGGAAAGGATACTTAGAGATTAATACATATAACATCTGGATAAACAGGGTCTGAAAGGAACAGGTCAACATGGATTTGTGCCTTGGAAGTCTGTTTGACAACCCTTGAATTTTTTGAAGCGGTAACTAGGGAAATTGATGAGGGTAAAGCAGTGGATGTTGTCTATATGGATTTCAGTAAGGCCTTTGACAAGGTTCCCCATGAAGGGTTGGTTAAGAACGGTTCAATCTTTGGGTGTTAATGGCGGAAGTAGCAAGATGGATTCAACAGTGGCTGAATGGGAGAATGTCAGTGAGTAATGGTGGATGGCTGTTTGTCAGGGTTGGAAGCCGTGATGTGTGACCAGTGGGGTGCCTCAGGATCTGTGTTCGGGTCCACTGTGTTTGGCATGTACATCAATGATCTGGATGATGGGGTGGAAAATTGGATAAGTAAGTATGCAGATGATACTAAGATAGGTGGTGTTGTGGATAATGAAGTAGATTTTTTAAAGTCTACAGAGAGATGTTGGGTCATTTGGAAAAGTGGGCTGAAAAAGTGGCAGATGGAGTTTAATGCCGTTAAGTGTGAAGTGCTACATCTTGGCAAGGACAAATCAAAATAGGACGTACATGGTTAAATGGTAGGGAATGTGAGGAGGAATGCTGTGGAACAGAGAGGATCTAGGAATAACGGTGCATAGTTCCCTGAAGGTGGAGATCGTTATGTAGATTAGGGTGGTAAGGAAAGCTTTTGGTGTGCTGGCCTTTATAAATCATAGCATTGAATATAGGAGTAGGGAAGTAATGTTTAAATTGTACAAGGCATTGGTAAGACCAATTCTGGAGTATGGTGTACAATTTTGGTCGCCTCCTAATTATAAGGAAGGATGTCAACAAAATAAAGAGAGTACAGAGGAGATTTACTAGAATGTTGCCAGGGTTCCAGCAATATGTTACAGAAAAAGGTTGAACAAGTTAGGTCTTATTCTTTGGAGCGCAGAAGGTTAAGTGGGGGACTTGATTGAGGTCTTTATAATGATGAAAGGGATAGACAGAGTGACGTGGATACGATTTTTCCCCATTGAGGATAGGAGATTCAAAAACAAGAGGGCATGACATGAGAATTAAGGAACAGAAGTTTAGGGGTAACGTGAGGGGGAACTTCTTTACTCAGAGGGTGGTGGCTCTGTGGAATGAGCTTCCAGCAGAAGTGGTGGAGGCAGGATCGATTTTAACATTTAAAATTAAAGTGGATAGGTATATGGACGTGAAGGGAATGGAGGGGAATGGTCTGAGTGCAGGTAGATGGGACTAGGGGAAAACAAATGGTCAGCACGGACTGGAAGGGCCGAGAGGGCCTGTTTCTGTGCTGTAATTGTTATATGGTTATATGGATGGGTTTAGAGGGGGTTTGGAATGCGTTTAGACAGGCCTAGAGGGGTTTTTATAGTGGTTTAGATGGGGTTTAGAGGTGGTTTAGAGGGTTTTAGAAGGGTTTAGAGGGGTTTAAAGGGGGTCTACAGGGTTTCGGAGGGGTTTAGAGAGGTTTAGAGGGGATTGGAGGAGTTTTAGTTTAGAGGGGGTTTAGTGTGGTTTAGAGGGGGTTTAGAGGCGATTAGAGGGGTTTCCAGCAAGGGCGTGGAAGCGAGCGGGCAAGATCATCTCTGACCCCTCTCTTTGAATCATGTTCCCTCTGGAAGGCGACCGGATTGTTAAAGCTGCCAGACATAGAAACAGTTTATATCCACGAGTATTTGCTCTACTCATCAGCCAAAAATCTGTAGCCGCCCTTTGATCTGGTATTTTGTTGGTTCACATGCTTGATCAATGGTGTTTTATCATTAATGTTTTATTATTATTAATGTTTAGTGTTTTCTGAGTCATTTGTAACTGTCACAGTATGTCATGTTGTTTCCTTGTATGTGAATACTTGGCCAATAAACTTACTTACTTACTTAAGGGGGGGGGGGGGGTTAGAGGGGTTTAGAGGGATTTAGAGGGGATTTAGAGTGGCTTAGAGGGATTTAGAGGGGTTTATAGCGGTTTAGAAGGGGTTAGAGGGTGTTGGAGGGGTTTAGAGGGCTTTAGATGGGGTTTATAGGTGTTTAGGTTAAGAGGGGTTTAGAGGGGTTTAGAAGGACATAGTGGTTTAGAGCGGTTAAGAGGGGTCTAGAGCGGTTTAGATGGGTTTAGAAGGGTTTAGGGGGGTTTAGAATAGCTCCTACCGCCGGTCCGCGGCCAACTGCTACCGCCAGGCGCGGCAGGGACTTACCGTCTGTAGTGGATCCGACCGCCGGGGATCCCTGGAGGGGAGTTCCGACCGCTGGCCCTGCATTCGCGGTGCTTCTGGCTGCGGCGCGGCAGGGACTTTAGATCTTCGACCGCTAGCCTGCGGCCTACACCATCTTGAAGGCGCGGTCTCCGGTGGGGAGGCACCGATTCAGGACTTACCTGGACTTGCCTTGTCTGCACATCTGGATGCTTGCAGCGGCGACTGTGGAGGGTTGTGGTCCCAACTACGGGGGGAAATGGACGAGAACTCACTAAATGTTGTGCCTTCCACCACAGTGATGAATGCTGTGGTGAATGTACGTGTTAAATGTTTATTGTGTATTGTGTGTTCTTTTTTATTATACCGCTGCTGACAAATTCATTTCACGGCACTTTATGTGCACGTGACGAATATAACTTGACGACTTGACTAGAGGGGTTATATTGGGTTTAGAGGGGGCTAGAGGGGGTGTAGAGAGGTTTGGAGGGGTTTCAATGGGTTTAGGACGGTTGTGGAGGAGTTTACAGGGGTTTAGATGGGTATAGAGGGATTTAGAAGTATTTTAGCTACCCCCCCCCCCCAAAAAAACCCCCACCAAAAACGTGGTCGAGAGGGGTTTAGACGGCTTTAGAGGGGGTTTAGAGCGGTTAAAGCACCCTAGGGTGCAGAGAGGCGTTTGAAGGGGTTTTCGGGGGGGCTTAGTAGAGTGGGTTTAGAGGGGTTAGAGAACTCGGTGTGTAGCAGCGTTTAGAGGGGGTTTAGAGTGGTTAGAGGGGGGTTAAAGTGGTTTAGATTGGTTTCGAGGGGGTTAGAGGGTTAAGGAGGTTTAGAGGGGTTAGAGGACTCTAGGGGGGGGTTTTGTAGAGGCGTTCAGAGGGGATTTAGAGCGGTTTAGAGGGGGTTTAGAGAATGGTTTAGTTATTATTCTGGGCTTATGAGTCCATCACATGTCACAGAAGGGGTTTATATGGGCATAGAGGGGTGTTAGAAAGGGGTTAGGAGTTAGAGGCTTTTAAAGGGGGTATATTTGTGTTTAGAAAGGTTTAAAGGGGTTTAGAGGGGTTTGAAGAGCTTATAGTGGTTGAGAGGTGTTAAGAGGGGTCTAGATGGGTTTAAAGGGGTGTAGAGGGGTTTAGGGGGCTTAGAGGGGTTTAGAATAGCACCGAGCGCCGGTCCGCGGCCTAGTTCTACCGCGGGCGTGCCAGGGACTTACCATCCGGAGCGGGATCCATCGTCGGGGATCCCTGGAGAAGAGCTCCGACCGCCGGCCCGCGGCCTTCTCCTAATCGCGGGTGCGGCAGGGACTTACCATACGGAGCGGGATCCGTCACCGGGGATCCCTGGAGAGCAGCTATGACCGCCGGCCCTACGTTCCGTGGTGCTTCTGCCTGCGGCGCGACGGAGACTTTAGATCTTCGACCGCCAGCCTGCGGCCTGCACCATCTTGAATTCGTGGTCTCTGGTGGTGGGGGGGAGGCACCGATTCAGGACTTACCTGGACTTACTTTGTCTGCAAATCTGGACACCCGCAGCGGCGACTGTGGAGGGTTGAGATCCCGAACGCGGGGGAAAATGGAGGGGGACTGAACACATTTTGAGCCTTACAGTGATGAATGCTGCGGTGAATGTTTGTGTTAAATTTTTATTGTGTATTGTGTGTTATGTTTTATTGTTCCGCTGCTGGCAAATTCATTTCACTGCACCTTATGTGCACATGACGAATATAACTTGACGCCTTGACTAGAAGGGGATTATAGGGGTTACATGGGGTTTGCAGGGGTTTAGATGGGTTAGAGGGGGTTTAGAGTGGTTTAGATGGGTTTAGAGAGGTTTTAGTGGCGTTTACAGGAGGTTTGGAGTGCGGTGTAGTGTTTGTTGTTTGTAGTGGGGTTCAGAGGAGCTTAGACTGGTTTAGACTTGGTTTAGAGGGGTTTAGGCGGCTTTAGAGAGGGTTAGAAGGGGTTTAGATGACCCTAGGGGTGTAGAGGCGTTTGGAGGGGATTTAGGGGGTATCGATGGGTTAATAGGGGGTTAGAGAGAGGGTTTAGAGGGGTTAGAGGACTCTAGGGGTGTTGAGGGGGTTTAGGGGTGTTTAGATGGGTTTAGAGGGGGTTAGAGTTCTTTAATGGGGATCATAGGGCGTTTAGATTGGTTTAGATGGACAGGGGCGTTTAGAGGGTGTTTAGAAGGGTTTTAGATGTGTTTAGGGGGGTTAGCGGGGCTACAAAGGGGTTTACAAGTGTTTAGAGGGGTTTGCCGATGGTTTAGATGGGGTTCAAACGGGTTTGGGTGGGTTTACAGGGGTTAGTAGGGTTTTACATGGGTCTAGAAGGGTTTACCAGGATCTATAGGGGTTTACAGGGGTTTCGAAGGGTTTACAGGGGGTTAGATAGGTTTTCTAAACCCCACTAAACCCCTCTAAACCACTCTGAACCGCTCTAACCCCTGTAAACCCCTCTAAACCGCTCGAACCCCTGGAAACCCCTGTAAACCCCTCTAAACAGAAATAAACCAATTGAAACCCATCTAATCCCCTCTAAACACCTCTAAAACCTTCTAAACCCCTCACATGTCCAGACTTAAGAACAGCTTCGCACAGGAAGGAGCTGCAGATACAGGTTTCAACCGAAGATGGACACAAAAATGTGGAGTAATTCAGCGTGACGGAGAGCATCTCTCGTGAAAAGGGTCTCGAAAAGGAAAAGTGCGAGTCCCGACTAACCAGCGATCCCCACACATTATCGATGTCCTACACACACTGGGGATAATTTACATTTAAACCTGTATATCTACAAACCTGTGCCTCTTTGGAGTTTGGGAGGAAACCGAAGATGTTGGAGAAAATCCACACCGTCATGGGGAGAACGTACAAACTCCGTACAGACAGAACCCTTGGTCGGGATTTTACCCGCGTCTCTGGCAAACTCTACCGCTGTGCCACCGTGCTGGATAGCCTGAGGTCAGAAACACAGTTATAACATATGTGGTCACAAAAAGCTGGAGTAAGAGCGGGGCAGGCAGCATCTCTGGAGAAAATCCACGCGGTCATGGGGTGAACATACCGTCCAGACGGCGGCCGTGGTCGGAATCGAAACCGGTCTCTGAACCTGTGAGGCAGCAACTCGACCGCTGCGCCACTGTTTTCCTCCCCTATTTTCCCATTTACTGGTGCCATTCCCTAAATCCCCATTTACTGGTGTCCTCCCCTAATTCACCATTTAATGCTGCGCTCCCCTAATTACCCATTTATTAGTGCCCTCCCCTAATTCCCCATTTACTGAGGTTCGTTCTTTTCCTACCTGGCTCGCAGCTTGTGTGCCCGGCATAGTTTGCAGATAAGTGTCATAGCTTTCGCAGCAGGCTCGCATTTTTTGCACCAGGCTCGCAGTTTTCGCAGCAGGTTCGCACTTTTCGCACCAGGCTCGTACTTTTCGTACTAGGATCGCACTGTTCGTACCAGGCTCGCTCTTTCCATTGCAGGTTTAGAGGGTTTTGGAGGGTTTGGTTTGGAGGGGTTTAGAGAGGTTTGGAGGGGTTTGGGTGGGGTATAGAGGGGGTAACAGGGGTTTAGGTGGGTTTACAGGGATTTAGAGGAGTTTCAGGGTCTCGGAGGGGGTTAGATGTGATTACAGGGGTTTAGAAGGGGTTCAGAGGGGTTTAGAGGTGTTTCGAGTGGCTTCGAGGGGGTTCGGGGGGTTTCGAAGTGTTCCGCGGGGTTTCCAGGGGTTCAGATGAAGTTGCAGGGGTTTGGAGGGGTTTAGAGGGGTTTCGATGGGTTTGGAGTGGTTTGGAGTGGTTTAGACGGGTTTCGAGGGGTTTGGAAAGATTTGGAGTGTTTGTAGGTGTTTAGATGGGATTACAGGGGTTTGGAGGGGTATGTAGGGATTTAGTTGGGTTTGGAGGGGGTTGGAGTGGTTTGAGGGGTTAGGAGGGGTTAGGAGGTGTTTGGAGGAGTTTGGAGGTGTTTAAAGTTGTTTGGAGTGGTTTGTAGGGATTGCAGGGGTTTGGGGAGATTTAGAGGGGTTTGGAAGTGCTTAGATGGATGTTGCGTTGTTTCGAGGAGTTCGGAGGTGCTTAAGGGGTTCTGGAGGGTTTGGAGGGGTTTGGAGAGGTTTGGGGGGGGTTTTGGGGGGGTTTGGAATGTTTGGGATGGGTTTAGTGGTTTGGAGGTGTTTGGGGATTTAGAGGTGTTAGAGGGGTTTAGATGGCGTCAGATGGGTTTTTAGAGTGCGTTTAGAGAGGCCTAGGGGTTTATATGGGGATTAGAGGGTTTAGAGGGGGTTTAGCTAAGAGGGGTTTAGAGGAGTTTAGAGGGGTTAAGTGAGGTTCAGTGGGGCTAAGAGGGGGGTTAGAGGGGATTAGAGGGGTTTACAGGGGCTTTAGAGGGGTTTGTACTGTATACTGCAAGGGCCAGGAAGCGAGCGGGCAAGATCATCTCTTTTTTTGTTAAATATTTTTATTGTAGAAACATATTAATGAAAAATACATTATTATACAGTAATGAAAATACATCATTAGATACTTTCATAATAATAATGTTAATATTATTATTAATATTAAGATTTAAGACTATATGCTTCTATACACTTTTTTAATTTTTTATAAAGTAAGAAAAAATAGAGAAAAATAATATAGAAAATATGAAAGTGAATGGAGTATTAATCATTAATCCGTCATTGGAGATATAAGCATGATTTATTATGTATACTTCTTCATCCATTCTATTATTCAGGCCTCAGTCAAGCCCTCGCACTGAGCCACTTTGACCCTGTAAATATTCAATATATGGAGACCATATCCCTCTGAAGAGATCCAACCTGTCCATTAGGACAAGCCTGCAATCTCTCCAGATGAGTGTCTCCCGACAATTTCAGTATTCCACATTTTGATTATGGGGATGTTAGGGCCTTTCCAGAATTTAGCATTTTATATAATTTCTTCCCAATTATTAAACCGTAATCAATAAAGGTTCTTTGACTATTCGTTTTGTTATTAATTGGTCTGTTTCCAGACATTCCTAGTATTATTAACTTTGAATCAGGGGTCAAAGTTATATTAACAACATTCGAAATATCCTAAATATTTTCTATCCAAAATTTTGTAACTTTTTTGCACAGTTTGTAAATGAGATGTGACAGATTAGCTTCTAAATGTTGACATTTATCACATATGGGAGATACACTTTTGGAAAGATGTTATGTAGTTTGCGGATTTTTGAATAATGTAGTCTATGTAGTATTTTAAACTGTATAAGAGAGTGTTTAGCATTTAAAACGAACAATGGTGTATATGTTGTAAACTTTCGTCCCATACTTCTGGACACTAATAATTTGACCTAGTTCGTTTTCCCCAAGATTGTCTATATATTTCTGTTGATGGGACATCACATAAAGGTGTTTATATATATATATATAATATATATATATATATATTATATATATATATATAGAATATATAAATATATATATATTATATATATATATTATATATATATATATCTAATAAAATATAGTATATATATATATAAATATATAGTAATATATATATAAAAGAATAATAAAATATATATATAATAATATGACATCATTTTTTCTGTGTTCGGATGTTTATTTAAGCATTCATCTAAAATTTTGTATAATTTCTATTTCTAAGTTCCTGTGTGGTTTGCTTTAACATAGTCTCTGATTTTTTTTTTGTAAATATCTAAAATAATCTTTAGAGTATAGTCCATAAATTTGTTGTAAATCTTGAAATGAAAGGAAAGAGTTTTCCTTATAGAGATCACCCATCTTAATAATTCCCTTGTTTTTCCATTGTAAAAAGCCTTTATCCATCATTGAAGGTTTAAATGTAACGTTATTTACAATGGTAAGGGATAGTGGCATAGATTTCAGTTTTAATGTTTTCTTTATTTGTTTCCAAATACGTATTCAATTTTCTATTATCGGGTTTTCGCTATAGATTTTCCTAGCTAAATTAATATTAGCAAATATTATAGAACTAATTTCAAAAGGAGAACAATCTTCTTTTTCCATATTTAACCAAATTGGGTTAAGATCATCTATTTAACCAAATCGGGCAAGATCATCTCTGACCCCTCTCACCCTGGCCACACACTCTTTGAATCACTTCCATCTGGAAGGCGACTCCGGATTGTCAAAGCTGCCACAGCCAGACGTAAAAACAATTTATATCCACGAGTAGTTGCTCTACTCAACAGCCAAACATATGTAGCCTCCCTTTGGTCTGGTATTTTGTTGGTTCACATGCTTGATCAATGGTGTTTTATCATTAATGTTTTATTATTATTGATGTTTAGTGTTTTCTGAGTCGTTCGTAACTGTCACTGTATGTCATGTTGTTCCTTGTATGTGAATACTTTGCCAATAACCTTACTTACTTACTTACTTTAGAGGGGGTTTAGAGGAGTTTAGAGTGCTTTAGAGGGAATTAGAGGGGGTTTACAGGGGGTTTAGAGGGGTTGAGAGAGGTTTGGAAGGGTTTTAGAGGGGGTTAGAGGAGTTCAGAAGGATTTAGAGGGTTTTATAGTGGTTTAGAGGGGTTAAGAGGTGTCGAGAGGGGTTTAGCCTATGTCTACCGCGGGCGCGGCGGAGACATACCATCTGGAGCGGGGTCCATCGTCAGGGATCCCTGGAGACGAGCTCCGACCGCCGGCCCTTGGCCTACTTCTAATCGCGGGCACGGCAGGGACTTTCCATCCGGAGCAGGATCTGGTGCCGGGGATCCCTGGGGAGGAGATCAGACTGCCGGCCCTACGGTCCGCGGTGCTTCTGGGTGTGGTGCAGCGGGGCCTTTGGATCTTCGACCGCCAGCCTGCGGCCTTCCACCATCTTGAAGGCGCGGTCTCCGGTGGGGAGGCATTGATTCAGGACTTACCTGGACTTGCCTTGTCTGCACATCTGGACGCCCGCAGCGGCGACTGTGGAGGGTTGAGCTCCCAACCACGGGGGGAAATGGACGAGGACTGACCACATTTTGTGCCTTTCACCACACTGATGAATGCTGTGGTGAATGTTTGTGTAAATTATTTATTGCGTATTGCGTGTTCTTTTTTTTTATTGTACCGCTGCTGACAAATTCATTTCACTGCACTTTATGTGCACGTGATGAGTATAACTTGACGACTTGACTAGAAGAGGGGATTAGAGAGGTTTACATGGGGTTTACAGGAGGTTTAGATGGGACAGCATCTCTTGTGAAAAGGGTCTGGAAAAGAAACAGTGCGAGTATGCACTGACCAATGACTCCCACACATTATCGATGTCCTACACACACTGGGGACAATTTACATTTAAACCTGTACATCTACAAACCTGTGCATCTTTGCAGTTTGGGAGGAAACTGAAGATGTCGGAGAAAATCCACGCTGTCACGGGGCAAACGTACAAACTGCGTGCAGACAGCACTCTTGGTCGGGATTGAACCCGCGTCTCTGGTGCTGTAAGGCAGGAACTCTACTGCTGTGCCACTGTGCTGGATAGCTTGAGCTCAGAAACACAGTTATAGCATATGTGGCCACAAAAAGCTGGAGTAACAGCGAGGCAGGCAGCACATCTGGAGAAAATCCACGCGGTCACGGGGAGAACGTACCGTGCAGACGGTGGCCATGATTGGAATCGAACCTGGGTCTCTGAACCTGTGCAGCCGCAACTCCACCGCTGCGCCACTGTTTACTGCCGCCCTCCCATAATTTCCCATTTATTGGTGCCATTCACTAAATCCCCATTTACTGCTGCACTCCCCTAATTCCCCATTTATTAGTGCCCTCCCCAATTCCCCATTTATTAGTGCCCTCCCCAATTCCCCATTTATTAGTGCCCTCCCCAATTCCCCATTTATTAGTGCCCTCCCCTATTTCCCCATTTACTGAGGCTCGTTCTTTTTGTACCAGGCTCATAGCTTGTGCGTCCTGCTCATAGTTTGCGGACGAAGTTCACAGCTTTCGCAGCAGGGTCGCACTTTTTGCACCAGGATTTAGACGAATTTGGAGAGTTTTGAGGGGGTTTGAGTTGTTTAGAGGGGTTTAGAGGTGGTTACAGGGGGCTTAAATGGGTTTAGAGCGGTTCTGATGGTTTCGAGGTGTTTTGAGTTGTTTCGAGGGGTTTCGAGTGGTTTCGAGGGGTTTCGATCGAAGGGGTTCGAGGGGGTTCGAGGGGTTTAGTGTGGATTGGAGGGTTTAGAGGTGTTTCTATGGGTTTAGAGTGGTTTCGAGGAGTTTGTTGGTGTTTAGAGGGGATCGTAATCGTATGGAGAGGTTTGGAGTGGGTTGGAGGGGTTTAGAGGGGTTTGGAGCGATTTGGAGGGGGTTGGAGTGGTTTGGAACGATTTAGAGGTGTTTGGAGGGGTTTGGAGGGTTTTGAGGTGTTTCGAGGGGTTTCGATGTGTTTCGGGGGATTTGGAGTGGATTGGAGGGTTTATAGGGGTTTCTATGGGTTTAGAGGTGTTTCGAGGGGTTTAGAGGGGTTTCTAGGGGTTTAGAGGGGATCACAGGCGAATGGATGGGTTTGGACGGGTTTAGAGGGGTTTGGAGCGATTTGGAGGGGGTTTGAGAGTTTGGAGGGATTCAGAGGTGTTTGGAGGGGTTTGGAGGGTTTTGGGGGGTTTGGAGGGGTTTGTAGGTGTTCAGAGGATGTAGGGATTTGGAAGGGTTTGGAGGGGTTTGTCGGAGCTTAGAGGTGTTTGAAGGGGTTTCGAGATGTTTGGAGGAATTTACAGGTATTTAGTGGGGTTTGGATGTGTTTAAGGAGTTTAGTGAGGATTAGCGGGGTTTGCAGGGGTTTAGAGGGGTTTGGAGGGGGTTGGAGGGGGATTCCAGGGGGTTATAGGTGCTTAGAGGGGTTTAGAGGGGGTTAGAGAGGTTTGGAGGGATTTGAATTGGTTTAGAAGGGCTTAGAGTTATTTGGAGGGATTTGGAGGGGTCTAGACGTGTTTATATGGGTTTGGAGGCTTTTGGAGACATTTAGGGTTGTTTGGAGGGGTTTGGGGTGTAGAGCGGTTTAGATACCCCAGGTTTAGTGGGGTTTTAGAGGGGGTTAGAGGGGTTTAGAGCCGGTTGAGAGGCGGTTTCTAGGGGTTTTAGAGGTGTTGAGAGGCGGTTTATATGGGTGAAGAGGGGTTGTGATGGGTTTAGAGGGGTTTAGATGGCATTTAGAATGGCCTAGGGGTTTAGAGGGGGTTAGAGGGGGTTTAGAGGGGGTTTAGGGGGCTTTCATTGTGTTTTGGGAGGTTTACAGGGGGTTTCGAGAGGTTTAAAAGGGGTTCGAGGGGTTTCTAAACTCCTCGAAAGCCCTCTAGTCCCCTCTAAACCACTCTAAACCGCACTAAACCCATGAAAACCCCTGTAAACCCCTCTAAACCAATCTAACCCCATCTAAGCCCATATAAACCAATACCAACCAATTTAAACCCCTCTAAACCCCTGTAAATTACTCCAAACCCATCTAAACCCCTCAAATGTCCAGCCGTCAGAACAGCTTTGCATAGGAAGGAGCTGCAGATACAGTTTTCAACCGAAGATGGACTGAAAAATGTGGAGTAAGCCAGCATCTGGCAGCATCTCTTGTGAAAAGGGTCTCGAAAAGAAACAGTGCGAGTATGCACTGACCAATGACTCCCACACATTATCGATGTCCTGCACACACTGGGGACAATTTACATTTAAACCTGTACATCTACAAACCTGTGCATCTTTGCAGTTTGGGAGGAAACCGAAGATATCGGAGAAAATCCACGCCGTCACGGGGCGAACGTACAAACTCCATGCAGACAGCACTCTTGGTCGGGATTGGTCTAAGTCGCTGTGCCACTGTGCTGGATAGATTGAGCTCAGAAACACAGCTATAGCATATGTGGCCACTAAAAGCTGGAGTAACAGCGAGGCAGGCAGCACATCTGGAGAAAATCCACACGCTCATGGGGAGAACGTACCATGCAGACGGCGGCCATAATCGGAATTGAACCTGGGTGTCTGAACCTGTGCAGCCGCAACTCGACCGCTGCGTCACTGTTTACTGCTGCCCTCCCCTAATTTCCAATTTACTGGTGCCATTCACTAAATCCCCATTTACTGGTGTCCTCCCCTAATTCACCATTTAGTGCTGCACTCCCCTAATTGCCCATTTATTAGTGCCCTCCCCTAATTCCCCATTTATTAGTGCCCTCCCCTATTTCCCCATTTACTAAGGCAGTTCTTTTCGTACCAGGTTCACAGCTTGTGCGCCCAGCTCATAGTTTGCGGACGAAGTTCACAGCTTTCGCAGCAGGCTCACACTTTTTGCACCAGGCTCGCACATTTCGCACCAAGCTCACACTTTTTGCGCCACGCTCGCAGTTTTTGCACCGGGTTCGCAGTTTTCGCAGCAGGGTCGCACATTTTGCACTAGTCTCGCAATTTTTGCACAAGACTCGCAGTTTTTGCACCAGGATCGCACTGTTCGTAACAGGCACGCTCTTTCCCTTGCAGATTTCGATGGTTTTGGAGGAGGTTGGATGGGGTTGGAGGGGTTTGGAGAGGTTTAGAGGGGTTTGGAATTGTTTGGATGGGGTTTAGTGGGGTTCAGACGGGTCTACAGAGGTTTAGAGGGGTTTACATGGATTTAGATGGATTTGGAAGGTTTTGAGAGGGTTTGAGTTTTTTAGAGGGGTTTAGAGGTGGTTACAGGGGGATTAGAGGGGTTTACAGTGGCTTAGATGGGTTTAGAGCGGTTCCGATGGGTTTCGAGGTGTGTTGAGGTGTTTCGAGTGGTTTCGATGGGGTTCGAGGGGTTTAGGGTGGATTGGTTGGTTTAGAGGGGTTTATATGGGTTTAGAGGGGTTTCGAGGGGTTTCGAGGGGTTTTAGGTGTTTAGAGGGGATCACATGCGTATGGAGGGGTTTGGAGGGGGTTGCAGGGGTTTAGCGGGGTTTGGAAGGATTTAGAGGTGTTTGGAGGGGTTTGGAGGGTTCCGAGGGGTTTGGAGGGGTTTGTAGGTGTTCAGAGGAGTTTGTAGGGATTTGGAGGGGTTTGTTGGAGTTTAGTGGTGTTTGCGGGGGTTTCTAGATGTTTGGAGGGGTTTATAGGTATTTAGTGGGGTTTGGATGTGTTTAAGGAGTTTAGTGAGGATTAGCGGTGTTTGCAGGGGGTTGGAGGGGTTTGGAGTTATAGGTGCTTAGAGGGATTTAGAGGGGGTTAGAGAGGTTTGGAGGGATTTGGATTGGTTTAGAGGGGCTTAGAGTTATTTGGAGGGATTTGGAGGGGTGTAGAGGTTTTTATAGGGGGTTAGATGTGTTTGGAGGCTTTTGGAGACGTTTAGGGTTGTTTGGAGGCGTTTGGGGTGTAGAGCGGTTTAGATAACCCAGGTTTAGTGGGATTTTAGAGGGGGTTAGAGAGGTTTAGAGGCGGTTTATACGGGCGTAGAGGGGTTTAGATGGGTTTAGAGGGGTTTAGGTGGCATTTAGAATGGCCTAGGGGTTTAGAAGGGGTTTAGACGGGTTTAGAGGGCTTTAATGGTGTTTAGAGATGTTTACAGGGGGTTTTGAGAGGTTTATAGGGGGTTCGAGGTGTTTCTAAACCCCTCGAAAGCCCTCTAATCCCATCTAAACCACTCTAAACCGCACTAAACCCATGCAAACCCCTGTAAACACCTCTAAACCAATCTAACCCCATCTAAGCCCATATAAACCAATACCAACCAATCTAAACCCATCTAAACCCCTCAAATGTCCAGACTTCAGAACAGCTTTGCACAGGAAGGAGCTGCAGATACTGTTTTCAACCGAAGATGGACTGAAAAATGTGGAGTAAGCCAGCGTGACGGACAGCATCTCTTGTGAAAAGGGTCTCGAAATGAAACAGTGCGACTATGCACTGACCAACGACTCCCACACATTATCGATGTCCTACACACACTGGGGACAATTTACATTGAAACCTGTATATCTACAAACCTGGGGTTACACAAAAGGCTGGAGAAACTCAGCGGGTGCAGCAGCATCTAAGGAGCGAAGGAGATAGGCGACGTTTCGGGTCGAGACCCTTCTTCAGACTGGTCAGGGGTCAGGAAAACGAGATATATAGACGGTGATGTGTAGAGATAAAGAACAATGAATGAAAGATATGCAAAAAAAGTATCGATGATAAATGGAACGAGCCATTGTAAGCTGTTTGTGGTGTGAAAATGAGAAGCTAGTGCGACTAGGGTGGGGGAGGGAGATAGAGAGAGAGGGAATGCCAGGGCCCGAGGGCTGAGGGAGAGGTGGGAAGGGGAGGAGACAGCAAGGGTTAACAGAATTGAGAAAATTCAATGTTCAAGCCCAGAGGATGCAGACTCCCCAAGCGGAATATGAGGTGCTGTTCCTCCAACTTGCGGTGTTGCCACAACCTGGCCGTGGAGGAGGCCCAAGACCGAGAGGTCGGATACGGAATGGGAGGGAGAGTTGAAGTGTTGAGCCACCGGGAGGTTGGCTTGATTATTGCAGACCGAGCGGAGGTGTAAGGCGAAATGATCTCCAAGCCTCCGCTTGGTCTCACCGATATAGATCATCTGGCATCTGCAGCAGATGAGTTTGGAGGAGGTGCAGGTGAACCTCTGTCGGACCTGGAAGGACTGCTTGGGTCCCTGAAAGGAGTGGAGGGGGGAGGTGAAGGGATAAGTGTAGCATTTCTTGCGGTTGCAAGAGAAAATGCCCGGGGAAGGGGTAGAGCGGGAGGGAAGGGAAGAATTGACAAGGGAGTTGCGGAGGGAGCGATCTTTGTGGAAGGCAGACAGGGGGGAGATGGGAAGATCCGAGTGCCGAGTGGAGGGGTCACGTTGGAGGTGGCGAAACTGGCGGAGGAGTATGTGCTGTATTTGCCGGCTGGTGGGATGAAAGGTGAGGACCAGGGGGACTCTGCCCTGTTTGCGAGTGGGGGAATGGGTAGAGAGGGCAGTGTTGCGGGGTATGGAGGAGACCCTGGTGCGAGGCTCGTCAATAGTGGGGGAGGGGAATCTACAAACCTGTGCATCTTCGCAGTTTTGGACGAAACCGAAGATGTCGGAGGTGAACGTACAAACTCCGTGCAGACAGCACTCTTGGTCGGGATTGAACCCACGTCTCTGGCGCTGTAAGGCAGGAAGTCTACCGCTGTGCTGGATAGCTTGAGCTCAGAAACACAGTTATAGCATATGTGGCCATAAAAAGCTGGAGTAACAGCGAGGCAGGCAGCACATCTGGAGAAAATCCACGCGGTCATGGGGAGAACGTACCGTGCAGACGGCGGCCGTGATCGGAATCGAACCCGGGTCTCTGAACCTGTGCGGCCGCAACTCGACCGCTGCGCCACTGTTTACTGGCGCCCTCCCATAATTGGTGCCATTCACTAAATCCCCATTTACTGGTGTCCTCCTCTAATTCACCATTTAGTGCTGCGCTCCTCTAATTCCCCATTTATTAGTGCCCTCCCCTAATTCCCCATTTATTAGTGCCCTCCCCTAATTCCCCATTTACTGAGGCTCGTTCTTTTCGTACCAGGCTCGCAGCTTGTGCACCCGGCACATAGTTTGCGGACGAAGTTCACAGCTTTCGCACCAGGCTCACACTTTTTGCGCCACGCTCGCAGTTTTTGCACCGGGTTCGCAGTTTACGCAGCAGGGTCGCACTTTTCGCACAAGACTCGCAGTTTTCGCACCAGGCTCCTACTTTTCGCAGCAGGCTCTCACTTTTCGCACCAGGCACGCACTTTTTCGCACCAGGATCGCACTGTTCGAAATTTAGAGGTGTTTTTGAGGGATTTGGAGGGGTTTCGAGGGGTATCGAGGGGTTTTGAGGGATCACAGGCGAATGGAAGAGTTTGGAGGGGGTTGGAGGGATTTAGAGGGGTTTGGAGCGATTTGGAGGGGGTTGGAGGGATTTGCAGGGATTTAGAGGGGTTTGGAGGGGTTTAGAGGGTTTTGAGAGGTTTGGAGGGGTTTGTAGGTGTTCAGAGGAGTTTGTAGGGATTTGGAGGGGTTTGGAGGGGTTTGTCGGAGTTTAGAGGTGTTTGCAGGGGTTTCGAGATGTTTGGAGGGGTTTAGAGGTATTTAGTGGGGTTTGGAGGTGTTTAAGGAGTTTAGTGAGGATTAGCGGGGTTTGCAGGGGTTTTAGAGGGGTTTGGAGGGGGTTGGAGGGGGTTATAGGTGATTAGAGGGTTTAGAGGAGGTTAGAGAGGTTTGGAGGGGTTTGGATTGGATTATAGGGGTTTAGAGTTATTTGGAGGGATTTGTAGGGGTCTACATGTGTTTATAGGGGGTTATATGGGTTTGGAGGCTTTTGGAGACGTTTAGGGTTGTTTGGAGGTGTTTGGGATGTAGAGGGGTTTAGATACCCCAGGTTTAGTGGGGTTTTAGAGGGGGTTAGAGGGGTTTAGAGGCGGTTGAGAGGCGGTTTGTAGGGGGTTTAGAGGCGGATTAGAGGTGGTTTAGAGGGGTTTAGAGGTATATAACCATATAACCATATAACCATATAACAATTACAGCACGGAAACAGGCCCTCTCTGGCCCTTCCAATCCGTGCTGACCATTTGTTTTCCCCTAGTCCCATCTACCTGCACTCAGACCATACCCCTATACTCCCTTCACGTCCATATACCTATCCACTTTACTCTTAAATGTTAAAATCGATCCTGCCTCCACCACTTCTGCTGGAAGCTGATTCCACACAGCCACCACCCTCTGAGTAAAGAAGTTCCCCCTCACGTTACCCCGAAACATCTGTCCCTTAATTCTCATATCATGCCCTCTTGTTTGAATCTTCCCTACCCTCAATGGGAAAAACGTATCCACGTTAACTCTGTCTATCCCTTTCATCATTTTTAATACCTCAATCAAGTCCCCCCTTAACCTACTGCGCTCCAAAGAATAAAGACCTAACTTGTTCAACCTTTCTCTGTAACATAGTTGCTGGAACCCTGGCAACATTCTAGTAAATCTCCTCTGTACTCTCTCTATTTTGTTGACATCCTTCCTATAACTAGGTGACCAAAATTGTACACCATACTCCAGAATTGGTCTTACCAATGCCTTGTACAATTTTAACATTACTTCCCTACACCTATATTCAATGCTCTGATTTATAAAGGCCAGCACACCAAAGGCTTTCTTTACCACCCTATCTACATGCGATTCCGCCTTCAGGGAACTATGCACAGTTATTCCTAGATCCCTCTGTACCACAGCATTCCTCAATTCCCTACCATTTACCATGTACGTCCTATTTTGATTTGTCCTGCCAAGATGTAGCACTTCACACTTAACAGCATTAAACTCCATCTGCCATCTTTCAGCCCACTTTTCCAAATGGCCCAAATCTCTCTGTAGACTTTGAAAATCTACTTCATTATCCACAACACCACCTATCCTAGTATCATCTGCATACTTACTTATCCAATTTTCCTCCCCATCATCCAGATCATTGATGTACATGACAAACAACAGTGGACCCAACACAGATCCCTGAGGCACCCCACTGGTCACCGGCTTCCAACCTGACAAACAGCCATCCACCATTACTCTCTGACATCTCCCATTCAGCCACTGTTGAATCCATCTTGCTACTCCGCCATTAACACCCAAAGATTGAACCTTCTTAACCAACCTTCCATGGGGAACCTTGTCAAAGGCCTTACTGAAATCCATATAGACAACATCCACTGCATATAGAGGTGGTTTAGTGGGGTTGGGGGTGTTAGAGGGGTTTAGAGGGCTTTATGTGGGTTTAGAGGGGGTTTGGAGGTGTTTAGAGGGGATTACTGCGGTTTAGAGGGGTATAGAGGGGCATAGATGGGTTTAGAGGGGGCTTATAGGGGTTTAGAGGGGTTTAGAAGGCATCAGACGGATTTAGAGGGGGTTTATAGGGAGTTTATAGGGGTTTGGAGGGGATATAGGGATTGAGCAGGGTCAAGATGGGTTTAGAATGTTTTAGATGTGTTTAGATGTTTTTATATGAGGTTTAGAAGGTTTTAAAGGGGGTTAGAGGGGTTGGAAACATACAAACATAGAAATAGGTGCAGGAGGAGGCCATTAGGCCCTTCGAGCCAGCACCGCCATTCATTTTGATCATGGCTGATAGTCCGCTATCAATAACGCGTGCCTGCCTACTCCCCATATCCCTTGACTCCACTAACCCCTAGAGCTCTAACCAACTCTCTCTTAAATCCATCCAGTGATTTGGCCTCTACTGCCCTCTGTGGCACGGAATTCCATAAATTCACAACTCTCTGGGTAAAAACGTTTTTTCTCAGCTCAGTCTTAAATGACCTCCGCTTTATTCTATGACTATTGCCTCTGGTTCTGGACTCACCAAACATTGGGAAAATTTTTCCTGCAACTAGCTTGTCCAGTCCTTTTATAATTTTATATGTTTCTATAAGACCCCCCTCATCTTTCTAAACTCCAGTGAATACAAGCCTAGTCTTTTCAATATTTCCTCATATGACCCGCCATCCCAGGGATCAATCTCATGAACCTATGCTGCACTGCCTCAATCACAAGGATGTCCTTCCTCAAATTATGAGACCAAAACTGTACACAATACTCCAGATGCGATCTCACCAGAGCCCTATACAACTGCAGAAGAACCTCTTTACTCCTGTACGGAAATCCTCTTGTTATGAAGGCCAACATTCCACTAGCTTTCTTCACTGAGGGGTTGAGTGGTTTAGATAAGTTTAGAGCACTCTAGAGGGGTGTAGAAGGGTTTAGAAGAGATCCGACCGCCGGTCCGCGGCCTACCTCTACCGCGGGCGCGGCGGGGACTTACCATCCGGAGCGGGTTCCCTCGTCGGGAATCCCTGGAGAGGAGTTCCGATCGCCGGCCCGCAGCCTACATCATCGAGGTGCCCGCGGACTGCGGAGCTCCAGCGGACCAGCTCCCCAAATTGGCCATTTACTGAGGTTCGCACTATTCGCCCCAGGCTCGCACATTTAGCACCAGCCTCACAGTTTTCGCACCTGCTCGCACTTTTCGGACCAAGCTCGCATTTTGCTCAGATGGCTCGTACTTTTCGCATCCCGGCTCGTACCTTTCGCATCCAGGCTCGCAACTTTCGCACCAGCTCACATTTTATGCGCCACGCTCGCACTGTTCGCACCAGGATCGCAGTTTTCACACCAGACTCGCTCTTTTCGCAGCAGGTTCGCACTTTTCGCAGCAGTGTCACAATTTTCACACAATGCTCGCACTTTTCGCACCAGGCTCCCACTTTTCGCACCAGGCTCCCATTTTTCGCAGCAGTCTCACACTTTTCGCACGAGGCTCACACTTTTCGCTCCAGGATCGCACTGTTCGTACCCGGCTCGCTCTTTCGGTTGCAGGTTTAGCAGGGTTTTGGAGGGGTTTGGAGAGTGGTTTGAATGTGGTTTAGTAAGGTTTAGAGGGGTTTACAGAGGTATAGCGAGGCTTACAGCAATTCAGAGAGGTTTAAAGGGCTTTAGAGGTGTTTAGATGTGTTTATAGGGGGTTTAGAGGGTTTTAGAGGGGGTTATAGTGGTTTAAAGGGGTTTAGAGGGTTTGCGAGGTGCTTCGAGGGATTTCGAGAGGTTTAGAGGTGTTTCGATGGTTTCTCAGGTGTTTAGAGTGGTTTCGAGGGGTTTCGAGGGGTTTCGAGGGGTGCCGAGGGATTTCGAGAGGTTTAGAGGGGTTTCGATGGCCTTCGATGGGATTCGAGGGTCTTCAAGGGGGTTGGTTTAGAGGGGTTTCCAGGGGTATCGAGGGGTTTAGATGGGATTGGAGTGTTTAGAGGGATTTGGAGTGTTTAGAGGGGTTTGGATGGGTTTTATTGTTGTTTGGAGGTGTTTGGATGGGTTTGCAGACGTTTAGAGGGGGTTGGATGGGTTTGTAGGGGATTGGAGGGATTTGGAGGGGTTGGAGTGGTTTGGAGGGATTTGGTGGGATTTTGGAAGGGTTTGGGGGGTTTGGAGGGGTTTAGAGGGTTTTGGTAGGGGTTTAGAGGTTTTTAGTGGGCTTTGGAGGGGTTTTGAGGGGCTACTTTTCAGCAAAATTGTATAAGGGGTAAGTGCGTTGTAAAGACAAGCCTGAAGGCTTTGTGTCTCAATGCAAGGAGTATTCGTAATAAGGTGGACGAGTTGAACGTGCAGATAGATATTAATGATTATGATATAGTTGGGATCACGGAGACATGGCTCCAGGGTGACGTAGGCTGGGAGCTGAACATCCAGGGATATTCAATATTCAGGAGGGATAGAGAGAAAGGAAAAGGAGGTGGGGTAGCGTTGCTGGTTAGAGAGGAGATTAACGCAATGGAAAGGAAGGACATTAGCTTGGAGGATGTGGAATCGGTATGGGTAGAGCTACAAAACACTAAGGAGCAGAAAACGCTGGATGGGTGTTGTGTACAGGCCACCTAACAGTAGCAGAGAAGTTGGGGATGGTATCAAACAGGAAATTAGAAATGCGTGCGACAAAGGCAAAACAGTTATAATGGGTGACTTCAATCTACATATAGATTGGGTTAATCAAATTGGCAGGGGTGCTGAGGAAGGGGATTTTTTGGAATGTATGCGGGATAGTTATCTAAATCAACATGTAGAGGAACCAACGAGAGAGCAGGCTATTTTAGACTGGGTTTTGAGTAATGAGGAAGGGGTAATTAGCCGTCTTGTTGTACGTGCCCCCCCTTGGGCAAGAGTGACCATAATATGGTTGAGTTCTTCATTAGGATGGAGAGTGACATTGTTAATTCAGAAACAATGGTTCTGAACTTAAAGAAAGGTAACTTTGAGGGTATGAGACGTGAATTGGCCAAGATTGACTGCAATTAATTCTAAAAGGGTTGACGGTGGATATACAATGGAAGACATTTAAAGACTGCATGGATGAACTACAAAAAATGTTCATCCCAGTTTGGCAAAAGAATAAATCGGGGAAGGTAGTGCATCCGTGAATAACAAGGGAAATCAGGGATAGTATCAAAGCAAAGGATGATGCGTACAAAGTAGCCAGAAAAAGCAGCATACCAGAGGACTGGGAGAAATTCAGAGACCAGCAGAGGAGGACAAAGGGCTTAATTAGGAAAGGAAAAATAGATTATGAAAGAAAACTGGCAGGGAATATAAAAACTGACTACAAAAGTTATTTATAGATATGTGAAGAGAAAGAGGTTAGTTAAAACAAATGTAGGTCCCTTGCAGTCAGAAACAGGTGAGTTGATCATGGGGAACAAGGATATGGCGGACCATTGAATAACTACTTTGGTTCCGTCTTCACTAAGGAAGACATAAATAATCTGCCTGAAATAGCAGGGGACTGTGGGTCAAAGGAGGAATTGAGTGAAATCCAGGTCAGTCGGGAAGTGGTGTTGGGTAAATTGAATAGATTAAAGGCCGATAAATCCCCAGGGCCAGATAGGCTGCATCCAGAGTACTTAAGGAAGTAGCTCAGGAAATAGTGGATGCATTAGTGATAATCTTTCAAAACTCTTTAGATTCTGGAGTAGTTCCTGAGGATTGGCGGGTAGCAAATGTAACCCCTCTTTTTAAGAAGGGAGGGAGAGAGAAAACGGGGAATTACAGACCAGTTAGTCTAACATCGGTAGTGGGGGAAACTGCTAGAGTCAGTTATTAAAGATGGGATAGCAGCACATTTGGAAAGTGGTGAAATCATTGGACAAAGTCAGCATGGATTTACAAAAGGTAAATCATGTCTGACGAATCTTGTGGATTTTTTCGAGGATGTAACTAGTAGCGTGGATAAGGGAGAACAGTGGATGTGGTATATCTGGACTTCCAGAAGGCTTTCGACAAGGTCCCACATAAGAGATTAGTATACAAACTTAAAGCATACGGTATTAGGGGTTCAGTATTGATGTGGATAGAGAACTGGCTGGCAAACAGGAAGCAAAGAGTAGGAGTAAACGGGTCCTTTTCACAATGGCAGGCAGTAACTAGTGGGGTACCGCAGGCTCAGTGCTGGGACCCCAGCTATTTACAATATATATTAATGATCTGGATGAGGGAATTGAAGACAATATCTCCAAGTTTGCGGATGACACCACGCCTGGGGGGCAGTGTTCGCTGTGAGGAGGATGCTAGGAGACTGCAAGGTGACTTGGATAGGCTGGTGAGTGGGCAAATGTTTGGCAGATGCAGTATAATGTGGATAAATGTGAGGTATCCACTTTGGTGGCAAAAACAGGAAAGCAGACTATTATTTAAATGGTGGCCGATTAGGAAAAGGGGAGATGCAGCGAGACCTGGGTGTCATGGTACACGTCATTGAAAGAAGGCATGCAGGTGCAGCAGGCAGTGAAAAAAAGCGAATGGTATGTTAGCTTTCATAGCAAAAGGATTTGAGTACAGGAGCAGGGAGGTTCTACTTCAGTTGTACAGGGTCTTGGTGAGACACACCTGGAGTATTGCATACAGTTTTTGGTCTCCAAATCTGAGGAAGACATTATTGCCATAGAGGGAGTGGCAGAGAAGGTTCACCAGACCTGATTCCTGGGATGTCAGGACTGTCTTATGAAGAAAGACTGGATGGACTCGGTTTATACTCTCTGGAATTTAGGAGATTGAGAGGGGATCTTATAGAAACCTTACAAAATTCTTAAGGGGTTGGACAGGCTAGATGCAGGAAGATTGTTCCCGATGTTGGGGAAGTCCAGGACAAGGGGGTCACAGCTTACGATAAGGGGGGAAATCCTTTAAGACCGAGATGAAAAGACTTTTTTTCACACAGAGAGTGGTGAGTCTCTGGAACTCTCTGCCACAGAGGGTAGTTGAGGCCAGTTCATTGGCTATATTTAAGAGTGAGTTGGATGTGGCCCTTGTGGCTAAGGGGATCAGAGGGTATGGAGAGAAGGCAGGTACGGGATACTGAGTTGGATGATCAGCCATGATCATATTGAATGGCGGTGCAGGCTCGAAGGGCTGAATGGCCTACTCCTGCACCTAATTTCTATGTTTCTATGTAAGGTGTTTAGTGGCGATTAGAGGTGTTTGGAGGGTTTTGGATGAGTTTGGAGGTATTTGGATAGGTTTAGTGGGGTTTGAATGTATTTGGAGGGGTTGGGAAAGGTTTGGTGGGATTTAGAGGGGTTCATATGAGTTTCGAGGGTGTTGATAGGGGTTTAGAGGGGTTTAGAGAGGGTGTAGAGTGGTTTAAAGGGTTTTTTTGGGGGCTAGAGGTCTTTAGAGGGGGTTTAAGGGGCTTAGAGGGGCTTAGTTGGGGTTTACATGGGTTTAAGGGCTTTAGAGTGTTTAAACATAGAAACATAGAATTAGGTGCAGAGTAGGCCCATTCAGCCCTTCGAGCCTGCACCGCCATTCAATATGATCATGGCTGATCATCCAACTCAGTATCCCGTTACCTGCCTTCTCTCCATACCCTCTGATCCCCTTAGCCACAAGGGCCACAAAATCCAACTCACTCTTAAATATAGCCAATGAACTGGCCTCACAACTACCCTCTGTGGCAGAGAGTTCCAGAGACTCACCACTCTCTGTGTGAAAAAATTCTTTCTCATCTCGGTCTTAAGGATTTCCCCCTTATCCTTAAGCTGTGACCCCTTGTCCTGGACTTCCCCAACATCGGGAACAATCTTCCTGCATCTAGACTGTCCCACCCCTTAAGAAATTTTGTAAGTTTCTATAAGATCCCTCTCAATTCCAGAGAGATATAAACCGAGTCTATCCAGTCTTTCTTCATAAGACAGTCCTGACATCCCAGGAATCAGTCTGGTGAATCTCTCTGCACTCCCCTCTATGGCAATAATTGTCCTTCCTCAGATTTAGACCAAAACTGTACGCAATACTCCGGTGTGGTCTCACCCAACCCTGTACAACTGAAGTAGAACCTCCCTGCTCCTGTACTCAAATCCTTTTGCTATGAAAGCTAACATACCATTCGCTTTTTTCACTGCCTGCTGCACCTGCATGCCTACTTTCAATGACTGGTGTACCTGACACCCAGGTCTCGCTGCATCTCCCCTTTTCCTAATCGGCCACCATTTAAATAAAAGTCTGCTTTCCTGTTTTTGCCACCAAGTGATAACCTCACATTTATCCACATTATACTGCAATTGCCAAACATTTGCCCACTCACCCAGGCCTATCCAAGTCACTTGCAGTCTCCTAGCAGCCTCCTCACACTAACACTGCCCACCAGCTTAGTGTCATCCGCAACTTGGAGATATTGTCCCCCCCCACCCTTCAATTCCCTCATCCAGATCATTAATATAATTGTAAATAGCTGGGGTCCCAGCCACTGAGCCTGCGTACCCCACTAGTCACTGCCTGCCATTGTGAAAAGGACCCGTTTACTCCTACCTTTGCTATCCTGTTTGCCAGCCAGTTCTCTATCCACATCAATACTGAACCCCTAATACCGTATGCTTTAATTGTATACTAATCTCTTAGAGGAGATTAGATGGGTTAAATGGGTTAGAGGGTTTAGAGGTTTATATGGAGTTTAGCGCGGTTTTAAGGGGCTTGGCGGGGGTTTAGAGGGGTTGAGAGGGGGTTTAAGTGGGTTTTAGTGGGGTTCTATTTGAGGGGGGCTGTAGTGTGGTTTTAGTGGTTTATAGAGGGGTTTGGGGGTTTAGAGGGGTGTGAGGAATTTAGAGGGTTTAGATGGGTTTTAGAGGTGTTAGATGGAGTCTACATGTGCTTAGAAGGGTTTTCACGGGATTTAGAGGGGTTTAGAGGGACAGGGAGTTTAGTGGGGGTTGGAGGGGTTTTAGAGTGATTAGAGGGTTTTGGAGGATATGAGGGGTTTGGAGGGGTTAAGGTTTTCGAGGGTTGATGGTGAACTTTCTAAATGTCCGGGAGAGAGGGATTTAGAGGGACTTAGAGGGAGTAGTGGGTTGAGGGGTTTAGAGTGGATTAGAAGGGTTTAGAGGGTTCAGATGGGGTTGGAGGGGCTAGAGTGCTTAGAAAATGTTTAGAGGGGTTTTTGGAGAAGTTTTTGAGGGGTTGGAGTGTTTAGAGGGCCTTAGTTTGGAGACGTTTGGAGGGGTCTAGAGGCGTTTAAAAGGGGTTTGGGGGTGTTTAGTGGGGTTCAGAGGGGTTTAAATGGGGAGAGGGTTTAGGAGGGGTTTAGAGGTCTAGAGCGTTCTAGAGGGGTTTAGATGTGTTTAGAGGGTGTTTACTATGGCTTTTAGAGGGGGGGGGGTTAGAGGGTTTTTAGATGCTTTAGGTAGGTGATTAGATGGGTTTAATGCGGCTTATAAGGGCTAAATAGTGTTTTAGAGGGTTGGGGTTTACCGGTTCAAGGTGAGTTTAGAGGGCGGTTTAGCGGGACCTAGTGGGGTTTAGTTGGTGGTGTTTACAGAGGTTTAGAGGGGTTTTGGAAGGGTTAGAGGGGGTTATAGGGGGTTTGAAGGTTTGCATGGAGTTTAGAGGGGTTTAGAGGGATTTTACACGATAGAGGGAGATTTCGTGGGGGCTGGAGGGTTTTTAGAGTGGTTTAGAAAGGTTTAGATGAATTTGGGACGGTTTGGAAGGATTTATAGGGGTTTGGAGGGGTTTCGAGGGTTTTTGAATTGGTTTTAGATGGGGTTAGAGGGGTGGGAGATGTTTGTATTTAGAGAGACAATGTTTGGAGAGGTTTGGATGGGTCTATAGGCGTTTGGGAGCGGTTTAGCGGGTGTTGGGGGGTTTAGGGGTTAGCGGGGATTAGAGAGGTTAGATGGCTTCGAGGGGTTTCAAGCGGTCAAGAGGGCTTTATATGGATTTACAGAGGTTTGGAGGGGGTTTAGAAGCGGTTTAGAGTGGATTAGCGGGGTTTTAGTGTGGTTTAAAGGGGATTAGAGGGGTTTAGAGAGATTTGAAAGGCTTTTGAGCGTTTAGAGGGGTTTTAGAGGGGTCTAGAGGGCGTTAGATGGTTTAGACAGATTTAGAGGTTGTTTAGAAGGATTTAGAGGGGTGTTGACGGCCCTAGATGGATTTAGAGGGATGAGAGGGGGTTTAGATGGGGTATAGAGTGGTTTAGACAGGTTTAGAGTGGTTTAGAGGGGTTTAGATTGGTTTAGTGGTGTTTAGAGCGGCTTAGAGGTGTTCAGAGTGGTTTCGAGGTGATTAGAGGGGTTTACAAGGGTTCAGAAAGGGTTAGAAGGGTTTAGGGGATTTAGATGCGGTTAGATGCGGTTTATAAGGGTAACAGGGGTTTAGAGGGGTATATAGGGGGTTCAAAGGGGTTTAGAGGGCGTTTAGAGAGACCTAGAGGGCGTTGGAGGGGCTTACATTGGTTTAGATGGGTCTAGAGGGAATTAGAAGCAGTTCAATGAGTGTTGGAGGGGTTTAGTGGTTTAGAAGGGTTTGGATGAATTTGGAGGGGTTTGGAAAGATTTATAGGGGGTTTGAGTGGTTTAGAGGGGTTTAGATGGGTTTAGAGGGGTTTAGACGTGTTTGGAAAGGATGGTTTTTGGAGGAGTTTTTAGAGGTGCAAACGTTTAGAGGGGTTTGGAGATATTTCTGGGGCTTTGGCGGGGTTTAGAGGAGCTCAGAGCTGTTTGGGGGTTAACTGTACAAAAGGGACGGATTGCATCTTAACAGGTGGGGTACCAGCATTCTGGGCAGGCAGGTTTGCACTTTCTACATGGGTGGTTTTAACAACCTGAATAAGGGGGTGGGGGTGTCAAATGAGATTGTCGACGATGGAGCTAAAGGGAAAGAGAGTAAATGGATGGTTAATGACCCAGAATTAAACGGGAAAGGAAGCTCACAAAGGGATAGGAGAGTATGGCCAAGTGTAATAGGGATCGATGTGAAAAGTGAGATGCGTACAGGAAAAAGTATTGTATTAGAATGCACGAAGATAAGAAAGAAGTAAAGTAGATGAGTCTTGAGGCTCCAGTTTTACAGGTTGGTAGATATGACATTGTGGGGATTACTGAACGTGGGCTGCAGGAGGAATCGGGCCTGGAACTTATTCAGGTTATACATCCTATAGAAAGGACAGGCAGGTGGGCAGAGGGGGGGGGGGTAGCTCTGCTGGTGAGGGATGAAATTCAGTGCCTTGCGAGGGAAGTTACATAGACTGACGAGGTAGAGTCACTGGTGGATTGAGTTGCGGAATTGTAAATGCAAGAAGACACTAATTGGTGTTATTTACAGACCCCCAAATAGTAGCCCCGGATGTAGGGTGTAAGTTGCAGCAGGAGTTAAAACTGGCATGTAACAAAGGTAATGCCACTGTGGTGATGGGGGATTTCAATATGCAAGTAGACTGGAAAAATCAGGTTGTTTCAGGACCCCAAGAAAGAGAGTTTGTAGAATGCCTCCGAGATGGATTCTTAGAGCAGCTTGTAATGGAGCCGACCAGAGAAAAGGCAATTCTGGATTTAGTGTTGTCCAATAAACCAGATATGATAAGAGAACTCGAGGTAAAGGAACCGCTTGTAGGTAGTGATCAGAATATGATTAGTTTTAATCTGCAATTTGAGAAGGAGAACGTTAAATCGGAAGTGATAGTGATGCAGTTGAACAAAGGGGGCTATGAAGGCACGAGGGGAAACTGGCCAAAGTAGACTGGAAAGGGATCCTAGCAGGAATGACGGTGGAACAGCAATGGCAGGAATTTCTGGGCATAATCCGGAAGACGCAGGATCATTTCATTCCAAAACGGAACAAAGATTCTACGGAGAGTAGGAGGCAAATGTGGCTGACAAGAGGTTAGGGATAGAATAAAACTAAATGAAAAGATGTATAAAACAGCAAACAGTAGCCGGAAGCCGGAGGATTGGGAAACTTTCATAGGACAACATATAATCATATAACCATATAACAATTACAGCACAGAAACAGGCCTTCTCGGCCCTCTAAACCCAAACAAACGACTCCAACCCCCTCAAAATCCCTCCGAACCCCTCTAATCCCCTTCAAACCCCTCCAAACCATCCAAACCCTTCTAAACCACTTCAAACCCCGCCAAACCCATCCAAACCCCTCTAAACCCCATCCAAACACCTCCAAACCACTCTAATCATATAACCATATAAATATATAACCATATAACAATTACAGCACAGGCCCTCTCGGCCCTTCCAGTCCGTGCCGACCATTTGTTTTCCCCTAGTCCCATCTACCTGCACCCAGACCATACCCCTCCATTCCCTTCCTGTCCATATACCTATCCACTTTACTTTTAAAAGTTAAAATCGATCCTGCCTCCACCACTCCTGCTGGAAGCTCATTCCACACAGCCACCTGTGTAAAGAAGTTCCCCCTCACGTTACCCCTAAACTTCTGTCCCTTAATTGTCATGTCATGCCCTCTTGTTTGAATCTTCCCTATCCTCAATGGGGAAAGCTTATCCACGTCAACTCTGTCTATCCCTTTCTTCATTTTAAAGACCTCAATCAAGCCTTCTGCGCTCCAAAGAATAAAGACCTAACTTGTTCAACCTTTCTCTGTAACATAGTTGCTGGAACCCAGGCAACATTCCAGTAATTCTCCTCAGTACGCTCTCTATTTTGTTGACATCCTTCCTATAATTAGGCGACCAAAATTGTACACCATACTCCAGAATTTATCTTACCAATGCCTTGTACAATTTTAACAATACTTCCCTACTCCTATATTCAATGCTATGATTTATAAAGGCCAGCACAACAAATGCTTTCTTTACCACCCTATCTACATGCGATAGGGAACTATGCACAGTTATTCCTAGATCTCTCTGTTCCACAGCATTTCTCAATTCCCTACCATTTGCCATGTACGTCCTATTTTGATTTGTCCTGCCAAGATGTAGCACTTCACACTTAACAGCATTAAACTCCATCTGCCATCTTTCAGCCCACATTTCAAAGTGGCCCAAATCTCTCTGTAGACTTTGAAAATCTACTTCATTATCCACAACACCACCTACCTTAGTATTATCTGCATACTTATCCAAATTTCCACCCCATCATCCAGATCATTGATGTACATGACAAACAACAGTAGACCTAAAACAGACCCCTGAGGCACCCCACTGGTCACCGGCTTCCAACCTGACAAACACCATCCACCATTACTCTCTGACATCTCCCATTCAGCCACTGTTGAATCCATCTTACTACTCCGCCATTAACACCCAAAGATTGAACCTTCTTAACCAACCTTCCATGGGGAACCTTGTCAAAGGCCTTACTGAAATCCATATAGACAACATCCACTGCTTTACCCTAATCAATTTCCCTAGTAACCGCTTCAAAATATTTAAGAAGGTTTGTCAAACATGACCTTCCAGGCACAAATCCACGTTAATTGTTCCTGATCAGACCCTGTTTATCCAGATGCTTATATATATTATCTCTAAGTATCCTTTCCATTAATCTGCCCACCACTGACGTCAAACTAACAGGTTTATAATTGCTAGGTTTATTCTTTGAACCATTTTTAAACAACGGAACAACATGCAACATACAGGGAGATTTGCAAAGGCTACTGTGGAGACTTTAAACTAGAAAGGCAGGGGGGAGGAACTCGGGTAGATGGGGCTAGGGGTCAGGGTGTGGGGCAAGATGCAGAGAAGGGAAGCACTCGGACCCTAAATGTAGGCGAGAACGATGAAAAAGATAATAGACAGAGACTAAGGGACGGTGGGTTGCTAAAATGCGTATATTTTAATGCTAGGAGCATTGTAAGTAAGGTAGATGAACTTAGAGCCTGGATTGACACCTGGAAATATGATGTTGTGGCAATCAGTGAAACATGGTTGCAGGAGGGCTGTGATTGGAAACTAAATATTCCAGGATTTCGTTGCTT
Organism: Okamejei kenojei; assembly: GCA_035221665.1. Lineage (NCBI taxonomy): Eukaryota > Metazoa > Chordata > Chondrichthyes > Rajiformes > Rajidae > Okamejei > Okamejei kenojei. The sequence goes on along the minus strand of JAVHYY010000048.1, from coordinate 78,932 downwards.
CAGGTGTGATAGAATTGGAGGGACCAGAGGGGGAGGTGTTGCATGGCTTGTCAGAGAAGATATTACAGCAGTGCTTTGGCAGGATAGATTAGAGAGCTAGTCTAGGGAGGCTATTTGGGTGGAACTGAGAAGTGGGAACGGTGTAACAACACTTTTAGGGGTGTATTATAGACCGCCAAATGGGGAGCGAGAATTGGAAGAGCAAATATGTAAGGAGATAGCAGATATTAGTAGTAAGCACAAGGTAGTGATTGTGGGAGATTTCAATTTTCCAAAAATAGACTGGGAAACACATTCTGTAAATGGGCTGGATGGTTTGGAGTTTGTAAAATGTGTGCAGGATAGTTTTTTTGCAGCAGTACATAGTGGGATCGACCAGAGAAGGAGCAGTGCTGGGCCTCCTGTTAGGAAATAAGGCAGGTCAGGTGACTGAGGTATGCGTTGGTGAGCACTTCGGGCCCAGTGATCACAATACCATTAGTTTCAATATAATTATGGAGAGAGTCAGAACTGGACCTAGGGTGGAGATTTTTGATTGGAGAAAGGCTAACTTTGAGGGAATGCGTCAGGATTTAAAAGGAGTGAATTGGGACACTTTGTTTCATGGGAAGGATGTAGAAGAGAAATGGAGGACATTTAAAGGGGAAATTGTAAGAGTACAGAATCTTTATGTCCCTGTTAGGTTGAAAGGAAATAGTAAAAATTGGAAAGAGCCATGGTTTTCAAGGGAAACTGGACACTTGTTTCGAAAAAAGAGAGATATCTACAATAATTGTAGGAGGCATGGAGTAAAATGAGGTGCTAGAGGAGTATAAAGAATGTAAAAAGAATCTTAAGAAAGAAATTAGGAAGGCTAAAAGAAGATATGAGGTTGCTTTGGCAAGAAAGGTGAAAGTAAACCCAAAGGGTTTCTACAACTATATTAATTGCAAAAGGATAACGAGGGATAAAATTGGACCATTAGAGAACCAGAATGGACAGCTATCTGCAGAGCCAAAAGAGATGGGGGAGATATTGAACAATTTCTTTTCTTCGGTATTCACCAAGGAGAAGGATATTGAACTCTGTGAGTTAAGGGGAACAAGTAGGGTAGCTATGGAAACTATGAGATTCAAAGAGGAATAGCAGGAGCTATGACAGAAATATTTCAAATGTCATTAGAAACGGGAATAGTGCCGGAGGATTGGCGTACTGCGCATGTTGTTCCATTGTTTAAAAAGGGTTCAAAGAATAAACCTAGCAATTATAGACCTATTAGTTTGACGTCAGTGGTGGGCAAATTAATGGAAAGGATACTTAGAGATAATATATATAAGCATCTGGATAAACAGGGTCTGATCAGGAACAGTCAACATGGATTTGTCCCTGGAAGGTCATGTTTGACAAACCTTCTTGAATTTTTTGAAGCGGTAACTTGATGAGGGTAAAGCAGTGGATGTTGTCTATATGGATTTCAGTAAGGCCTTTGACAAGGTTCCCCATGGAAGGTTGGTTAAGAAGGTTCAATTTTTGTGTGTTAATGGCGGAGTAGCAAGATGGATTCAACAGTGGCTGAATGGGAGATGTCAGAGAGTAATGGTGGATGGCTGTTTGTCAGGTTGGAAGCCGGTGACCAGTGGGGTGCCTCAGGGATCTGTGTTGGGTCCACTGTTGTTTGTCATGTACATCAATGATCTGGATGATGGGGTGGAAAATTGGATAAGTAAGTATGCAGATGATACTAAGATAGGTGGTTGTTGTGGATAATGAAGTAGATTTCAAAGTCTACAGAGAGATTTGGACCATTTGGAAAAGTGGGCTGAAAGATGGCAGATGGAGTTTAATGCTGTTAAGTGTGAAGTGCTACATCTTGGCAGGACAAATCAAAATAGGACGTACATGGTAAATGGTAGGGAATTGACGAATGCTGTGGAACAGAGGGATCTATGAATAACTGTGCATAGTTCCCTGAAGGTGGAATCGCATGTATATAGGGTGGTAAAGAAAGCCTTTGGTGTGCTGGCCTTTATAAATCAGAGCATTGAATATAGGAGTAGGGAAGTAATGTTAAAATTGTACAAGGCATTGGTAAGACCAATTCTGGAGTATGGTGTATAATTTTGGTAGCCTAATTATAGGAAGTATGTCAACAAAATAGAGAGAGTACAGAAGAGATTTACGAGAATGTTGCCAGGGTTCCAGCAACTATGTTACAGAGAAAGGTTGAACAAGTTAGGTCTTTATTCTTTGGAGCGCAGAAGGTTAAGGCGGGACTTGATTGAGATCTTTAAAATGATGAAAGGAATAGACAGAGTTGACATGGATACGTTTTTCCATTGAGCGTAGGGAATATTCAAACAAGAGGGCATGACATGAGAATTAAGGGACAGAAGTTTAGGTGTAACGTGCGGAGGAACTTCTTTACTCAGAGGTTGGTGGCTGTGTGGAATGAGCTTCCAGCAGAAGTGGTGGAGGCAGGATCGATTTTAACATTTAAAAGTAAAGTGGATAGGTATATGGACGTGAAGGGAATGGAGGGGTATGGTCTGAGTGCAGGTAGATGGGACTAGGGGAAAACAAATGGTCGGCACGGACCGGAAGGGCTGAGAGGGCCTGTTTCTGTGCTGTAATTGTTATATGGTTATATGGTTATGCGCAGTACGCCAATGCTCCGGCACTATTCCCGTTTCTAATGACATTTGAAATATTTCTGTCATAGCTCCTGCTATTTCTACACTAACTTCCCTCAATGTCCTAGAGAATATCCTGTCAGGACCTGGAGACTTATCCACTTTGATATTTTACAAAAGTGTCAGTACTTCCTCCTCTTTGAATCTCATAGTTTCCATATCTACTCTACTTTTTTCCCTTATCTCGCATAGTTCAAAATCCTTCTCCTTGGTGAATACCGAAGAAAATAAATTGTCAATATCTCCACCATGTCTTTTGGCTCTGCGGATAGCTGTCCATTCTGGCTCTCTAATGGTCCAATTGTATCCCTCTTTATCGTTTTTCTATTAATATAGCTGTAGAAACCCTTCTTTTAGCCTTCCTGATTTCTTTCTTAAGATTCTTTTTACATTCTTTATACTCCTCTAGCACCTCATTTACTCCATGCCTCCTATAATTATTGTAGACATCTCTCTTTTTTCGAAACAAGTGTCCAATTTCCCTTGAAAACCATGGCTCTTTCCAATTTTTACTATTTCCTTTCAACCTAACAGGGACATAACGATTCTGTACTCTTACAATTCCCCCTTTAAATGTCCTCCATTTCTCTTCTACATCCTTCCCATAAAACAAAGTGTCCCAATTCACTCCTTTTAAATCCTTACGCATTCCCTCAAAGTTAGCCTTTCTCCAATTAAAAATCTCCACCCTAGGTCCAGTTCTGACTCTCTCCATAATTATATTGAAACTAATGGTATTGTGATCATTGGTCCCGAAGAGCTCACCAACGCATACCTCCGTCACCTGACCTGCCTCAATTCCTAACAGGAGGTCCAGAACTGCCCCTTCTCTGGTCGATACCTCTATGTACTGCTGCAAAAAACTATCCTGCACACATTTTACAAACTCCACACCATCCAGCCCATTTACCGAATGGAACAGAAGGAAACAAAACGGGCAATACGGGCTCAAGAGATGAATAACGAGAGGTTGGCCAGGAATATAAAGGACAGTAAAAGCTTATTTAGATATGTTAAGGGGAAAAGAGTAGCAAAGTCAAATGTGGGTCCCTTGAAGGTAGACACGGGTGAAATAATTCTGGGCAACAAGAAAATGGGAGAAGAGTTGAATAGGTACTTCGGATCTGTCTTCACTAAGGAGAACACAAACAATCCAATGTTCAATAGATTCAGGATCAGTTCCTGTGGATTGGAGGATAGCTAATGTTATCCCACTTTTCAAGAAAGCAACGAGAGAGAAAGCGGGCAATTACAGACCAGTTAGCCTGACTTTGGTGTTGGGAAAGATGCTGTAGTCAATTATTAAAGAGGTAATAATGGGGCATTTGGATAGCAGTAAAAGGAATAGTCTAAGTCAACATGGATTTATGAAAGGGAAATCATGCATGAATAATCTTATAACCATATAACCATATAAGAATTACAGCACGGAAACAGGCCCTCTCGGCCCTTCCAGTCCGTGCCGACAATTTGTTTTCTCCTAGTCTCATCTACCTGCTCCATTCCCCCCATACCCCTCCATTCCCTTCACGTCCATATACCTATCCACTTTACTTTTAAATGTTAAAATCGATCCTGCCTCCACCACTTCTGCTGGAAGCTCATTCCACACAGCCACCACCCTCTGAGTAAAGAAGTTCCCCCTCACGTTACCCCTAAACATCTGTCCCTTAATTCTCATGTCTTCTGGAATTTTTTGAGGATGTGACAAGTAAAATGGACGAAGGGGAGCCAGTGGATGTAGTGTATCTAGCATTTCAGAAAGCCTTTGATAAGGTCCCGCACGGGAGACTGGTGACTAACATTTGAGCACATGGTATTGGGGGTAGTGTGTTGACATGGATAGAAAATTGGTTGGCAGACCGGAAGCAAAGAGTAGGAGTGAACGGGTCCCTTTCAGAATGGCAGGCTGTGGCGAGTGGAGTGCCACAAGGCTCGGTGTTGAGGCCGCAATTGTTTACCATATATATAAATGACTTGGAAGAGGGAATTAGGAGCCACACTAGCAAGTTTGCGGATGACACAAAGCTGGATGGCAGTGTGAACTGTGGAGAGGATGTTAGGAGGTTGCAGGGGGACCTGGACAGGTTGAGTGAGTGGGCGGATGCGGGGCAGATGCAGTATAATATAGATAAATGTGAGGTTACCCACTTTGGCGGCAAAAACAAGGGGGCAGATTATTATCTCAATTAGGTTAGGTTAGGTATGGGGGAGGTACAGCGAGACCTGGGTGGCCTTGTACACCAGTCACTGAAAGTTGGTGTGCAGGCACAGCAGGCAGTGAAGAAAGTTTATGGAATGTTGGCCTTCATAACAAGAGGATTTCAGTACAGGAGTAAAGAGGTTCTTCTGCAGTTGTTTAGGGCTCTGGTGAGACCACATCTGGAGTATTGTGTACAGTTTTGGTCTCCTAATTTGAGGAAGGACATCTTTGTGATTGAGGCAGTGCACCGTAAGGTTCACGAGATTGATCCCTGGGATGGCGGGACTGTCATATGAGGACAGATCGAAAAGACTAGACTTCTATTCACTGGAGTTTAGGATGAGGGGAGGATCTTATAGAAACATATATAATTATGGAAGGACTGGACAAGCTAAATGCTGGAAAAATGTTCCCAATGTTGAGTGAGTCCAGAACCATGGGTCACAGTCTTAGAATAAAGGGGAGGTCATTTAAGACTGAGCTGAGAAAAACTTTTTTACCAGAGTGTTGTGAATTTATGGAATTTCCTGCCACAGTGGAGGCCAAATAACTGGATGGATTTAAGAGAGAGTTGGATAGAGCTCTAGAGACTAGTGGAGTCAAGGGATATGGGGAGAAGGCAGGCACGGGTTATTGATAGCGGACGATGAGCCACTATCATATTGAATGGCGGTGCTGGCTCGAAGGGCCGAATGGCGTCCTCCTGCACCTATTTCTATGTCGATGTTTCTATGTTTAGAGGGGATTCGATGCATTTAGAGGGATTATAGTGGGGATTGGAGGTGTGCAGAGCGGTTTAGAGGGGTTTGGAGTGATTTGGTAGGGGTTAGAGGGGTTTGGAGGGGTTTCGAGGGGTTTAGATGGGTTTGGAGGTGTTTGGAGGGGTTTAGAGGGGTAATGGGATTAGAGGGGGTGTAGAGGGGGTTTAGATGGGTGTAGAAGTGGTTACAGGGCTTTAGAGGGGTTTAGAGTGGTTTAGAGCGGTTTAGAGCGGTTTAGAGGGGTTCCGCAGGCGTTTAGAGGGACCTATAAGGCGTTGGATGGGTTTACAAGGGTTTAGGGAGGGTTTAGATGGATTAGAGGGGTTTACAGGGGGATCAGAAGGGATTGGAGGGATTTAGAGGGAGTAGAAGTGGTTACAGGGCTTTAGAGGGGTTTAGAGTGGTTTAGAGCGGTTTAGAGGGGTTCCGCAGGCGTTTAGAGGGACCTATAAGGCGTTGGATGGGTTTACAAGGGTTTGGGGAGGGTTTAGATGGATTAGAGGGGTTTACAGGGGGATCAGAAGGGATTGGAGGGATTTAGAGGGAGTGTCGTGGGGTTTGGAGGTGCTTGGAACGGTTTTGAGGGATTTAGGGGGATTTGGACGGGTTGAGATGGGTTTGGAGGGGTTTAGAAACATAGAGACATAAAAAATAGGTGCAGGATTAGGCCATTCGGCCCTTCAAGTCTGCACCGCCATTCAAGATGATCATGGCTGATCATCCAACTCAGTATCCTGTACATGCCTTCTCTCCGTACCCCCTGATCCCTTTAGCCACAATGGCCACATCTCACTCCCTCTTAAATATAGCCAATGAACTGGCCTCAACTACATTCTGTGGAAGAGAATTCCACAGATTCACCACTCTCTGTGTGAAAAATGATTTTCTCATCTCGGTTCTAAAAGACTTCCCCCTTATCCTTAAACTGTGACCCCTTGTTCTGGACTTCCCCAACATCGGGAACCATCTTCCTGCATCTAGCATGTCCAACCCCTTAAGAATGATGTAAGTCTCTATAAGATCCCCGCTCAATCTTCTAAATGTCATCGAGTGGAGTTAGGGCGGGGTTAGAGGGGTTTAGCGGGGGCTTTAGAGGGATTTAGAGTGGTTTAGAGGGATTTGGAGATTTGAAGCGGTTTAGATGGGTTTCACAGGGTTTGGAGTTGTTTGGAGGGGTTTAGAGAGGTTTAGAGGGGTTTGGAAGGGTTTGGATGGGGATTAGAGGTGATTAGAATGGTCTGGAGAGGTTTGGAAGGGTGTCAAGGGGTTTAGAGGGGCTTTGACTTGTTTGGATAGGTTTGTAGTGGTCTAGAGGCGTTTAGAGGTGTTCAGAGGGGATGGGGGGGGGGGGTTAGGTGGTGTTAATGGGGGTTTAGAGAGGTTAAAGGTGCTTTAGACGGGTTTAGAGGGGATTAGATGCTGTGTATAGGGGGTTAGAGGGGTGTAGAAGTGTTTACAGGGCTAGAGGGGTTTAGAGGGTGTTTAGATGGGTTTTTTAGGGGTTTAGAGAGGCTGTGGAGGAGTAGATGGATTTAGAGGGGTTTGCAGCGGGGTTAGAGGGATTTAGTGGGGGGCTTTAGAGGGATTTAGAGTGGTTTAGAGTGGTTTAGAGTGGTTAGATGGGGTTTAGCGGGGGTCCGTGGGCGTTTAGAGGGAACTTGAAGGCGTTGGACGGGTTTACAGGGGCTTAGAGGGGGTTTAGAGGGGTTAGAGGAGTTTACAGGGAGCTTAGATAGGTTTGGAAGGGGTTAGGGGGATATTGTGGGGTTTGGGGGGATTTGTGAGGGGTCCAGATAGGTTTTAGAGTGGGTTGGAGGGGTTTTTAGAGCGGTTTGGATGGGGTTTAGAGATGCTTAGAAGGGTTTAGAGAGGTTGGAGTGGCGTTTAGAGGGGTTTAGAGGGGTTTGGGTGGGGTTTAGTGGGGTTTTTTAGCGGGGTTTGGAGGGGTTTAGTGGGGGTTAGTGGGGTTTACAGGGGGGTTTAGATGGATGTAGACGGGTTTAGAGGGGATTTAGACTGGTTTAATAGGGTGTTTAGAGGGGTTTCGAGGGGTCTAGACGGATCCGGAGTATTCTAGGGATTTAGAGGGTTTAGAGGGGGTTCTCAGAGGGGTTGTAAGGTGATATAGAATAGTTTAGAGGGGGTTTAGAGGAGGGTTAGAAGGGTTTAGGGGCGGTTTAGAGGGGTTTCGTCGGGGTTAGAGGGTGTTTAGAGGTGTTGAGAGGGGTTTAGGGGTTTAGAGGGGGTGTAGAGGAGTTGTGGGGTTTAGAGGGGAATAGTGGGTTTATAGGGGTTTAACGGGATTTAGAGGGGTCTAGAACGTTCTAAAGGGGTTTAGAGGCGTTTAGAGGGGGTTTTTTTTAAAGGGGATGTATGCGGTTTTACATGGGTTTCAAGGGGTGTAGAGTGATGTAGAATGGTTTAGAGGGGTTTATAGTGGTATTGATGGGGTTTAGAGGGGGTTTAGATGTGTTTAGGGAGGGTTAGAGAGGGGTTTAGAGGGTTTAGAGGGGGGGTTATGTTTTAGAGGCGGTTTTTAGGTTTAGAGGGGAGTTAGAGGGGAGTTAAATCGGTGTAGATGGATTCAGAGGGGTTTGCAGCGGGGTTATAGGGGTTTTGTGGTAGCTTTAGAGGGATTTGGAGTGGTTTAGAGGGGTTTAGATGGGTTTACAGGGCTGGTTTGTAAGGGTTTATTCAATTCAACTTTAATGTCATTGCACAGATACAAGTATGGGTACAACGAAATGCAGTTTAGTGACAGTACAAAGTGATAGCAATATATAGATAAATACAGATAAATAAATACAGATGTGGAAATCCATCGGCGGGACTCTGAGTTCAGCAGTGCGATGGTGTTATTATAGAAGCTACTCCTCATCCTGCTGGTGCGGGACCTGAGGCTCCTGTACCGCCTCCCCGATGGTAGGAGGGCAAACAGTCCATGGTTAGGGTGGGAGGGTTCCTTGATGATCTTCTCAGCCCGTCTCAGACACCGTTTTCGGTGGAGGGCATCCATGGCAGGGAGCGGGGCACCGATGATGTACTGGGCGGTTTTCACCACCCGTTGTAGTGCCTTCCTATCTGCTACGGTGCAACTGCTGTACCATACCGTAAAGCAGGTGGTCAGGATGCTTTCGATGGTACAGCGGTAAAAGTTGTACGGATCTGGGGTGACGGGTGGGCTTTTTTGAGCTTCCTCAGGAAGTAAAGGCGCTGCTGCTTTTATTGGGAGTTTGAGGGGTTTAGAGTTGTTGAAAGCGGGTTTAAATAGGTTTAGAGGGGTTTAGCGGGCGTTTAGAGGGATTTAGAGGGGTTTTAGTGAAGGTTGGAGGGGTTTGGAGCGGTGTGGACGGGTTTGGAGCGGTTTGGAACGATTTAGATGGGTTAGGAGGGGTTTATAGGGGTTTGGAGGGGTCCGGAAGGGTTTGAAGGGGTGTAGAGGTCCTTAGAAGAGTTTAGAGGGGTTTAGAGGGGTTTGGAGGGGTTTAGAGAGGCTTAGAGTTGTTTGGTGAGGTATGCAGGGTTCTAGAGCCGTTTAGAGGGTTTTAGAGGGGTTTGTGAGGTTTAGTGTGGGTTAGTAGGGTTTCGAGGGGGTTCTAGATGGGTTTAGAGGGTTCTAGAGAGCTTTAGAGAGATTTACAGGGGATTAGAGGGGGTTTAGATGTGGTTTAGTGTGGTTTAGATGGGTTTAGGTGGGTTTAGATTGATTTAGAGGGATTTCGAGCAGGGTTATATGGGTTTTTTGGGTTTAGAGAGGTTTAGAAGGGTTTTTTGAGGAATTAATTTAGACGGTTATTAAGATGGGTTTTTAGTTGGGTTTAGCCGGGATTTATAATGGTTTAGAGGGGTTGAGATGGGTTTAGATGGGTTTAGAGCGGGTTAGGGTTTAGAGTGGTTTCGTGGGGATTAGAGGTGTTTACAGTGGGTTAGAAGGGGTTATAGGGGTGTAGAAGGGAGTTAGAGAGGTTTGAAGGGGTTTAGAGAGGATTAGTTGGGTTTTAGAGGGGTTTACAGGGAGTTTAGTGGTGTAGCGTGATGTAGAAGGGTTTAGATGGATTTAGGAGGTTTAGATGGTGTTTAGATGGTGTTTAGATGGTGTTTAGAGGGTGTTTACATGGGTTTTGATGGGTTTAGGGGGGTTTAGAGTGGGTTTAGAGTGGTTTAGAGGGGTTTAGCGGGGTCTAGACGGGCGTAAAGCGGTTTAAAAGGAGTTTAGTGGGGTTTAGCGGGCGTTTAGAGGGATCTAGAGGAAGGGGATTACGGGGGTCTAGAGGGGTTAGAGGAGTTTACAGGTGGTTAGAAGGGTTTGGAGGGGTTTAGAGGTTTAGAGGGTGCAGAGGGATTTAGAGTGGTTTAGAGTGGGGTTAGAAGGATTTAGATGGGTCTAGAGCGTTCTAGGGGGGTTTTTTATAGGGGTTTAGAGAGGGGTTTAGAGGGGCGTAGAGGGTTTTTACATGGGGTTTAGAAGGGCGTAGGGTTGCTGCAGAAAGGTTTAGAGTGGTTTATAGTGTTATGAGGGGGTTAGAAGGGTTTAGAAGTGATTAGAGAGCGTTTAGACGGGGGTTAGAGTGGCTTTAGAGGGGTTTAGAGGGGTTAAGGAGCTTAGGGGGTGTAGAGGGGTAGTGCGATTTTGAGGGGTTTTTTAGAGCAGGTTTAGAGGAGTTTAGTGGGGGGTTTAGAGGGGTTTGGAGGGGTTGGAAGGGGTTGAGAGAGGTTTAGTTTGGGGTTGAGGGGTTTAGATGGGTTTAGATGTGTTTAAAGGTGGTTTGTAAGGGTTTATAGGGGTTTAGATGGGTTTAGAAAGGTTTAGAAGGATTTAGAATGATTCAGAGTGGATTGATTGGTTTAGACGGGTTTAGAGCGGATTTGAGGGGGGTTTTTTGGTTTGGGGGTTTAGAGTGGTTCGAGGGGGATTAGATGGGTGTGCAGGGGTTTGGAAGTGGTTAAGAGAGGTTTGAAGGGGTTTAGAGGGGGATTAGATGGGTTTTCCAAGGGTTTACAGGGGTTCAGAGTGGTGTAGGGTGATGTAGAAGGGTTTAGATGGGTTTAGATGGTTTGGAGGGGATTTAGAAAGGTTTAGATGGGTTTAGGGCGTTTTAGAGGGGTTCGGAGGGGTTTATAGTGCTTTAGAAGGGGTTATAGGGGGTGTGGAAGGGGATTAGAGGGGTTTTTAGAGGCGGTTTAGATGGTTTAGACGGGGTTAGAGGGGGTTCAGAAGGGTTTAGAGGTAGTTAGATGGTGTTTACATGGGGGTTAAAAGGGTTTGGAGGAGTTTAGGAGTTTAGATGGGGTGTAGAGGAGTAGAGGGGTAAAGTTGGGTTTAGAGGGTTTTCGAGGATTTACAGCGGTCTAGAAAGTTCTAGATGGGTTTAGAGGGGTTTAAAAGGGGGGTTTAGAGGGGGGTTGTTGAGGTTTTACATGGGTTTAGAGGGGTTCAGAAATGTTTAGAAGGGTTTAGAATATTTTAGAGTGGATTAGATGGGTTTAGAGGGGTTTAGAGTTGGTTCGAGGGGATTAGAGGGGTGTACAGGGGTTTAGGGGTTAAGAGAGGTTTGAAGGAGTTTAGAGGGGTTTAAATGGATTTTACAAGTGTTTACAGGGGTTTAGTGGTAGAGTGGTAGAGTGGAGTGTAGGGTGATGTAGAATGGTTTAGATGGGTTTAGATGGTTTAGAGGGGGTTTAGAGAGTTTAGAGGGGTTTAGAGTGGGGTTTAGATGGGTTTAGTTGGGTTTAGGGTTTTTTAGAGTGGGTTTACATGGGTTCAGAGGGGTTTAGAGGGGTCTGGAGTGTTCTAGGGGTTTACAGGGGTTTAGAGGGGGGTTCAGAGGGTAGTAGGATGTAGAATAGTTTATACGGGTTGGAGGGGTTTAGAGAGGTTTAGAGGGCTCTAGATGGGAGTTAGAGGGGTTTAGATTGGTTTAGAGAGGTTTAGGGAGGGTTTAGAGGGATTTAGAGGGGTTTGAAGGGGATTTAGAAGGAGTTTAGATGGGTTTACAGGGCTTTAGATTGGGTTTTAGGGGGTTGTGTAGAGGGATTTAGAGGGGTTCAGGCGGGTTTAGGGGGTTTAGAGGGGTTTAAGAGGGGTTGTGAGGGGTTTAGAGGTGGTTTGGAGGTGATTTGTAAGTGTTTATCGGCGTTTAATGGGGTTTAAAGGGGTTTATTTAAAGCGGTCTAGGGGTTTGAGGAGGGGGTTAGCGGACGTTTAGAGGGACGTAGAGGGGTTTCGAGGGGGTTTTAGAGGGGTTTACATGAGTTTACAGGGGAGGGGTTAGAAGGGTTTGGAGGGGGTTTAGGGGTTTTAGAGGAGTAGAGGGTTTTGAGGGGTTATAGAGTGGGTTTAGAGGGGTTTCGAGAGATTTAGAGGGTCTAGAACGTTCTATGGGGGGGGTTGAGAACGGTTTAAGGGGTTGAGAGGGTTTTGGCGGGCGTTCACAGGGACCTAGAAGTGTTTCAGGGGGTTTAGAGGGGTTAGATGAGTTTACAGGGTGGTTAGAAGGGTTCGGGGGGGGGGGGGGGGGGGCGGGATGGGGGGATATAGGGGTGTAGGGTGGTGTAGTAGAAGGGTTTAGAGGGGTTTATAGTGGTATAGAGGGGGTTTAAAGATGTGTTTAGATGTGTTTTAGATGGGGTTAGCGTTGTATAGAGGGGGGGGGGGAGGTTGGGGGGTTTTTGATGTTTAATTCATGGTTTAGGGAGGTTTAAAGAGGGTTTAGAGGATTTAGAGGGGGTTAGAGGGGGTTTGAGAGGGGGGTTAGATGGGTTTGGATGGATTTACAGGCCTGGTTTGTAAGGGTTTATAGGGGGGTTTAGGGAGGGATTTGGAGGTGCTTAGGAGCGGATTTAACTGGGTTTAGAGGGGGTTAGCGGGCGTTAGAGGGATTTAGAGGGAGTTAAGTGGGGGTTGGAGGAGTTTAGAGTGGTTTAGAGCGGTCTGGAGGGATTTGGAGGGGTTGGAGCGGCTTGGAGGGATTTAGGGGGTTAGGAGGGGCTTAGAGGGGTTTGGAGGTGTTCGGAAGGGTTTGGAGGGGTGTTGAGGTCCTTAGAAGAGTTTAGAGGGGTTTGGGGAGGATTGGAGTGGTGTGGAGGGGTTTAATGGGGCTTAGAGTTGTTTTGGTGAGGTTTGCAGATGGTCAGAGGCGTTTACAGGGTATTAGAGGGGTTTGAGGGGTTTTAGTGTGCAGGTTAGTGGGGTTTCAGGGGGTTCTAGATCGTTTGAGGGGTCTGAGAGGTTTAGGTTTAGGAGGTTTAGAGAGGGTTTATAGGGATTTGGAGGGTTTAGAGAGGGGGGTTAGAGTGGGGTGTTACATGGGTTTATAGGGGTGTAGGGTGATGTAGAAGGTTTTAGAGGGGTTTATAGTGGCATAGAGGGGGGTTTGGTAGGATTTAGAGGGGGTTAGAGGGGGTTTAGAGGGGGTTAGATGGGTTTAGAAATGGGTTTACATGGCTGGATTTTTTATAAGGATTTATAGGGGTTTTGGAGGGACTTTGAGCTGTTTAATGCGGGTTTTAAATGGGTTTTAGAGGGTTTAGAGGGGGTTTATCGGGCGTTTAGAGGGATTTAGTGGGGTTTGGAGGGGTTTAGAGCGGTCTGGTGGGATTTGGAGGGGTTTGAAGCGGTTTGGAAGGATGTAGGTTAGTGGGGGTTGGAGGGGTTTAGTGTTTTAGAGGTGTTTGGAGGGGTTTTGGATGGGGGACTGGAGGGGTTTGGGACGGATGTCGATAGGTTAGGAAATGTTTAGAGGGGTTTGGAGGTGTTCGGAAGGATTTTGGACGGGTGTGGATGTGCTTAGGAAAGTGTAGAGGGTTTGGAGAGATTGGAGGGGTTTAGTGGGGCTTAGAGTTGTTTGGAGGGTTTGCAGGGGTATAGAGGCGCTTAGAGGGTTTTAGAGGGGTTTAGGGGGTTTAGTGTGGGTTACTGGAGTTTAGAGGGGGTTCTAGATGGGGTTTAGAGGGTCTATATGGCTTCAGGGGGTTAGGCCGGGATTAGAGGTGGTTTTAGATGTGCTTTAGAGTGGTTTAGATGGGTTTAGACGGCATTTGAGGGGTTTATAGCGGATTAGAGGGGTTTCGAGGTGATTAGAGGGGTTTACAGAGTTTACAGGTGTTACATGGGTTTACAGAGATAGATTTGGAGTGGGGTTAGAGCGGTTTAGAGGGTGGTTAGAGGTGTTTAGGGGTTTAGAGGGGGATTTAGATGGGTTTCGATGTGGGTTAGAGTGTTTAAAAGTGTTCTTAAGAGGGGTCTAGAGGGGATGGAGAGGTGGTTTAGAGGGCTTCAGATGGGTTTAGAGGGCGTTAGAGGGGTTTAGATGCTTCTGATGGGGTTTAGGGAGATTTTCAGGGGTTTAGAGGGCTTTTAGGGATTAAGAGGAGGGTTTAGATGCGGATTAGTGGTTGAGAGGGGTTTCGAAGATAGGGGGGATTTGAGGGTTTTAGAGAGGTTTAGGGGGGATTAGAGGGTTTTAGAGAGGGTTTAGAGGGGGTTTACATCGGTTTATAGGGGTTAGAAAGGTTATACCGGGGATTAGAGGGTTTTACAGGGGTTTGGAAGGTTAGAGGGGTATAGAGAGGTTTGAAGGGGTTGAGAGAGGGGTTAGAGGGGTTTTAGTGTTGTTTAGATGGATTTAGAGGGCTTTTAGAGATGGGGTTTTAGATGGGGTTTTTAGATGGTGTTTAGAGGGGTTTAGAGTTTTCTAGAGTGGTCTGGAGGGGGTTTAGAGAGAGTTAGTTGGGGTTTAGAGGGGTGTAGCTGGGCGTTAGAGGGGTTTAGAGAGGGTTTTTAGAGAGGGTTTAGGGGGAGGGGTTTTAAGAGTTTCGATTGGTTTAGAGGGATATAGAGAGTGGTTTAGAGTGTGGGTTAGAGAGGTTTAGATCGGTATAGAGGGGGTTTTAGAGCGGTTTAGTGGTTTAGAGGGGTGTACGGTGACGTAGAAGGGTTTAGAGGGGTTTAGTGGTATTGGGGGTTTAGGGGTGTTTACAGAGGATTTAGAAGGGTTTAGAGGGGGTTTAGAGGGGTTTAGATGGAGGTTTAGAAAGGTTTAGAGGGTTTTAGTGGGTTTATAGTGGGTTTAGAGGGGTTTAGAAGGGGTTAGAATGGTTTAGAGGTGCTTAGATGGGTTTACAGGGGTTTGTAGAGGTTTAAAGGGGTTTAGAGGGGTTTTCGAGCGTTTTAACAGAGGTTTAGAGAGGTGTAGGGTGTAGAAATGTTTAACGTGGTATAGAGGGGGTGATGTAGAGGGGTTTAACGTGGTGTGTAGAGGGGTTCAGAGGAGTTTTAGCGGTGTTTTAGATAGCGTTTAGAAGGGGGTTAGATGGGCTTAGAGGTGGTTTAGGGGGGTTTAAAAGGGTGGTTAGTGTGGGTTTACTTTTAGAGTGGATTATAGCGGGTTTTAGAGGGGTTTAGAGGTGGTTTAGAGGGGGTGTAGAAGGGTTTACAAAGGGTTGGGGGGGGGTTGAGGTGTTTAGAGGGGTTTAGTGGGGGGTTGGGAGGGTTAGAGGTGTTTAGACGGGGTTTAGAAAGGGTTAGAGGGGTTTAGATGGGTTTAGAGGGTTTAGATGGATTTAGAGAGGTTTAGGGAGGTTTTGAAAGGTTTTGAGGGTATTAGGGCGTTGTAGCGGGTATAGAGAGGTTTAGAAGGGGTTAGAATAGTTTAGAGGTGCTTAGATGGGTTTACAGGGGTTTGTAGAGGTTTAAAGGGGTTTAGAGGGGTTTTAGAGAGTTTTATAGAGGTTTAGAGAGGTGTTGGGTGATGTAGAAAGGTTTAACGTGGTATAGAGGGGGTGATGTAGGGTTTAAACGTGGTATATAGGGGGTTCAGAGGAGTTTAACGGTGTTTAGATAGGGTTTAGAGGGGTTTAGTGGGGGGGTTAGATGGGTTTAGAGGGGGTTTAGGGGGGGTTTAAAGGGTAGTTAGTGTGGGTTTAGTTTTTGAGGGGATTAAGCGGGTTTAGAGGGGTTTAGAGGTGGTTTAGAGGGGGTGTAGAAGGGTTTACAGGGGGTTGGAGGGGTTAGAGGTGCTTAGAGGGGTTTAGAGGGGGTTGGGAGGGTTAGAGGTGTTTAGACGGGGTTTAGAAGGGGTTTTAGAGGCTTTAGATGGATTTAGAGGGGTTTAGATGGGGTTTAGAGGGGGGTTAGAGGGGTTTAGAGTTTTCTAGAGTGGTCTGGAGGGGGTTTAGAGAGAGAGTAGTTGGGGTTTTAGAGGGGTTTAGCTGGGCGTTAGAGGGGGCTAAGAGGGGTTTAGGGGGGGTTTATAAGAGTTTCGATTGGTTTAGAGGGATATAGAGAGGTTTAGAATGGGTTAGAGAGGTGTAGATCGGTATAGAGGGGTTTAGAGCGGATTAGAGGGGTTTGGAGTTGTTTCGAGGGAAATAGAGGGGTTTACAGGGGTTCAGAAGGGGTTAGAGGGGTTTAGAGGGATATAGAGAGGTTTAGAATGGTTTAGAATGGGTTAGAGAGGTGTAGATCGGTATAGAGGGGTTTAGAGCGGATTAGAGGGGTTTGGAGTTGTTTCGAGGGAAATAGAGGGGTTTACAGGGGTTCAGAAGGGGTTAGAGGGGTTTAGAGGGATTTTGAGGTATTTAGAGGGGTTTTAAAGGGGGGGTTATAAGGGTTTCGAGTGGTTTAGAGGGGTTTAGAAAGGTGTTGAAGTGTTTAGAGCGGACTAGAGGGGTTTAGAGCGGCTTACAGGGGATTAGAGGGTTTACATGGGGTTTAGAAAGGGTTAGAGGGGTTCAGAGATGTTTGTAGGGGTTTGGAGGGACTTAGAGGTATTTAGAGAGGTTTACAGGGGTTTAGAGGGGTGTAGGGTGATGTAGAAGAGTTTAGAGGGACTTATAGTGGTATAGTGGGGCTTCAGAGGTGTTTAGAGGTGTTTACAGAGGGTTTAGAAGGGTTTCGAGGGGGTTTACATGTGCTTAGAAGCTCTTAGGAGGATTTAGATGGGATTTAAATCTCTAGGGTTTAGAGTGCGATACAGGGGGGTTTAGAGGGGGTTTAGAGGGCCTTAGATGGTTTGAAGGGGTTTAGAGGGGTTTGGAGGGGCTTTACAGGCGGTTAGAGAGGTTTAGAAGTGTTTAGAAGGGTTTAAGAGGTTTAGAGAGGATTTAGAGGGGTTTAGATGTATTTAGGGAGGTTTAGAGTGTTTTAAACGGGATTTATAGCGAGTTTAGAGGTGGATTAGAGGGGGTTTTAGAGGGGATTAGTGGGGGTTGGGTGGGGTTTCGAGATATTTAGAGGGGTTTAGAGGGGGTAGGAGGGTTTGGGTGATTAGACGGGGTTTAGAAGGGTTAGTTTAGATGGGTTTATGGCGGTTTAGAGAGGGGTTAGAGGGATTTAGAAGGGTTTAGAGGGGGTTTAGAGGGGTTTAGAGTTTTCTAGAGGGTCAGGAGGGGGATTAGAAAGGGTTTAGTTGGGGTTTAGAGGGGTTTAGAGGGGTGTTAGAGGGGTTGAGAGGGGTTTAGATGTGATATAGAGAGATTTAGTGGGGTTTGAGGTGTTTAGAGGGGTTTATATAACCATATAACCATATAACAATTACAGCACGGAAACAGGCCCTCTCGGCCCTTCCAGTCCGTGCCGATCATTTGTTTTCCCCTAGTCCCATCTACCTGCACTCAGACCATACCCCTCCATTCCCTTCCCGTCCACTTTACTTTTAAATGTTAAAATCGATCCTGCCTCCACCACTTCTGCTGGAAGCTCATTCCACACAGCCACCACTCTCTGAGTAAAGAAGTTCCCCCTCACGTTACCCCTAAACTTCCGTCCCTTGATTTGCATGTCATGCCCTCTTGTTTGAATCTTCCCTACCCTTAATGGGAAAAGCTTATCCACGTCAACTCTGTCTATCCCTTTCATCATTTTAAAGACCTCAATCAAGTCCCCCCTTAACCTTCTGCGCTCCAAAGAATAAACCATATAACATTATAACAATTACAGCACGGAGACAGGCCCTCTCGGCCCTTCCAGTCCGTGCCGACCATTTGTTTTCCCCTAGTCCCATCTACCTGCACTCAGACCATACCCCTCCATTCCCTTCACGTCCATATACCTATCCACTTTACTTTTAAATGTTAAAATCGATCCTGCCTCCACCACCTCTGCTGGAAGCTCATTCCACACAGCCACCACCCTCTGAGTAAAGAAGTTCCCCCTCACGTTACCCCTAAACTTCTGTCCCTTAATTCTCATGTCATGCCCTCTTGTTTGAATCTTCCCTGCCCTCAATGGGAAAAGGCTTATCCACGTCAACTCTGTCTATCCTTTCATCATTTTAAATACCTCAATCAAGTCACCCCTTAACCTTCTGCGCTCCAAAGAATAAAGACTTAACTTGTTCAACCTTTCTCTGTACATAGTTGCTGGAACCCTGGCAACATTCTAGTAAATCTCCTCTGTACTCTCTCTATTTTGTTGACATCCTTCCTATAACTAGGCGACCAAAATTGTACACCATACTCCAGAATTGGTCTTACCAATGCCTTGTACAATTTTAACATTACTTCCCTACTCCTATATTCAATGCTCTGATTTATAAAGGCCAGCACACCAAAGGCTTTCTTTACCACCCTATCTACATGCGATTCCACCTTCAGGGAACTATGCACAGTTATTCCTAGATCCCTCTGTTCCACAGCATTACCCTCATCAATTTCCCTAGCTACCGCTTCAAAAAATTCAAGAAGGTTTGTCAAACATGACCTTCCAGGCACAAATCCATGTTGACTGTTCCTGATCAGACCCTGTTTATCCAGATGCTTATATATATTATCTCTAAGTATCCTTTCCATTAATTTGCCCACCACTGACGTCAAACTAATAGGTCTATAATTGCTAGGTTTATTCTTTGAACCCTTTTTAAACAATGGAACAACATGCGCAGTACGCCAATCCTCCGGCACTATTCCCGTTTCTAATGACATTTGAAATATTTCTGTCATAGCTCCTGCTATTTCTACACTAACTTCCCTCAATGTCCTAGGGAATATCCTGTCAGGACCTGGAGACTTATCCACCTTTATATTTTTCAAAAGTGTCAGTACTTCCTCCTCTTTGAATCTCATAGTTTCCATAGCTACTCTACTTTTTTCCCTTACCTCACAGAGTTCAATATCCTTCTCCTTGGTGAATACCGAAGAAAAGAAATTGTTCAATATCTCCCCCATCTCTTTTGGCTCTGCAGATAGCTGTCCATTCTGGTTCTCTAATGGTCCAATTTTATCCCTCGTTATCCTTTTGCTATTAATATAGCTGTAGAAACCCTTGGATTTACTTTCACCTTTCTTGCCAAAAAAATGGCCCAATAAAGACCTAACTTGTTCAACCTCTCCCTGTAACATAGTTGCTGGATCCCAGGTAACATTCTAGTAAATCTCCTCTGTACTCTCTCTATTTTGTTGACATCCTTCCTATAATTAGGCGACCAAAATTGTACACCATACTCCAGAATTGGTCTTACCAATGCCTTGTACAATTTTAACATTACTTCCCTGCTCCTATATTCAATGCTCTGATTTATAAAGGCCAGCACACCAAAGGCTTTCTTTACCACCCCACCTACATGCGATCTCACCTTCAGGGAACTATGCACAGTTATTCCTAAATCTCTCTGTTCCAAAACATTCCTCAATTCCCTACCATTTACCATGTACGTCCTATTTTGATTTGTCCTGCCAAGATGTAGCACTTCACACTTATCAGCATTAAACTCCATCTGCCATCTTTCAGCCCACTTTTCCAAATGGCCCAAATCTCTCTGTAGACTTTGAACATCTACTTCATTATCGACAACACCACCTATCTTAGTATCATCTGCATACTTACTTATCCAAATTTCCACCCCATCATCCAGATCATTGATGTACATGACAAACAACAGTGGACCCAACACAGATCACTGAGGCACCCCACTGGTCACCGGCTTCGAACCTGACAAACACTCATTCACCATTACTCTCTGACATTCCCCTTCAGCCACTGTTGAATCCATCTTGCTACTCCGCCATTAACACCGAAAGATTGAACCTTCCTAACCACCCTTCCATGGGGAACCTTGTCAAAGGCCTTACTGAAATCCATACAGACAACATCCACTGCTTTACCCTCATCAATTTCCCTAGATTAGTGGGGGTTTAGAAAGATTTAGATGGGTTTTGATGGGTTTAAAGGGGTTCAAGAGGGGATTAGGCGGGTTTACAGGGTTTAAAGGGGTTAGAGGGTGTTTACGGCGATTTGGAGGGGTTTAAAGCGGGTTCGAGTGGTTTAGAGGGGTTTACATGGGTTTAGAGGTGTGTAGGGGTTTTGAGGGATTTATATGGGCTTAGAGGGGGTTTAGGGGTGCATAGATGGGTCTAGAGGAGTCTAGTGGGGTCTAGAGGGGTTTGGAGGTGTCTAGTTGGGTTTAGGCTGTTTTACAGGGATTTAGATGGGTTTAGAGGGCTTTAGATGGGTGTAGAGGGGGTTTAGAGGGGTTAGAGGAATTTAGAGGGGTTTAGACGGGGGTTAGTGGGGGTTTAGAGGGGTTTAGGCGGGTTTACAGAGGGGTTAGAGGGATTTAGATGGGTATAGAGGGGGTGGGCTTTAGATGGGTTTAGAGTGTTCTAGAGGGATCTAGAGGGGTCTAGAGGGCAGAGGGATTTACAGGGGTTTAGAGGGGGTTTATAAGAGTTTAGAGAGGTTTACATAGAAACAGAAAAATAAAATAGGTGCAGGAGGTGGCTATTCGGCCCTTCGATCCAGCACCGCCATTCATTGTGATCATGGCTGATCGTCCGCAATCAAGAACCCGTGCCTGCCTTCTCCCCATATCCCTTGACTCCACTAGCCCCTAGAGCTCTATCCAACTCTCCCTTAAATCCATCCAGTGATTTGGCCTCCACTTCCCGTTGTGGCAGGGAATTCCATAAATTTACAACTGCCTGGGTGAAAAAGTTTTTTCTCACCTCAGTCTTAAATGACCTCCCCTTTGTTATAAGGCTGTGGCCCCTGGTTCTGGACCCGCCCAACATTGGGAACATTTTTCCTGCATCTAGCTTGTCCAGTCCATATGTTATATGTTTCTATAAGATTCCCCCACATCTCGATGTTCCCGATGTTGATGAAGTCCAGGACAAGAGAGTGGTGAATCTGTGGAATTCTCTGCCACAGAAGATAGTTGAGGCCAGTTCTTTGGCCATATTTCAGATGGAGTTGGATGCGGCCCTTGTGGCTGAAGGGATCATGGGGTGTGGAGAGAAGGCAGGTACAGGATACTGAGTTGGATGATCAACCATGATCATATTGAATGACGGTGCAGGTTCGAAGGGCCGAATGGCCTGCTCTTGCACCTAATTTCTATGTTTCTATGTTTCTGTCCTTCTAAACTCCAGTGAATACAAGCCTAGTCTTTTCAAACTTTCCTCATATGACAGTCCCGCCGTCCCATGGATCAATCTCGTGAACCCACGCTGCACTGCCTCAATCACAAGGATGTCCTTCCTCAAATTAGGAGACCAGAACTGTACACATTACTCCAGACGTGGTCTCACCAGAGCCCTATACAACTGCAGAAGAACCTATTTACTCCTATACTGAAATACTCTTGTTATGAAGGCCAACATTCCATTAGCTTCCTTCACTGCCTGCTGTACCTGCACGCCAACTTTCAGTGACCCGTGTACAAGGACACCCAGGTCTCGCTGTACCTCCCCCTTACCTAACCTAACCCCATTGAGACAATAATCTGCC
This sequence comes from Okamejei kenojei, assembly GCA_035221665.1. NCBI lineage: Eukaryota > Metazoa > Chordata > Chondrichthyes > Rajiformes > Rajidae > Okamejei > Okamejei kenojei. The sequence continues at coordinate 57,575 of JAVHYY010000048.1, read as the reverse complement.
CCTTGTTTTTGCCACCAAAGTGGATAACCTCACATTTATCTATATTATGCTGCATCTGCCACGCATCTGCCCACTCACTCAACCTGTCCAGGTCACCCTGCAACCTCCTAACATCCTCTTCACAGTTCACAATACCACCCAGCATTGTGTTATCCGCAAACCTGCTAGTGTTGCTCCTAATTCCCTCTTCCAAATATATATGGTAAACAGTTGCGGCCCCAACACCGAGCCTTGCGGCACTCCACTCGCCACTGTCTGCCATTCTGAAAAGGACCCATTCACTCCTACTCTTTGCTTCCGGTCTGCCAACCAATTTTCTATCCATGTCAACACCCTACCCCCAATACCATGTGCTCTAATTTTAGTCACCAATCTCCCGTGCGGGACCTTATCAAAGGCTTTCTGAAAGTGCAGACACACTACAACCACTGGCATCCCTTCATCCATTTTATTGTCACATCCTCAAAAAATTCCAGAAGATTAGTCAAGCATGATTTCCCTTTCATAAATCCATGTTGACAGACTATTCCTTTTACTGCTATCCAAATGCCCCATTATTACCTCTTTAATAATTGACTCCAGCATCTTTCCCAACACCGAAGTCAGGCTAACTGGCGTGTAATTGCCCGCTTTCTCTCTCGCTCCTTTCTTGAAAAGTGGGATAACATTAGCTATCCTCCAATCCACAGGAACTGATCCAGAATCTATTGATCATTGGAAAATGATCACTAATGTGTCCACTATTTCTAGGGCCACCTCCCTGAGGACCCTGGGATACAGACCATCAGGCCCAGTGGATTTATCACCCTTCAGTCCCATTAGCCTACCCAATATTATTTCTCGCCTTATGAAATTTTCTTTCAGTTCCTCTACCCACTTAGATCCTCTGTCCCCCAGTACATCTGGGAGATTGTTTGTGTCCACCTTAGTGAAGACAGATCCGAAGTACCTATTCAACTCTTCTGCCATTTCCTTGTTGCCTATAATAATTTCTCCCGTGTCTGCCTTCAAGGGATCCACATTTGACTTTGCTACTCTTTTTCCCTTAACATATCTAAAGAAGCTTTTACTGTCCTTCTTTATATTCATGGCCATCTTCCCCTCGTACTTCATCTTTTCAGCACGTATTGCCCGTTTTGTTTCCTTCCGTTGTCTTATGAAAGTTTCCCAATCCTCTGGCTTCCGGCTACTCTTTGATGTGTTATGCATCTTTTTTAAACATTTATTCTATCCTTAACTTATCTTGTCAGCCATGGTTGCCTCCTACTCCCTTAGAATCTTTCTTCCTTTTTGGAATGAAATGATCCTGCGTGTTCCGGATTATGCCCAGAAATTCCTGCCATTGCTGTTCCAATGTCATTCCAGTCTACTTTGGCCAGCTCATCTCTCATGCCTTCATAGTCACCTTTGTTCAACTGCTTCACTGCCACTTCTGATTTAACGTTCTCCTTCTGAAATTGCAGATTAAAACTAATCATATTATGATCACTACCTCCAAGTGGTTCCTTTACCTCGATTTCTCTTATCATATCTGGTTGATTGGACAACACTAAATCCAGAATTGCCTTTCCACTGGTCGGCTCCATTACAAGCTGCTCAGAATGCATCCATCTCGGAGGCATTCTACAAACCCTCTTTCTTTCTTTGTCGCTTTACCTCCCCCCTCCACTCCATTCAAGGACCCAAGCAGGTCCGACAGAGGTTAACCTGCACCTCCTCCAACCTCATCTATTGCATCCGCTGCTCTAGATGTCAACTGATCTATATCGGTGAGACCAAGTGGAGGCTTGGCGATCGTTTCGCCGAACAATTCTGATCGGTCCACAATAACCAACCCGACCTCCCGGTGGCTCAGCACTTCAACCCCCCCCCCCCCATTCCATATCCGACCTCTCTGTCCTGGGCCTCCACCACGGCCAGAGTGAGCAACACCGCAAATTGGAGGAACAGCATCTCATATTCTGCTTGGGGAGTCTGCATCCTCTTGGTATGAACATTGAATTCTCTCAATTCTGTTAACCCTTGCTGTTTCCGCCCCTTCCTACCTCTCCCTCAGCCCTCGGGCTCTTCCTCCTCCTTTTTCCATTCTTCCTGCCGCCTCCCCCCACCACCAATCAGTCTCAAAAAGGGTTTCGGATCGAAACGTTGCCTATCTCCTTCGCTCCATAGATGCTGCTGCACCCGCTGAGCTTCTCCAGCATTTTGTGTACCCTCTCGTTCTTGAGGTCCTGAACCAACTTGATTTTCCCAGTCTACCTGCATATTGAAATCCCCCATCACCACAGTGGCATTACCTTTGTTACATGCCAGTTTTAACTCCTGCTGCAATTTACACCCTACATCCGGGCTACTATTTGGGGGTCTGAAAATAAAACCAATTAGTATCTTCTTGCCTTTAGAATTCCTCAACTCAATCCACAGTGACTCTACCTCGTCAGTCCCTAAGTCTTCCCTCGCTAGGGACTGAATTCCATCCCTAACCCCGCTCCTCTGCCGACCTGCCTGTCCTTTCTATAGGATGTATAACCCTGAATATTAAGTTCCCCGGCCCGATCCTCCTGCAGCCACGTTTCAGTAATCCCCACAATGTCATTTCTACCAACCTCTCACTGAGCCGCAAGCTCATCTACTTTACTTCTTATACTTCGCGCATTCATATACAATACTTTTAATTACTTACGCATCTCACCTTTCATATCGATCCCCATTACACTTGGCCATACTCTGCTATCCCTTTGTGAGCTTCCTTTCCCGTCAATTATGGGGTCATTAACCATCCCTTTTCTCTCTTTCCCTTTAACTCAATCCTCGAACATCCCATTTGACATTTAGAGGGATTTAGAAAGGTTTAGAAGGGTTTAGAGTGGTTTAGAGGTTTAATCGGTTTAGAGGATTTTTGAGCGGATTATAGGGGTTTTGAGTTGTTTAGAGGGAATTAGAGGGATTCACAGGGGTTCAGAAGGGGTTAGAGGGCTTTATAGGGACTTAGAGGGGTTTAGAGGGGGTTTAATAAGGGTTTACAGAGGTTTGGATGGGTTTAGAAATGTTTATAGGCGTTTAGAGCGGACACCAGGGGTTTAGAGTGGCTTACAGGGGATAGGGGGATTTACAGGGATTTAGAAGAGGTTAGAGGGGTTTAGAGGTGTTTAGGCTGTTTTACAGGGATTTAGAAGGGTGTAGAGGGGTTTAGATGGATCTGGAGGAGTCTAGATGCGTCTAGAGGGGTCTAGCGGGGTCTGGGGGTGTCTAGAATCATATAGTCATAGAAAATAGGCGCAGGAGTAGGCCATTCGGCCCTTCGAACCTGCACCGCCATTCAATACAATCATGGCTGATCTTCCAACTCAGTATCCTGTACCTGCCTTCTCTCCATACCCCCTGATCCCTTCAGCCACAAGAGCCACATCCAACTCCCTCTTAAATATAGCCAATGATCTGGCCTCAACTACCTTCTGTGGCAGAGTATTCCACAGACTCACCACTCTCTGTGTGAAAAAAGATCTTCTCATCTCGGTCCTAAAAGACTTCCGCCTTATCCTTAAACAGTGACCCCATTGTTCTGGACTTCCCCAACATCGGGAACAATCTTCCTGCATCTAGCCTCTCCAACCCCTTTAGAATGTTGTAAGTATCTATAAGATCCCCCCCTCAATCTCCTAAATTCCAGCGAGTACAAGCCGAGTCTATCCAGTCTTTCTCTATATGGAAGTCCTGCCATCCCAGGAATCAGTATGGTGAACCTTTTCTGTACTCCCTCTATGGCAAGAATATCTTTCTTCAGATTAGGAGACCAAAACTGTACGCAATACTACAGGTGTGGCCTCACCAAGACCCTGTACAACTGCTGTAGAATCTCCCTGCTCTTGTACTCAAATCCTTTTGCTATGAATGCCAACATACCATTTGCTTTCTCCACAGCCTGCTGCACCTGCATGCTTACTTTCAATGACTGGTGTACCATGACACCCAGGTCTCGTTGTTTCTCCCCTTTTCCTAATCAGCCACCATTCAGATAATAATCTACCCTCCTGTTTTTGCCACCAAAGTGGATAACCTCACATTTATCCACATTATGCTGCATCTGCCATGCATTTGCCCACTCACCCAACCTATCCGTCATAAATCCATGCTGACTTTGTCCAATGATTTCACCGTTTTCCAAATGTGCTGCTATCCCGTCTTTAATAACTGACTCTAGCATTTCCCCCACTATCGATGTTGGACTAACTGATCTCTAATTCCCCGTTTTCTCTCTCTCCCTTAAAAAAAAAAACTAGCTACCCTCCAATCCTCAGGAACTACTGCAGAATCTAAAGAGTTTTGAAAAATTATCACTAATGCATCCACTATTTCTGGGGCTACTTCCTTAAGTACTCTGGGATGCAGCCTATCTGGCCCTGGGGATTTATCGGCCTTTAATCCATTCAATTTACCTAACACCACTTCCCGGCTAACCTGGATTTCACTCAGTTCCTCCATCTCATTTGACCCCCGGTCCCCTTCTATTTCCGGCAGATTATTTATGTCTTCCTTTGTGAAGACAGACCAAAGTAGTTATTCAATTGGTCTAGACGAGTTTAAGCTGTTTTACAGGGATTTAGCGGGGTGTAGACGGGTTTAGAGCTCTTTAGATGGGTATTGATGGGGTTTAGAGTGGTTAGAGGGATTTAGAGGGGTTTAGAGGGGGTTTAGAGTGGTTTAGAGGGCGGTTAGAGGATGTTTCGAGTGGTGAACGGTGGTTTACGGAGGGTTTAGATGGATTTACATGGGTTTAAAGGGGGTTTAGATGGGTTTAGAGTGTTCTAGAGGGGTTTATTGAACATTGGAAGTGATCACTAATGCGTCCACTATTTCTAAAACTACCTCCCTGAGGACCCTGGGATGCAGACCATCAGGCCCAGGGGATTTATTATCCTTCAGTCCCATTATCCTACTTAATACTATTTCTCGCCTAATGACATTTTCTTTCAGTTCCTCTACCCCTTTAGATCCTCTGTCCTCCTGTACATCTGGGAGATTGTTTGTGTCCTCCTTAGTGAAGACAGATCCGAAGTACCTATTCAACTCTTCTGCCATATCCATGTTGCCCATAATAATTTCACCCGTGTCTGCCTTCAAGGGACCCATATTTGACTTTGCTAGATGCAGGAAGATGCAGCTAGATGCAGGCTAGATGCAGGAAGATTGTTCCCAATGTTGTGGAAGTCCAGAGCAAGGGGTTCACAGTTTAAGGGTAAGGGAGAAGTCTTTTAGGAACCGAGATGAGAACTTTTTTTTCTTACAGAGGGTGATGTGGAATTCTCTACCACATAAAGTAGTGAGGCCAGTTCATTGGCTATATTTAAGAGGGAGTTAGATGTGCCCCTGTGGCTAAAAGGGATCGGGGGTATGGAGAGAAGGCAGGTACAGGATACTAAGTTGATGATCAGCCATTAAGATATTGAATGGCAGTGCAGGCTCGAAGGGCCGAATGACCTACTCCTGAACCTATTTTTTCTATGTTTATATCTTATAGAAACATATAAAATTATAAAAGAGCTGGACAAGCTAGATGCAGGAGAAATGTTCCCAATGTTGGTAAGCCTAGAACCAGGGGCCACAGGCTTAGTATAATTGGGAGGCTATTAAGACTGAGGTGAGAAAAAAAAACGTTTTTCTCGCAGAGTATTGTGAATTTGTGGAAGTTCCCTGCCACAGTGGGCAGTGGGGGCCAAATCACTGGAGGCATTTTAAGAGAGTTAGATAGAGCTCTAGGGGCTAGTGGAATCAAGGGATATGGGAGAAGGAAGACAAGGGTTATTGAATGTGGCGATCAGTCATGATCACAATGAATGGCTGTGCTGGCTCGAAGGGCCCAAATGGCCTCCACCTGCACCTATTTTCTAGGTTTCTCTGCTTCTCTATTGTTCCACAGATTCCGCAACTGTCAGCAAAAAACCTTGAACATCGCAAATGCCAATAACAATATTCGTGACGCTCAATACACTTGGAAATGAAGCCACTGTTGAATCCATCTTGCCACTCCGCCATTAACACCCAAAGATTGAACCTACTTAACCAACTTCCATGGGGAACCTTGTCAAAGTCCTTACTGAAAGCCATAATAGACAACATCCACTGCTTTACCCTCATCAATTTCCTAGAAACCGCTTCAAAAAATTCAAGAAAGTTTGTCAAACATGACCTTCCAGGCACAAATCCATGTTGACTGTTCCTGATCCAGACCCTGTTTATCCAGATGCTTATATATATTATCTCTAAGTATCCTTTCCATTAATTTGCCCACCACTGACGTCAAACTAATAGGTCTATAATTGCTAGGTTTATTCTTTGAACCCTTTTTTAAACAATGGAACAACATGGCCAGTACGCCAATCCTCCGGCACTATTTCCGTTTCTAATGACAATTTGAAATATTTCTGTCATAGCTCCTGCTATTCCTCTTTGAATCTCATAGTTTCCATAGCTACCCTACTTGTTCCCCTTAACTCACAGAGTTCAATAATTCCTTCTCCTTGGTGAATACCGAAGAAAAGAAAATTGTTCAATATCTCCCCCATCTCTTTTGGCTCTGCAGATAGCTGTCCCATTCTGGTTCTCTAATGGTCCAATTTATCCCTCGTTATCCTTTTGCAATTAATATATAGCTGTAAGAAACCCTTTGGGTTACTTTCAACCTTTCTTGCCAAAGTAACCTCATATCTTCTTTTAGCCTTCCTAATTTCTTTCTTAAGATCCTTTTTACATTCTTTATACTCCTCTAGCACCTCATTTACTCCATGCCTCCTATAATTTATTGTAGATATCTCTCTTTTTTCGAAACAAGTGTCCAATTTCTCTTGAAAACCATGGCTCTTTCCAATTTTTACTATTTCTTTTCAATCTAACAGGACATAAAGATTCTGTACTCTTACAATTTTTCCCCTTTAAATGTACTCCATTTCTCTTCTACAACATCCTTCCATGAACAAAGTGTCCCAATTCACTCCTTTAAATCCTTATGCATTCCCGCAAAGTTAGCCTTTCTCCAATCAAAAATCTCCACCCTAGGTCCAGTTTTCCGACTCTCTCCATAATTATATTGAAACTAATGGTATTGTGATCACTGCTCCCTGGAGAGTGCTCACCAACGCATACCTCCGTCACCTGACCTGCCTCATTTTCCTAACAGGAGGTCCAGCACTGCCCCTTCTCTGGTCGATACCTCTATGTACTGCTGCGAAAAACTATCCTGTACACATTTTACAAACTCCAAACCATCCAGCCCCTTTACAGAATGTTTTCCCAGTCTATTTATTTTGGAAAATTTGAAATCTCCCACAATCACTACCTTGTGCTTACTACTATATCTGCTATCTCCATACATATTTGCTCTTCCCCAATTCTTCTCTCGCTCCCCCATTTGGCGGTCTATAAAACAACCCCTAAAAGTGTTGCTACACCGTTCCCACTTCTCAGTTCCACCCAAAAAGCCTCCCTAGACGAGCCCTCTAATCTATCCTGCCAAAGCACTGCTTGTAATATCTTCTCTGACAAGCATGCAACACCTCCCCCTCTGGTCCTCCAATTCTATCACACCTGAAGCAACGAAATCCTGGAATATTTAGTTTTCCAATCACACAGCCCTCCTGCAACCATGTTTCACTGATTGCCACAACATCGTATTTCCCAGGTGTCAATCCAGGCTCTAAGTTTCATCCACCTTACTTACAATGCTTCTAGCATTAAAATATACACATTTTAGAAACCCACCATCCCTTATTCTCTGTCTATTAGCTTTTTCATCTTTCTCGCCTACATTTTGGATCCGAGTGCTTCCCTTCTCTGCCTCTTGCCCCACACCCTGACCCCGAGCCCTCCCCCCCCAGCCTTTCTAGTTTTAAAGTCCTTCCGCTCCCCAGTAGCCTTTGCCTTTCTATTTTAAAGTCTCCCCAGTAGCCTTAAAGTAACATCTTTAATCAGCACTAAAACTTAACAGCATGGAGGATGATTAGTTGTCATACATCCTGCTGCTCCAACTGACGGTGCTGGGAAACCAGTGTTAGTATAAGCATTACAGTGGGTTGGAGTAAGAGATGCTGGCTGGTTTGTGATTGGTTAACATGCAACATCGATCATACAGGTGCAGACAAAACATTCGAGAGTTTTTCCAAGACGAGAGGGTCTGAGCTATAGGGAGAGGTTGACTCTATTTCTTGAAGCACAGGGGGAAGAGAGGTGATCTTATGGAGGTATACATAATGACAGCATTAGAGGAATAGATCGGGTAGATGCACAGAATCTATTGTCCAGAGTATTGGAATCGAGGACTAGCCAACATAGGCTTAAGATGAAGGGGAAACGATTTAATGGCATCTGAGGGGTAGCCGTTTCAGACAAAGGGTGGTTGGTGTATGGAACAAACCTTCCCCTAGTCCTAGTCGGAAGACGGATAAGTTCCCCTGGTTCCTACCTTTCACGCACATCTGCCGTCGCGTAAACAACACATCATCCTCCGATCCCACCACTTGTCACATCTTACCATCTCCATCGCTATTCGCCTCCCGAACCCGTGTAAACATCCCTACTCATCCAACGTCGCCCCCTATCCAGGTTTTCCTCCCCTGCAACCACACGAGACGCAACATCTCTCCCGTTACCTCCTCCATGGACTTTGTCCAGAGAACCCGACAGTCCCTTTCAGGTTAGACAGAGGCTCACTTGCACCTCCTCCAAGCCTCATCTACTTTATCCATTGTTTCAAGGTGTGGTCTTGAAGGCGGAACTAAACGTAGACTGGGCGATCGTTTAGCTGAACACGTTCGCTCAGTCTGCCTGGATTTACCTGATCTCATGGTTGAAAAATAGTTTAATTCCCCTACCCGCTTCCACGCTGACCTCTCTGTCCTAGACCTCCTCCATAGAAACATAGAAAATAGGTGCAGGATGAGGCCATTCGGCCCTTCATATAACATATATATAACATATAACAATTACAGCACGGAAACAGGCCCTCTCTGGCCCTTCCAGTCCGTGCCGACCATTTGTTTTCCCCTAGTCCCATCTACCTGCACTCAGACCATACCCCTCCATTCCCTTCACGTCCATATACCTATCCACTTTACTCTTAAATGTTAAAATCGATTCCTGCCTCCATCCTGCCTTCGATCCAGCACCGCTACCATTGTCATCATGGGTGATCGTCCCCAATCAAATAACTCGTTGCCTGCCTTCTCCACATATCTTTCATATCAGGAAAGACTGGATAGACTCAGCTTGTACTCGCTAGAATTTTAGAAGACTGAGGGGGGATCTTATAGAAACTTACAAAATTCTTAAGGGTGTTGGACAGGCTAGATGCAGGAAGATTGTTCTCGATGTTGGGGAGTTTCCTGAACAAGGGGTCACAGTCTAAGGGTAAGGGGGAATTCCTTTAGGACCGAGATGAGGAAAACATTTTTCACACAGAGAGTGGCGAGTCTCTGGAATTCTCTGCCACAGAAGGTAGTTGAGGCCAGTTCATTGGCTATATTTAAGAGGGAGTTAGATGTGGCCCTTGTGGCTAAAGGGTTTCAGGGGATATGGAGAGAAGGCAGGTACAGGATACTGAATTGGATGATCAGCATGATCATATTGAATGGCGGTGCAGGCTCGAAGGGCCGAATGGCCTACTCCTGCACCTATTTTCTATGTTTCTATGTTTCTATGTATCAAACTCAACCCAAAACGTCACCCATTCCTTCTCTCCATTGATGCTGCCATAACCCGCTGAGTTACTCCAGCATTTTGTGTCTACCTTCTACTGTGAAATATGTTAGACTTGTGGATAATTGTCTCATTCAGTAATCAAGATCTAGTTTGTCACCTAATTAAATTCTTTCAGTACCTCCATTCTGCAATCAAGACCTAGTTTTAAAACTGTTATTCAAATGTTTTGTGTAACTTTGTCAGCTGGGAATGTAAAAGCTGTACCAAAGCCATGCTCAGGAGCTCCACTTTGACTGGTCTCCTGGTGCGCACCATTTGAACAAATCACCGGTTACATCGAACACCAACTGCTTGTGGCCTTTCCATTTGCTCCTCAGCGGGTGTTGTTTGTAGGATAGTTATTCCGTCTGCCTTTGTAACTCGTCTTCCTGTGTCTTCTGCAAGCATGAAGTAGCAAATCTTAGTTGTACATCCGAATCTTCTTTGCAGTGGGATTGCGACCGTCTGCTGTAACAGACCACGATGCGCGGAGGGATATCTGTCTTTTGTTGCTCTAAATGGCCGGAATTGACAACTTTTGAATTTAGGAAATCCAAACAGAGGGTGACCTTTGCTCCTGTAGAGTTCGGAAATATGTTAAAGGGCCTGTCCCACTGCCGGCATCATTGACGAACGTATCAGGTCACCGAATAAATTGCGGCGTGATTGTGTGACGCGCCAATGATGGCGTTTGACGGGCAGTGTTTTTTTTCAAGTGTCGCAACATATTTTTGTCACCGCTGGATTTTGAAATGTTCAAAATCTTTTGGGGACACTGATATGACGCTGACAGATGCCGAAAAAAATCGCCAAGTAGGACAGGCCCTTAACTCTACCAGAACAAGAGTGCAGTCAATGTTTTAATTCTCACAAGCTTGGTCGTTTATCCAGATGTTTAAAAAAAAATCCCTCACATCGCTCTTTCTCTTAAACGTCTGTTAAATTGAAACACTCCCTGCTCTTGGATTGTAAAACGTTCCTACTTCTATTTTAAAGAATAGGTGCAATTTTCCTTGATATCCTGACTGGTATTTTGTCTTTTACCAACATCGATAAAGCGGCACGGTGGTGCAGCGGTAGAGCTGCTGTCTCACAGCGCCCCGGGTTCCATCCTGACTGCGGGTGCTGTCTGTACAGAGTTTGTCATTTCTCTCTGTGACCACGTGGGTTTTCCCCGGGTGCTCCGGTTTCCTCCCACACTCCAAAGACGTGTAGGTTTGTAGGTTAATTGGCTTCTGTCAATTTCTAAGTTGCATCGAGTGAGTAGGATAGTGCTAGTGTATGGGTTATTGCTGGTCGACTCGGTGGGCCGGAGGGCCTATTTCAATGCTGCGTCTCTATAAAGTATGAAGTGTAAAGCAGCCCAAGTGGTCTCGTCAAATGACCTGTTTATGGGATTACTTTATACAAATTGGTCGAAAGCACAACAGAATCTATACCTCGATGTGTCATGAGCTGCAAAACTGTTTGGGGCTTGGTGCAAGTGGACATAAGCACTATGCACAGGAGGCTTGTTGTAACAAGGTCACTTGACACTAAAGCAGCTCTCAGACACGCATTATTTTCTTAATCAGTTTAATTCCTTAAAGGCATCACGTGAGTTTACATTGCTGATGTTCTTCCTCGCCTTTGCCCTCAAAATAGAATAATTCAGGTGTATATCCAGCACAAAACATTCTTCATAGATTTAATGCAAGAATGCTTTCAAAGACTGTCCCAATGTAATCAATCTCTTTCTCAATCCGCACGCTATGTACTGGCTCAATAGTAAGGATTGTCCGGCTGCATCCTACCATGAATGCACTGTTTAGTTTAGAGATACAGCGGGAAAACAGACCTTTCGGCCCACCGAGTCCGCACGGACCAGCAATTCCCGCACACTAACAGTATCCTACACACACTAGGGGCAAGTTACAATTATTCCAAGCCAATTAACCTGTACACCTTTGGAATGCAGGAGAAACCAGGAACACTGGGCAAAAACCCACACAGGTCAAGGGGAGAACATACAAACACGATATAGACAGCACCTGTAGTCGGGTTCGAACCCAGGTCTCGGGCGCGGTAAGGCAGCAGCTCTACTGCTGCACAATCGTGCCACCTGGTTTGTGTTTAATATTGTCACATTTACCGAGGTACAGTCAAAAGCTTTGTTTTGCATGCTATCCAAGCAGATCAGATATAGCACACATAGATACAATCAGTCTAAACTCAAGTCCAATAGGTAGAGCAAAGGGGAAGATACAGAGTGCAGAATATATTGAATCAATTTGATTCGCCAAGTATATATACACATACAAGGAATTTGCTTTGGTGCTTTGCTCGCAATGAACAACACGATATACAGTAGACAATTAAAAATAAAACATTATAATTTAAACGTGAAGAAATAAATAAATAGTAATGTTAAATGAGAACTTACAGTTTGAAGTTTGATCTTTATTTTATGGGGAGTTACGATGAGGGACGACGTGAAGAACCCCGTACAGCCGACAATCTTTAAAGCAGCGGTGTGAAATCACAGGTAATAGTGACTGAAGTATAATAGTAAGATAACAGAAGACTAGAACTACCAGATGATATTCATGAGGGTTGGGAGCGGAGGGCACGTAGTCCCTCATCGTAACTCCTCATAAAATAAAGATCAAACTTCAAACTGGTAAGTTCTCATTTAATCTTACTATTTTACTTCGGAGTCAATTGAGTGACTACGTGAAGATTTCAAGGCCTGTGATTTCATGCCGCATATTCAAATCTGGCCTCTCACTGCATTGATTGACTCAACATAATTAAATAATCAATAATCATCAATCATAACATTGTTTAAATGAATTAACGGTTTATTTCAAAGAAACAATAGCAACCCCTCTATATCAGGGGGAAACTATATAACTGAACTTAAAACAGACTCAGCAAATATCCCCAGCCTTGCAGTTGGCTTATGGTAAAATCTCTGGAATGTCAGCTCAATGGACCATCCTGCGACCACGAGGATATGGTCTATATAAACACGTCCATCGCCCTGGCCGTGGAAGTTGATGCTGCTAACCCTGGTGGAATGATATTTAAATTTATCGGTGTCAATCCCTGCGCTTCCCAGATCCAGCTTTAGCCACCTTGAAATTGTTCGCACCAACACCTTACTGTGTTTTTTTGTGGCTAATAAACAATGATGACTCTGTTCCGCTTAGGGTTCTGGTAGCCTCAATGTAATGGGACAAATATGACACTACACACAGACTAGAATCCTTGGGATATGCCGAAAAAAAACAATCTTACATCCTGTCATGCCTATTCTACTCCGCTTGAGCCTATCATAGACATAAAAAGTGATGGCATCTGCTGATACCGCCCCCCCCCCATTCTGTCTAGCCATAGCTTCTGTAATGTCTGCACACGTTGGGCTGACACCAATGCCATAAGCATGACCACCTTCATGGTTAGTTTGGCTAGAGATAGGACTATGACAGGAGTCCACTGACGAAGGAGCATAAGAACATTGCTTACATTCCAGATACCCGAACACCTGGGCCTAGGCGGATTAGCCCGGGGAGCCGTTGGAGCTGTGAGTATAAATCTAGTGCGGGGCTTGCTTTACACAGAGGCCGGGGAGCCGTTGGTGCGAGAGGGTGGTGTTCCCTGCGCTGTGAGTATAAATCTAGCGCGGGGCTTGCTTTTCACAGAGGCCCGGGGAGCCGTTGGTGCGAGAGGGGTGGAGTTACCTGCGCTGTGAGACCAAAATCTGCAACGTTCCACCCAAATCTTTGTTTCCATCTTCCAGAGAGGGAATCTGGTGGAAGCCTCTGATTGGTTGAAGAGGACCAGAGGAAGCAGCTGATTGGGTGCAACACGGGGTTTACATTTTTACATTTCATTAATACATTAACTGGGAGGTAAGGATTCTGGGAGTTAAGGGTTCAGTATTTATTAGTAAAGTTTAAAGGATAACGTTTTGTGTTTAATAAAAATGAAAAATAAAAATATATATATAATACAGATTATATATAGACAGAGGCCCAGGAGCGGTTGCAGGGGGAGGAGCCCAAATCAGTAATGTTCCATTCGCAGCTCGCAGTTGAGGAAGCCGCTGATTGGTGGAAGATGACTCGAGGGAGCAGCTAATTGGCAGTCAGATCCCTGCTGATTTCTTTCAGCTAAAATCCTTGCATTGTATTGTACATTGTATTGTATTGTATTGTATCCAGGGTAAGGGGGAGGATGAGTGCCAGGGCAGTTTACTGTTCTGGATGTCAGATGTCGGAGGTCAGCAGTCAGATAGCTCTCCAGACGTCCACATCTGCGCCAGGTGCGTCAAGATGGCGCTCCAAATGGACCGTATTCGGTACCTGGAGCAGCAGCTCGATGACCTCCGTCTGGTCAGGGAGAGTGAGGAAGCCATAGAGAGGAGCTACAGACAGGTGGTCACTCCAAAACCACAGGAGGCAGAAAAGTGGATCACGCTTAGGAGAGGCAAGGGGTAGAGGCAGGGACTAGAGAGTACCCAGTGGCTGTACACCTTGGCAATAAGTACTTCCTGTTTGAATACTGTTGGGGGAGTACTGTTGAGTACTGTTGAGAGGAGCCAGAGGTCGTCGTACATATAGGTACCAATGACATAGGTAGAAAAAGAGAGGAGGTCCTGAAAGGAGAATCTAGGGAGTTAGGAAGAGTGTTAAGGAGAAGGACCGCAAAGGTAACAATCTCAGGATTACTGCCTGTGCCACGCACAGTGAGAGTAGGAATGGAGCAAGGTGGAAGATAAATGTGTGGCTAAAGGACTGGTGCAGAGCGCAGAGATTCAAGTTTCTGGATCATTGGGACCTCTTTTGGGGAAGAAGGACGGGTTGCACTTGAACCCGAGGGGAACCAATATCCTGGTGGGGAGATTTGCAAAGGCTACTGGGGAGACTTTAAACTAGATCGGTTGGGGGAAGGGACTCAAATAGAGAAGGCAAGTAGTCCGTTTGTGAGGCAGGAGGCAGAGAAGAGACACAGTCAGATGCCAACACGTAGGGAGGAAAGAAGAAAAAAATAACAAACGGAGAATAAGAAGTGGAGGGTTTCTTAAATGTGTGAGCAGAGAGACAGAGGGGTGTACAATGAGGATAGGAGCAATGGGTAACGAGGTGAAAAGTGGCAGGAACCCAAAACCAGGGTAAAAATCTAAAAGGGCTATTTTTCAACATAATTGTAAAAGGGCCAAGAGTGTTGTAAAAACAAGCCTGAAGGCTTTTTGTGTCTCAATGCGAGGAGCATTCGTATAAGGTGGATGAGTTGAATGTGCAGATAGCTATTAATAATTATGATATAGTTGGGATCACGGAGACATGGCTCCAGGGCGACCAAGGCTGGGAGCTGAACATCCAGGGATATTCAATATTCAGGAACGATAGACAGAGAGGAAAAGGAGGTGGGGTAGCATTGCTGGTTAGAGAGAAGAATAACGCAATAGAAAGGAATGACATTAGCTTGGAGGATGTGGAATCGATATGGGTGGAGCTGC
Source organism: Okamejei kenojei (assembly GCA_035221665.1). Classification (NCBI taxonomy): domain Eukaryota; kingdom Metazoa; phylum Chordata; class Chondrichthyes; order Rajiformes; family Rajidae; genus Okamejei; species Okamejei kenojei. The sequence goes on along the minus strand of JAVHYY010000048.1, from coordinate 42,346 downwards.
GAAACACAAAGGGGCAGAAAAACGCTAGTGGGTGTTGTGTACAGGCCACCTAACAGTAGTAGTGGAGTTGGGGATGGCATCAAACAGGCAATTAGAAATGCATGCAACGAAGGTAAAACCGTTATAATGGGTGATTTCAATCTACATATAGATTGGGTGAATCAAATTGGCAGGGGTGCTGAGGAAGAGGATTTCTTGGAATGTATGTGGGATAGTTTTCTAAACCAACATGTGGAGGAACCAACGAGAGAGCAGGCTATTCTAGACTGAATATTGAGTAATGAGGATGGGTTAGTTAGCAGCCTTGTTGTACGTGGCCCCTTGGGCAAGAGTGACCATAATATGGTTGAGTTCTTCATTAGGATGGAGAGTGACATTGTTAATTCAGAAACACGGGTCCTGAACTTAAAGAAAGGTAACTTTGAGGGTATGAGACGTGAATTGGCCAAGATGGACTGGCAATTGATTCTTGAAGGGTTGACAGTGGATATGCAACGGAAGGCATTTAAAGACTGCATGGATGAACAACAACAATTGTTTCATCCAGTATGGCAAAAGAATAAAACCAGGAAGGTGGTGCATCCGTGGATAACGAGGGAAATCAGGGATAGTATCAAAGAAAAAGATGAAGCGTACAAATTAGCCAGAAAAAGCAGCCTACCAGGGCACTGGAGAAATTCAGAGACCAACAGAGGAGGACATAGAAACATAGAAATTAGGCCCTTCGAGCCTGCACCGCCATTCAATATGATCATGGCTGATCATCCAACTCAATATCCTGTACCTGCCTTCTCTCCATACCCTCTGATCCCTTCAGCCACAAGGGCTCATCCAACTCTCTCTTAAATATGGCCAACGAACTGGCCTCAACTACCTTCTGTGGCAGAGAATTCCACAGATTCACCACTCTCTGTGTGAAAAACGATTTTGCTATGAATGCCAACATACCATTCGTTTTCTTCACAGTCTGCTGCACCTGCATGCCTACTTTCAATGACTGGTGTACCATGACACCCAGGTCTCGCTGCATCTCCCCTTTCCCTAATCGGTCACCATTCAAATAATAGTCTACCTTCCTGTTTTTGCCACCAAAGTGGATAACCTCACATTTATCCACATTTATACTGCATCTGCCATGCATTTGCCCACTCACCCAGTCTATCCAAGTCATCCTGCAGCCTCCTAGCATCCTCCTCACAGCTAACACTGCCCCTCAGCTTCGTGTCATCCGCAAACTTCGAGATGTTGCATTTAATTCCCTCGTCCAAATCATTAATGTATATTGTAAATAGCTGGGGTCCCAGCACTGAGCCTTGTGGCACCCCACTAGTCACTGTCTGCCATCCTGAAAAGGACCCATTCACTCCTACTCTTTGCTTCCTGTCTGCCAGCCAGTTCTCTATCTACATCAATACTGAACCACCAATACCGTGTGCTTTAACTTTGTATACCTATCTCTTGTGTGGGACCTTGTCGAAAGCCTTCTGAAAAGTCCAGATACAACACATCCACTGCTTCTCCCTTATCTACTTTACTAGCTACATCCTCAAAAAAATTCAATAAGATTCGTCAGACATGATTTACCCTTCGTAAATCCATGCTGACTTTGTCCAATGATTTCACCACTTTCCAAATGCGCTGCTATCCCATCTTAATAATTGACTCTAGCAATTTCCCCACTACCGATGTTAGACTAACTGGTCTGTAATTCCCCATTTTCTCTCTCCCTCCCTTTTTAAAAGTCAGATTACATTAGCTACCCTCCAATCCTCAGGAACTACTCCAGAATCTAAAGAGTTTCGAAAAATTATCACTAAGGCATCTGCTTATTTCTGGGGCTACTTCCTTAAGTACCCTGGGATGCAGCCTATCTGGCCCTGGGGATTTTATTGGCCTTTAATCCATTCAATTTACCTAAACACCACTTTCCGGCTAACCTGGATTTCACTCATTTCCTCCATCTCATTTTGACCCGCGATCCCCCTGCTACTTACGGCAAATTTATTTATGTCTTCCTTAGTGAAGACAGAACCAAAGTAGTTTATTCAATTGGTCTGCCATGTCCTTGTTTCCCCATGATCAATTCACCCGTTTCGACTGCAAGGGACCTACATTTGTTTTAACTAATCTTTTGCGCTTCACATATCGATAAAAACCTTTGCAGTCAGATTTTATGTTTCCTGCCAGTTTTCTTTCATACTCCATTTTCCCTTTCCTAATTAAGCCCTTTGTTCTCCTCTGTTGGTCTCTGAATTTCTTCCAGTGCCCTGGTAGGCTGCTTTTTCTGGCTAATTTGTACGCTTCATCTTTTTCTTTGGATACTATCCCTGATTTTCCCTCGTTTATCCACGGATGCGCCCACCTTCCCTGATTTATTCTTTTGCCATACTGGGATGAACAATTTGTTTGTAGTTCATCCATGCAGTCTTTAAATGCCTTCCATTGCATATCCACGTCAACCCTTCAAGAATTAATTGCCAGTCCATCTTGGCCAATTCACGTCTCATACCTCAAAGTTACCTTTCTTTAAGTTCAGGACCCGTGTTTTCTGAATTAACAATGTCACTCTCCATCCTAATGAAGAACTCAACCATTAGTATGGTCACTCTTGCCCAAGGGGCCACGTAAACAAGGCTGCTAACTAACCCTTCCTCATTACTCAATATCCAGTCTAGAATAGCCTGCTCTCTCGTTGGTTCCTCCACATGTTAGTTTAGAAAACCATCCCGCATACATTCCAAGAAATCCTCTTCCTCAGCACCCCTGCCAATTTGATTCACCCAATCTATATGTAGATTGAAGTCACACCATTTAACAGTTTTACCTTCGTTGCACGCATTTCTAATTTCCTGTTTTGATGCCATCCCCCAACTCCACTACTACTGGTTAGGTGGCCTGTACACAACACCCACTAGCGTTTTCTGCCCCTTAGTGTTTCGCAGCTCCACCCATATCGATTCCACATCCTCCAAGCTAATGTCATTCCTTTCTATTGCGTTAATCTCCGCTCTAACCAGCAACGCTACCCCACCTCCTATTCCTCTCTGTCTGTCCTTCCTGAATATTGAATATCTCTGGATGTTCAGCTCCCAGCTTGGTCACCCTGGAGCCATGTCTCCGTGATCCCAACTATATCATAATTATTAATAGCTATCTGCACATTCAACTCATCCACCTTATTACGAACGCTCCTCGCATTGAGAAACAAAGCCTTCAGGCTTGTTTTTACAACATTCTTGGCCCTTTTACAATTATGTTGAAAAGTGGCCCTTTGAGATTTTTGCCCTGGATTTGTTTTCCTGCCACTTTTCACCTTTGCTACCTATTGCTCCTATCCTCATTTTACACCCCTCTGTCTCTCTGCTCACACATTTAAGAAACCCTCCACTTCTTATTCTCGTTTGTTATTTTTTTCTCCTTTCCTCCCTACGTGTTGTGTCTGACTGCTTCTCTTCTCTGCCTCCTGCCGCACAAATGGACTACTTGCCATTCTCTATTGGAGTCCCCTCCCCCCAACCGATCTAGTTTAATGTCTCCCCAGTAGCCTTTGCAAATCTCTCCTGCCAGGGTATTGGTTCCCCTCCGGTTCAAGTGCAAACCTCCTTTTTGTACAGGTCACACCTTCCCCAGAAGAGGTCCAATGATCCGGAAACTTGAATCTTGCGCTTTGCACCAGTCCTTTAGCCACGGTCCTTTAGGACAAAGGGCTTAATTAGGAAAGGGAAAATGGAGTATGAAAGAAAACTGGCAGGAAACATAAAAACTGACCGCAAACGTTTTTATCGATATATGAAGCGCAAAAGATTAGTTAAAACAAATGTAGGTAACCTTGCAGTCAGAAACGGGTGAATTGATCATGGGGAACAAGGACATGGCAGACCAATTGAATAACTACTTTGGTTCTGTCATCACTAAGGAAGACATAAATAATTTGCCCGGAAATAGCAGGGGATCGCGGGTCAAATGAGATGGAGGAAATTTGTGAAATCCAGGTTAGCCGGGAAAGTGGTGTTAGGTAAATTGAATGGATTAAAGGCCAAATAAATCCCCAGGGCCAGATAGGCTGCATCCCAGGGTACTTAAGGAAGTAGCCCCAGAAATAAGCAGATTGCCTTAGTGATAATTTTTCAAAATTCTTTAGATTCTGGAGTAGTTCCTGAGGATTGGAGGGTAGCTAAATGTAATCCGACTTTTTAAAAAGGGAGGGAGAGAGAAAATGGGGAATTACAGACCAGTTAGTCCTAACATCGGTAGTGGGGAAATTGCTAGAGTCAATATTATTAAGATGGGATAGCAGCGCATTTGGAAAGTGGTGAAATTCATTGGACAAAGTCAGCATGGATTTACGAAGGGTAAATGATGTCTGACGAATCTTATTGAATTTTTTGAGGATGTAAACTATAGAGTGGATAAGGGAGAAGCAGTGGATGTGTTGTATCTGGACTGTCAGAAGGCTTTCGACAAGGTCCCACACAAGAGATTGGTATACAAACTTAAAGCACACGTATTGGTGGTTCAGTATTGATGTGGATAGAGAACTGGCTGGCAGACAGGAAGCAAAGAGGGAGTGAATGGGTCCTTCTCCGGATGGCAGACAATGAATTGGGGTGCCACAAGGCTCAGTGCTGGGACCCCAGCTATTTACAATATACATTAATGATTTAGATGAGGGAATTAAATGCAACATCTCCAAAATTTGTGGATGACACGAAGCTGGGGGCAGTGTTAGCTGTGAGGAGGATGCTAGGAGGCTGCAGGATGACTTTGATAGACTGGGTGAGTGGGCAAATGCATGGAAGATGCAGAATAATGTGGAATAAATGTGAGGTTATCCACTTTGGTGGCAAAAACAGGAAGGTAGACTATTATTTGAATGGTGACCGATTAGGGAAAGGGGCGATGCAGCGAGACCTGGGTGTCATGTACACCAGTCATTGAAAGTAGGTCATGCATGTGCAGCAGACTGTGAAGAAAGCGAATGGTATGTTGGCATTCATAGCAAAAGGATTTGAGTACAAGAGGGGATGACGTCTCGAAGGTTACTTCACGTAGTCACTCACGTGACTCCGAAGTAAAATACCCAGAGCACAAGGAGGCTACAGACTTTCTGCTCGCGGAAAAAAAATGTTTTTACGTCTGGCTGTGGCGGCTTTGTTCTCAGCATTGTAATGAACCAGTTCCACAGGATGAAGTCCAATGTCGCAATGGGGTAGAGGTGAATCGGACAGTACCCTTGCATATGGAAGGACCGTTCAGAAGCCTGATAACAAAAGGTAGGAGGACAAGAAGGAACGGGTGGCCAATAGCCAGCAAAGCAGTAGGCAGGTAGTGCAGGAAGTCCCCTGCGTCATCTCCCTCCTAAACAGGTATACCATTTTGGATACTGTTGAGGGAGATGGCTCATCAGGGGAATGCAGCAGCAGCCAGTTCATGGCACCATGGTGGCTCTGCACACATGAGGGGGAAAAAAGAGGGGAAGGGCAATAGTAATAGGGGATTCAATTGTCAGGGGAATAGATAGGCGTTTCTGCGGCCGCAAAACGAGACTCCAGGATGGTATGTTGCCTCCCTGGTGCAAAGGTCAGGGATGTCACTGAACGGCTGCAGAACATTCTGGAGGGGGAGGGTGAACAGCCAGTTGTCGTGGTGCATGTTGGCACCAACGATATAGGTAAAAAAAGGGATGAGGTCCTACAAGGTGAATTAGGGAGCTAGGAGATAAACTTAAAAGTAGGACCTCAAGGTAGTAATCTCCGATTACTACCAGTACCACGGGCCAGTCAGAGTAGAAATAGGAGATAATGCAAATGAATACGTGGCTTGAAAAGTGGTGCAAGGGGGAGGGATTCAAATTTTTAGGGCACTGGGACCAGTTCTGGGGGAGGTGGGACCGGTACAAACAGGACGGTTTGCACCTGGAATGGAATGGAACCAATTTTCTTGGTGGAGTGTTTGCTAGTGCTGTCGGGGAGGATTTAAACTAATGTGGCAGGGGGATGGGTACAAGAGCAGAGAGGCAGGAGGGTGTAAAATGACGGTAGAAAGCATTAGGTAGCAAGGTGAAAGGTAAAAGTGGCAGGCAAACAAAACCAGGGCAAAAATCAAAAAGGGCCACTTTTCATCAAAAATGTATAAGGGGTAAATGCGTTGTAAAGACAAGCCTGAAGGCTTTGTGTCTCAATGCAAGGAGGATTCGTAATAAGGTGGACGAGTTGAACGTGCAGATAGATATTAATGATTATGATATAGTTGGGATCACGGAGACATGGCTCCAGGGGACGTAGGCTGGGAGCTGAACATCTAGGGATATTCAATATTCAGGAGGGATAGAGAGAAAAAAGGAGGTGGGGTAGCGTTGCTGGTTAGAGAGGAGATTAAAGCAATGGAAAGGAAGGACATTAGCTTGGAGGATGTGGAATCGGTATGGGTAGAGCTACAAAACACTAAGGGGCAGAAAACGCTGGTGGGGTGTTGTGTACAGGCCACCTAACAGTAGCAGAGATGTTGGGGATTGGTATCAAACAGGAAATTAGAAATGCGTGCGACAAAGGCAAAACAGTTATAATGGTGACTTCAATCTACATATAGATTGGGTTAATCAAATTGGCAGGGTGCTGAGGAAGAGGATTTTTTTGAATGTATGCGGGGTAGTTTATCTAAATCAACATGTAGAGGAACCAACGAGAGAGCAGGCTATTGTTAGACTGGGTTTTGAGTAATGAGGAAGAGGTAATTAGCCGATCTTGTTGTACGTGCCCCCTTGGGCAAGAGTGACCATAATAAGGTTGAGTTCTACATTAGGATGGAGAGTGACATTGTTAATTCAGAAACAATGGTTCTGAACTTAAAGAAAGGTAACTTTGAGGGTATGAGACGAATTGGCCAAGATTGACTGGCAATTAATTCTAAAAGGGTTGACGGTGGATATACAATGGAAGACATTTAAAGACTGCATGGATGAACAACAAAAATTGTTCATCCCAGTTTTGGCAAAAGAATAAAACAGGGAAGGTAGTGCATCCGTGGATAACAAGGGAAATCAGGGATAGTAATCAAAGCAAAGGATGAATGCGTACAAAGTAGCCAGAAAAAAGCAGCATACCAGAGGACTGGGAGAAATTCAGAGACCAGCAGAGGAGGACAAAGGGCTTAATTAGGAAAGGAAAAATAGATTATGAAAGAAAACTGGCAGGGAACATAAAAACTGACTGCAAAAGTTTTTATAGATATGTGAAGAGAAAGAGGTTAGTTTAAAACAAATGTAGGTCCCTGCAGTCAGAAACAGGTGAGTTGATCATGGGGTAACAAGGATATGGCGGAACCAATTGAATAACTACTTTGGTTCCGTCTTCACTAAGGAAGACATAAATAATCCTGCCTGAAATAGCAGGGGACTGTGGGTCAAAGGAGGAATTGAGTGAAATCCAGGTCAGTCGGGAAGTGGTGTTGGGTAAATTGAATAGATTAAAGGCCGATAAATCCCCAGGGCCAGATAGGCTGCATCCCAGAGTACTTAAGGAAGTAGCTCAGGAAATAGTGGATGCATTTAGTGATAATCTTTCAAAACTCTTTAGATTCTGGAGTAGTTCCTGAGGATTGCGGGTAGTAAATGTAACCCCTCTTTTTAAGAAGGGAGGGAGAGAGAAAAACGGGGAATTACAGACCATTAGTCTAACATCGGTAGTGGGAAACTGCTAGAGTCAGTTATTAATGATGGGATAGCAGCACATTTGGAAAGTGGTGAAATCATTGGACAAAGTCAGCATGGATTTACAAAAGGTAAATCATGTCTGACGAATCTTGTGGAATTTTTCGAGGATGTAACTAGTAGCGTGGATAAGGGAGAACCAGTGGATGTGGTATATCTGGACTTCCAGAAGGCTTTCGACAAGGTCCCACATAAGAGATAGTATACAAACTTAAAGCATACGGTATTAGGGGTTCAGTATTGATGTGGATAGAGAACTGGCTGGCAAACAGAAGCAAAGAGTAGGAGTAAAACGGGTCCTTTTCACAATGGCAGGCAGCAGTAACTAGTGGGGTACCGCAGGGCTCAGTGCTGGGACCCCAGCTATTTACAATATATATTAATGATCTGGATGAGGGAATTGAAGGCAATATCTCCAAGTTTGCGATGACACTAAGCTGGGGGGCAGTGTTCGATGTGAGGAGGATGCTAGGAGACTGCAAGGTGACTTGGATAGGCTGGGTGAGTGGGCAAATGTTTGCAGATGCAGTATAATGTGGATAAATGTGAGGTTATCCACTTTGGTGGCAAAAACAGAAAGCAGACTATTATTTAAATGGTGGCCGATTAGAAAAAGGGGAGATGCAGCGAGACCTGGGTGTCATGGTACACCCAGTCATTGAAAGTAGGCATGCAGGTGCAGCAGGCAGTGAAAAAAGCGAATGGTATGTTAGCTTTCATAGCAAAAGGATTTGAGTACAGGAGCAGGGAGGTTCTACTTCAGTTGTACAGGGTCTTGGTGAGACCACACCTGGAGTATTGCGTGCAGTTTTGGTCTCCAAATCTGAGGAAGGACATTATTGCCATAGGGGAGTGCAGAGAAGGTTCACCAGACTGATTCCTGGGATGTCAGGACTGTCCTTATGAAGAAAGACTGATAGACTCGGTTTATACTCTCTGGAATTTAGGAGATTAAGAGGGATCTTATAGAAACTTACAAAATTCTTAAGGGGTTGGACAGGCTAGATGCAGGAAGATTGTTCCCGATGTTGGGGAAGTCCAGGACAAGGGGTCACAGCTTAAGGATAAGGGGGAAATCCTTTAAGACCGAGATGAGAAAGACTTTTTTCACACAGAGAGTGGTGAAGTCTCTGGAACTCTCTGCCACAGAGGGTAGTTGAGGCCAGTTCATTGGCTATATTTAAGAGTGAGTTGGATGTGGCCCTTGTGGCTAAGGGGATCAGAGGGTATGGAGAGAAGGCAGGTACGGGATACTGAGTTGGATGATCAGCCATGATCATATTGAATGGCGGTGCAGGCTCGAAGGGCTGAATGGCCTACTCCTGCACCTAATTTCTATGTTTCTATGTTTAACAGAGGGGAAGAAGCTGTTCATGAAGCTGGCGGTGCCCACTTTCAAGCTTCTGTATCTTCTGCCAAATGTGAGCAGGGAGGAGGAATGACTGATGTAGGACTTCTTTGATTATGTTGCCTATTTTTCTGAGGCAGTGTGAAATGTAGATAGAGTCGATGGTGGAAAGAGTGTCTGTGTGACAGACTGGGCTATGTCTACAATTCTCTGCAATTTCTCGCTGTCTTGGGCAGAGCTATTTCCAAACCAAGCAGTGATGCAACCTTAATGTGAAAAAGGGTTCCGATCCGAAACGTCACCTATTCCTTTTCTACAGAGGTGCTGCCTGACCTGCTGAGTTACTCCAGCTTTTTGTGTCTTTCTTTGGTGTAAACCAGCATCTGCATTTCTTTCCTACGCAGTATGCTTCCTCTGAACTTTCTGTGGACTTTTGATCCTTTTGTTTTTTCTTGGCAGTGTTTAGGGGAGAAGAAAAATTGCTGATAGTTGTGTTCCTTCACTGCGTTCAGCCAGCTGGACTGAGATATTCAAATTGTGTAAGCAAATTGGGTTCATTGTGCCTCAGCACGGCCTTGTGTAACTGGCTACTGACTTCCTCCCTGACAGACCCCCAGTCAGTGGCGAGTTGGAAACAACACCTCCAACATCATCTCTCTGAGCACCGCTTCCCCTCAGGGCTGTGTCCTGAGTCCACTGCAGTTTACCCTGATGACCCACGCTGTTGTGCCAGGTTTAGTACAAACCACATCATGAAGTACGCAGATGACACAGTGGTGGGGCCTTATCTGGGACGACAATGAAACTGGCTTACAGGGAGGTGATGAAACAACTGGTGGACTGGTGCAAACTGACAATCTGATCCTGAATGTTGAAAAAATAAAGGAGTTCATCATTGACTTCAGGAGAAACCGGCAGAGTCGCACACCACTACACTTTAATGACATCGATGTGAAGTTGGTCAGTAGCACTAAGTTCCTGGGGGTGCAGATCACGAACAGTCTGACCTGGTCACAAAACATCGCATCACTAGTTAAGAGAGCGCAGCAGTGTTGCAGTTTCTGTGCCTTATGAGAAGAGCTCACCTCCCCCAACCCATCCTCACCACTTTCTACAGGGCACCATAAAGTGCATTTTGGACCAGCTGCATCTCTGTCTGGTTTAGGGACTGGAAGTCGGTGCAGAGAGTGGTGACGACGGCTGAAAAAATCATCGGGACTTCTCTTCCTTCAATCCGGGACATTGCGTGGAAACGTTGCTTGTCCAAGGCCAGCAGTATTATAAAAGACCCCACACATCTCCATCATGGACTGTTCACTCTGCTGCCCTCGGGCAAATGGTATCGCAGTATAAGGAGCAGAACGGCCAGGTTTTGCAACAGCTCCTTCCCCCGAGCCATCAGACTCTTGAATTCCACATAATGTGCCGCCACTATTATCTATTTTATCTCTTTTTATCTATTTTTACCTTTTTATCTGTTTTACCCCCTTTGTTATTTTATGTTGCACAGTGAGCCAGATGCAACAAAACTTTGTTCACTTGCATTTGTTGATGTATTTTTTGAATAACAATGAAGTCTTTGATTGATTGATTGATATTCCATGTCTTGTTTCTCTCTTCCTCTCTCGCATTTCACTAAATGCAAGTTCATTTCTCCATACCCTCTGATCCCTTCAGCCACAAGGGCCTCATCCAACTCTCTCTTAAATATGGCCAACGAAACTGGCCTCAACTACCTTCTGTGGCAGAGAATTCCACAGATTCACCACTCTCTGTGTGAAAAACGATTTTCTCATCTCGGTCCTAAAAGACTTCCCCCTTATCCTTAAACTGTGACCCCTTGTCCTGGACTTCCCCAACATCGGGAACAATCTTCCTGCATCTAGCCTGTCCAACCCCTTAAGAATTTTGTAAGTCTCTATGAGATCACCATTCAATCTTCTAAATTCCAGCGAGTACAAGCCGAGTCTATCCAGTCTTTCTTCATATGGAAGTCGTGCCATCCCAGGAATCAGTCTGGTGAACCTTCTCTGCACTCCCTCTATGGCAAGAATGTCTTTCCTCAGATTAGGAGACCAAAACTGTACACAATACTCCAGGTGTGGCCTCACCAAGACCCTATACAACTGCAGTAGAACCTCCCTGCTCTTGTACTCAAATCCTTTTGCTATGAATGCCAACATACCATTCGCTTTCTTCACAGTCTGCTGCACCTGCATGCCTACTTTCAATGACTGGTGTACCATGACACCCAGGTCTCGCTGCATCTCCCCTTTCCCTAATCGGTCACCATTCAAATAATAGTCTACCTTCCTGTTTTTGCCACCAAAGTGGATAACCTCACATTATCCACATTATACTGCATCTGCCATGCATTTGCCCACTCAACACCAGTCTATCCAAGTCATCCTGCAGCCTCCTAGCATCCTCCTCACAGCTAACACTGCCCCTCAGCTTTTGTGTCATCCGCAAACTTCGAGATGTTGCATTTAATTCCCTTGTCCAAATCATTAATGTATATTGTAAATAGCTGGGGTCCCAGCACTGAGCCTTGTGGCACCCCACTAGTCACTGTCTGGCCATCCTGAAAAAGGACCCATTCACTCCTACTCTTTGCTTCCTGTCTGCCAGCCAGTTCTCTATCTACAACAATACTGAACCACCAATACCGTTGTGCTTAATAACTTTGTATACCAATCTCTTGTGTGGACCACACTGTCGAAAGCCTTCTGAAAGTCCAGATACAACACATCCACTGCTTCTCCCTTATCTACATACACTAGCTACATTCCTCAAAAATTCAATAAGATTCGTCAGACATGATTTACCCTTCGTAAATCCATGCTGACTTTGTCCAATGATTTCACCACTTTCCAAAATGCGCCTGCTATCACAACCCATCTTTAATAATTGACTCTAGCAATTTCCCCACTACCGATGTTAGACTAACTGGTCTGTAATTCCCCAATTTCTCTCTCCCTCCCTTTTTAAAAAGTCAGATTACATTAGCTACCCTCCAATCCCTCAGGAACTACTCCAGAATCTAAAGAGTTTCGAAAAATTATCACTAAGGCATCTGCTATTTCTGGGGCTACTTCCTTAAGTACCCTGGATGCAGCCTATCCTGGCCCTGGGATTTATTGGCCTTTAATCCATTCAATTTACCTAACACCACTTTCCGGCTACCCACCTGGATTTCACTCATTTCCTCCATCTCATTTGACCCGCGATCCCCTGCTACTCCCGGCAAATTATTTATGTCTTCCTTAGTGAAGACAGAACCAAAGTAGTATTCAATTGGTCTGCCGTGTCCCTTGTTCCCATGATCAATTCACCCGTTTCTGACTGCAAGGGACCTACATTTGTTTTAACTAATCTTTTGCGCTTCACATATCGATAAAAACTTTTGGCAGGTCAGATTTTATGTTTCCTGCCAGTTTTTTCTTTCATACTCCATTTTCCCTTTCCTAATTAAACCCTTTGTTCTCCTCTGTTGGTCTCTGAATTTCTTCCAGTGCCCTGGTAGGCTGCTTTTTCTGGCTAATTTGTACGCTTCATCAATCTTTTTCTTTGATACTATCCCTGATTTTCCCCGTTATCCACGGATGCGCCACCTTCCCTGATTTATTCTTTTGCCATACTGGGATGAACAATTGTTTGTAGTTCATCCATGCAGTCCCCTTTAAATGCCTTCCATTGCATATCCCACCGTCAACCCTTCAAGAATTAATTGCCAGTCCATCTTGGCCAAGTTCACGTCTCATAACCCTCAAAGTTACCTTTCTTTAAGTTCCAGGACCCGTGTTTCCTGAATTAACAATGTCACTCTCCATCCTAATGAAGAACTTCAACCATATTATGGTCACTCTGCCCAAGGGCCACGTACAACAAGGCTGCTAACTATACCCTTCCTCATTACTACAATATCCAGTCTAGAACAGCCTGCTCTCTCGTTGGTTCTCTCCACATGTTTAGTTTAGAAAACCATCCCGCATACATTTCCAAGAAATCCTCTTCCTCAGCACACCCCAGCCAATTTGATTCACCCAATCTATATGTAGATTGAAGGTCACCCATTTTAACAGTTTTACCTTCGTTTGCACGCATTTCTAATTTCCTGTTTGATGCCATCCCCAACTCCACTACTACTGTTAGGTGGCTGTTACACAACACCCCACTAGCGTTTTCTGCCCCTTAGTGTTTCGCAGCTCCACCCATATCGATTCCACATTCCTCCAAGCTAATGTCATTCCTTTCTATTGCGTTAATCTCCGCTCTAACCAGCAACGCTACCCCACCTCCTTTTTCCTCTCTAGGTCTGTCCTTCCTGAATATTGAATATCTCTGGATGTTCATGCTCCCAGCCTTGGTCACCCTGGAGCCATGTCTCCGTGATCCAACTATATCATAATTATTTAATAGCTATCTGCACATTCAAACTCGTCCACCTTATTACGAACGCTCCTCGCATTGAGACACTCAAAGCCTTCAGGCTTGTTTTTTACAACATTCTTGGCCCTTTTACAATTATGTTGAAAAGTGGCCCCTTTGAGATTTTTGCCTGGATTTGTTTTCCTGCCACTTTTCACCTTGCTACCTATTGCTCCTATCCTCATTTTACACCCCTCTGTCTCTCTGCTCACACATTTAAGAAACCCTCCACTTCTTATTTCTCCGTTTGTTATTTTTTTCTCCTTTACTCCCTACGTGTTGTGTCTGACTGCTTCTCTTCTCTGCCTCCTGCCTCACAAATGGACTACTTGCCTTCTCTATTGGAGCCCTCCCCCCAACCGATCTATTTTAATGTCTCCCCAGTAGCCTTTGCAAATCTCCCTGCCAGGGTCACGTATTGGTTCCCCTCCGGTTCAAGTGCAACCCGTCCTTTTTGTACAGGTCACACCTTCCCCAGAAGAGGTCCCAATGATCCGGAAACTTGAATCTCTGCGCTTTGCACCAGTCCTTTAGCCACGGTCCTTTAGGACAAAGGGCTTAATTAGGAAAGGGGAAAATGGAGTATATGAAAGAAAACTGGCAGGAAACATAAAAACTGACCGCAACGTTTTTAATCGATATATGAAGCGCAAAAAGATTAGTTATAAACAAATGTAGGTACCTTGCAGTCAGAAAAAACGGGTGAATTGATCTATGGGGAACAAGGACATGGCAGACCAATTGAATAACTAACTTTGGTTCTGTCATTCAACACTAAGGAAAACATAAATAATTTGCCGGAAATCGCAGGGGGGAGGATCGCGGGGGTCAAATGAGATGGAGGAAATTTGTGAAATCCAGGTTAGCCGGAAAGTGGTGTTAGGTAAATTGAATGGATTAAAGGCAATAAATCCCCAGGGCCAGATAGGCTGCAGCCCAGGGTACTTAAAGGAAGTTTATTAGCCCAGAAATAGCAGATGCCTTAGTGATAATTTTTCAAAATTCTTTAGATTCTGGAGTAGTTCCTTGAGGATTGGAGGGTAGCTAATGTAATCCGACTTTTTAAAAAGGGAGGGAGAAGAGAAAATTGGGGGGAATTACAGACCAGTTAGTCTAACATCGGTAGTGGGGAAATTGTGCTAGAGTCAATTATTAAAGATGGATAGCAGCGCATTTGGAAAAGAGGTGAAATCATTGGACAAAGTCAGCATGGATTTACGAAGGGTAAATGATGTCTGACGATATTATTTGAATTTTTTGAGGATGTAACTAGTAGAGTGGATAAGGGAGAAGCAGTGGATGTGTTGTATCTGGACTGTCAGAAGGCTTTCGACAAGGTCCCACACAAGAGATTGGTATACAAACTTAAAGCACACGGTATTGGAGGATCAGTATTGATGTGGATAGAGAACTGGCTGGCAGACAGGAAGCGAAAGAGGGAGTGAATGGGTCCTTCTCCGGATGGCAGACAATGGACTAGTGGGGGTGCCACAAGGCTCAGTGCTGGGACCCCAGCTATTACCAGATACATTAATGGATTTAGATGAGGGAATTAAATGCAACATCTCAAAATTTGTTGGATGACACGAAGCTGGGGGGCAGTGAGGTTAGCTGTGAGGAGGATGCTAGAGGCTGCAGGATGACTTTGATAGACTGGGTGAGTGGGCAAATGCATGGAAGAATGCAGAATAATGTGTGATAAATGTGAGTTATCCACTTTGGTGGGCAAAAACAGGAAGGTAGACTATTATTTGAATGGTGACCGATTAGGGAATGGGGGCGATGCAGCGAGACCGGGTGTCATGGTACACCAGTCATTGAAAGTAGGCATGCATGTGCAGCAGGACTGTTGAAGAAAGCGAATGGAATGTTGGCATTCATAGCAAAAGGATATTGAGTACAAGAGGGATGACGTCTCGAAGGTTCTTCACGTAGTCACTCACGTGACTCGAACGTAAAATACCAGAGCACAAGGAGGCTACAGACGGTTTCTGCTCGCGAAAAAAAAAAAAAATGTTTTTTACGTCTGGCTGTGGCGGGCTTTGTTATCACAGCATTGTAATGAACCAGTTCCACAGATGAAGTCCCAATGTCCGCAATGGGGTAGAGGTGAATCGGACAGTACCCTTGCATATGGAAGGACCGTTCAGAAAGCCTGAAACAAAAGGTAGGAGGACAAGGAAGGGAACTGGTGGCCAATAGCCAGCAAGCAGTAGGCAGGTAGTGCAGGAGTCCCCCTGCGGCTCCATCTCCCCTCCTAAACTGGTAAACCATTTTTGGATACTGTTGAGGGAGATGGCTCATCAGGGGGAATAGCAGCAGCAGCCAGGATCATGGCACCATGGGTGGCTCTGCAGCACATGAGGTTGGAAAAAAGAGGGGAAGGGCTATTTGTAATAGGGGATTCAAATTGTCAGGGAAAAGATAGGCGTTTCTGCGGAGGCCGCAAACGAGACTTCCAGGATGAGTATGTTGCCTCCCTGGTGCAAAGGTCAGGGATGTCCACTGAACGGCTGCAGAACACTGGAGGGGGAGGGTGAACAGCCAGTTGACTTGTCGTGGTGCAAATGTTGGCACCAACGATATAGGTAAAAAAAGGGATGAGGTCCTACACAGGTGAAATTTAGGGAGCTAGGAGATAAACTTAAAAGTAGACCTCAAAGGTAGTATCTCTCCGGATTACACCAGTACCACGGGCCAGTCAGAGTAAAATAGGAGGATAATGCAAATAGAATACGTGGCTTGAAAGTGGTGGCAAGGGGGAGGGATTCAAATTTTTAGGCACTGGGACCAGTTCTGGGGGAGGTGGGACCGTACAAACAGGACGGTTTTGCACCTGGAATGGAATGGAACCAATGTTCTTGTGGAGTGTTTGCTAGTGCTGTCGGGGAGGATTTTAAACTAATGTGGCAGGGGGGATGGGTACAAGAGCCAGAGAGGCAGGAGGGTGAAAATGACGGTAGAAGCATTAGGTAGCAAGGTGAAAGGTAAAAGTAGGCAGGCAAACAAAACCAGGGCAAAATCAAAAAGGGCCACTTTTCAGACAAAATTGTATTAAGGGGTATATGCGTTGTAAAGACAAGCCTGAAGGCTTTGTGTCTCAATGCAAGGTAGTATTCGTAATAAGGTGGACGAGTTGCAAACGTGCAGATAGATATTAATTGATTATGATATAGTTGGGATCACGAGACATGGCTCCAGGGTGGGTGACGTAGGCTGGGAGCTGAACATCTAGGGATATTCCAATATTCAGGAGGGATAGAGAAAGGAAAGGAGGTGGGGTAGCGATTGCTGGTTAGAGAGGAGATTAAAGCAATGGAAAGGAAAGACATTTCGCTTGGAGGATGTGGAATCGGTATGGGTAGAGCTACAAAACACTAAGGCAGAAAAACGCTGGTGGGTGTTGTGTACAGGCCACCTAACAGTAGCAGAGAAGTTGGGGATGGTATCAAACAGGAAATTAGAAATGCGTGCGACAAAGGCAAAACAGTTATAATGGGTGACTTCAATCTACATATAGATTGGGTTAATCAAATTGGCAGGGGTGCTGAGGAAGAGATTTTTGGAATGTATGCGGGGTAGTTATCTAAATCAACATGTAGAGGAACCAACGAGAGAGCAGGCTATTTTAGACTGGGGTTTTTGAGTAATGAGGAAGAGGTAATTAGGCCGTCTTGTTGTACGTGCCCCCCTTGGGCAAGAGTGACCATAATATGGTTTGTTCTACATTAGGATGGAGAGAGAGTGACATTGTTAATTCAGAAACAGTGGTTTGAACTTAAAGAAAGGTAACTTTGAGGGTATGGGGGGAGAACGTGAATTGGCCAAGATTGACTGGCAATTAATTCTAAAAGGGTTGACGGTGGATATACCTTGGAAGACATTTAAAGACTGCATGGATGAACAACAAAAAATTGTTCATCCCAGTTTGGCAAAAGAATAAATCAGGGAAGGTAGTGCATCCGTGGATAACAAGGGAAATTCAGGGAGTGGATAGTATCAAAGCTAAGATGATGCTTACAAAGTAGCCAGAAAAAAGCAGCATACCAGAGGACTGGGAGAAATTCAGAGACCAGCAGAGGAGGACAAAGGGCTTAATTAGGAAAGGAAAAATAGATTATGAAATGGAAAATGGCAGGGAACATAAAAACTGACTGCAAAAGTTTTTTATAGATATGTGAAGAGAAAAGAGGTTAGTTTAAAACAAATGTAGTCCCTTGCAGTCAGAAACAGGTGAGTTGATCATGGGGAACAAGGGATATGGCGGAAATGGGGGTGGACCCAATTGAATAACTACTTTGGTTCCGTCTTCACTAAGGAAGACAAACAAACTAATCTGCTGAAATAGCAGGGGACTGTGGGGTCAAAGGAGGAATTGATGTGAAATCCAGGTCAGTCCGGGAAGTGAGTGTTGGGTAAATTGAATAGATTAAAGGCCGATAAATCCCAGGGCCAGATCCAGATAGGCTGCATCCCAGAGTACTTAAGGAAGTAGCTCAGGAAATAGTGGATGCATTAGTGATAATCTTTCAAAACTCTTTAGATTCTGGAGTAGTTCCTGAGGATTGGCGGGTAGTAAATGTAACCCCTCTTTTTAAGAAGGGAGGGAGAGAGAAAACGGGGAATTACAGACCAGTTAGTCTAACATCGGTTATAGTTGGGGAAACTGCTAAAGAGTCAGTTATTAAAGATGGGATAGCAGCACATTTGGAAAGTGGTGAAATCATTGGACCAAAGTCAGCATGGATTTACAAAAGGTAAATCATGTCTGACGAATCTTGTGGAATTTTTCGAGGATGTTGTAACTAGTAGCGTGGATAAGGGGGAGAAACCAGTGGATGTGGTATATTGGGACTTCCAGAAGGCTTTCGACAAGGTCCCACATAAGAGATTAGTATACAAACTTAAAGCATACGGTATTAGGGGTTCAGTATTGATGTGGTTAGAGAACTGGCTGGCTAACAGGAAGCAAAGAGTAGGAGTAAACGGTCCTTTTCACAATGGCAGGCAGTAACTAGTGGGGTACCGCAGGGCTCAGTGCTGGGACCCCAGCTATTTACTATATATATTAATGATCTGGATGAGGGGAAATGAAGGCAATATCTCCAAGTTTGCGGATGACACTAAGATGGGGGCAGTGTTCGATGTGAGAGGATGCTAGGAGACTGCAAGGTGATTGGATAGGCTGGGTGAGTGGGCAAATGTTTGGGCAGATGCAGTATAATGTGGATAAATGTGAGGTTATCCACTTGGTGGCAAAAAACAGGGAAAGCAGACTATTATTTAAATGGTGGCCGATTAGGAAAAGGGGAGATGCAGCGAGACCTGGGTGTCATGGACACCAGTCATTGAAAGTAGGCGTTTGCAGGTGCAGCAGGCAGTGAAAAAAAGCGAATGGTATGTTAGCTTTCAATAGCAAAAGGATTGAGTACAGGAGCAGGGAGGTTCTACTTCAGTTGTACAGGGTTTCTTGGTGAGACCACACCTGGAGTATTGCGTGCAGTTTTGGTCTCCAAATCTGAGGAAGGACATTATTGCCATAGAGGGAGTGCAGAGAAGGTTCACCAGACTGATTTCCTGGGATGTCAGGACTGTCTTATGAAGAAAGACTGGATTAGACTCGGTTTATACTCTCTGGAATTTAGGAGATTAAGAGGGGATCTTATAGAAACTTTACAAAAATTCTTAAGGGGTTGGACAAGGCTTAGATGCAGGAAGATTGTTCCCGATGTGGGATGGGGAAGTCCAGGACAAGGGGTCACAGCTTAAGGATTAAGGGGGAAATCCTTTTAAGACCGAGATGAGAAAGACTTTTTTCACACAGAGAGTGGTGAGTCTCTGGAACTCTCTGCCACAGAGGTAGTTGAGGCCAGTTTCATTGGCTATATTTAAGAGTGAGTTGGATGTGGCCCTTGTGGCTAAGGGAGATCAGAGGGTATGGAGAGAAGGCAGGTACGGGATACTGAGTTGGATGATCAGCCATGATCATATTGAATGGCGGTGCAGGCTCGAAGGGCTGAATGGGCCTACTCCTGCACCTAATTTTCTATGTTTCTATGTTTAACAGAGGGAAAAGAAGAAGCTGTTCATGAAGCTGGCGGTGCCCACTTTCAAGCTTCTGTATCTTCTGCCAAATGTGAGCAGGGAGGAGGAATGACTGATGTAGGACTTCTTTGATATGTTGCCTATTTTTCTGAGGCAGTGTGAAATGTAGATAGAGTCGATGGTGGAAAGAGTTTGTTCTGTGTGACATGACTGGCTATGTCTACAATTCTCTGCAATTTCTCGCTGTCTTGGGCAGAGCTATTTCCAAACCAAGCAGTGATGCAACCTTAATGTGAAAAAGGGTTTCCGATCCGAAACGTCACCTATTCCTTTTCTACAGAGGTGCTGCCTGACCTGCTGAGTTACTCCAGCTTTTTGTGTCTTTCTTTGGTGTAAACCAGCATCTGCATTTCTTTCCTACCAGTATGCTTCCTCTGAACTTTCTGTGGACTTTTGATCCTTTGTTTTTCTTGGCAGTGTGTTTAGGGGAGAAGAAAAATTGCTGATAGTTGTGTTCCTTCAATGCGTTCAGCCAGCTGGACTGAGGTATTCAAATGTGTAAGCAAATTGGGTTCATTGGGCCTCAGCACGGCCTTGTGTAACTGGCTACTGGACTTCCTCCCTGACAGACCCCAGTCAGTGCGAGTTGGAAACAACACCTCCAACCATCATCTCTCTGAGCACCGCTTCCCCTCAGGGCTGCGTCCTGAAGTTGAGTCCACTGCAGTTTACCCTGATGACCCACGCTGTTGTGCCAGGTTTAGTACAAAACACATCATGAAGTACGCAGATGACACAGTGGTGGGCCTTATCTGGGACGACAATGAACTGGCTTACAGGGAGGTGATGAAACAACTGGTGGACTGGTGCAAACAGACAATCTGATCCTGAATGTTGAAAAAATAAAGGAGTTCATCATTGACTTCAGGAGAAATAAACCAGAGCAGAGTCGCCACCACACCACTACACTTTAATGACATCGATGTGAAGTTGGTCAGTAGCACTAAGTTCCTGGGGGTGCAGATCACGAACAGTCTGACCTGGTCACAAAACATCGCATCACTAGTTAAGAGAGCGCAGCAGTTGTTGCAGTTTCTGTGCCTTATGAGAAAGAGCTCACCTCCCCAACCCATCCTCACCACTTTCTACAGGGGCACCATAAAGTGCATTTTGACCAGCTGCATCTCTGTCTGGTTTAGGGACTGGAAGTCGGTGCAGAGAGTGGTGGACGAACGGCTGAAAAAAATCATCGGGACTTCTCTTCTTCAATCCGGGACATTGCGTGGGGGAAACGTGCTTGTCCAAGGCCAGCAGTATTATAAAAGACCCCACCACATCTCCATCATGGACTGTTCACTCTGCTGCCCTCGGGCAAATGGTATCGCAGTATAAGGAGCAGAACGGACAGGTTTTGCAACAGCTCCTTCCCCCGAGCCATCAGACTCTTGAATTCCACATAATGTGCCGACACTATTATCTATTTTATCTTTTTATCTATTTTTACCTTTTTATCTGTTTTACCCCCTTTGTTATTTTATGTTGCACAGTGAGCCAGATGCAACAAAACTTTGTTCACTTGCATTTGTTGATGTATTTTGAATAACAATGAAGTCTTTGATTGATTGATTGATATTCCATGTCTTGTTTCTCTCTTCCTCTCTCGCATTTCACTAAATGCAAGTCATACCAATGGCATCTGGCCTAGCAAATGCCGTCTCCTTTCCCTAACCTGGAAATGTAAGGTGGGATGGTTTTTGTGTCGTGCAAGTTGGTTGTGAGTTATTATGATAATCAAGTGATTCATAACTGGAAGGCCAGGAACTTTTAAATCTGGAGCTTAGTATTTCCTCTCAAATTTGCCAGGATTTTACTGGGAAGTTCTTATACTTCAGCCAACTTCCCATATGTTCAATTTATTAGGAGTTGTGTGATTTCTCATAAGTCTATTCATTGGTCATCAATTAAATAACATTGAATGCCAATGGCAGTGAAATCAGATTGTTCAGTTCAGAGATACTAAACTAAACTTCTGCCCATCAAGTTAATGCCGACCAATGATCCCGTACACTAGCACTATCCTACACACTAGGGACAATTTACAATTTTACCAAAGCCAATTAACCTACAAACCTGCACGTCTTTGCAGTGTGGAGGAAATCGGTGCACTTGTGGAAAACCCACGTGGTCACAAGGAGAAACATGCAAACTCCTTACCGATGCACCCGCAATCAGGATCGAACCGGGGGGTCTCTGACGTTATAAGGCAAGCAATTCTACCATGAGGCACCGTGCCGTTGAATAGAACTGTGAAGCATAGGTGCAGCGGCAAGTTGCTGCGGGGGGGGGTGGCTTTACCCCACCAGAGACCCAGGTTCGATCCTGACTACGGGTGCTGCCTGTACGGAGTATGCACGTTCTCCCTGTGACTGTGTGAGTTTTCTCCCGGGCACTCAGATTTCCTCCCACACTCCCAAAGACGAACAGGTCTGGAGGACAATTGGCTTGAGTAAAAATTGTAAATTGTCCTTGTGTGTAAGATAGCGCTTGCATGCGGCGATCAATGGTCGGCACGGACTCGGTGGGCAGAAGAGCCTGTTTCCTTTCCGTGCTGTATCTGGAAACTAAAACTAACTAAAGTTTGTACAGCACGGAAAAAAAACAGACCTTTCAGCCCAATGACCCTTGTCTTGGTGCTTTGCCTGCATAAGACCCTTGGCCCGCTAAACCCTTACTTATCTGTACATCCATCAAACTGTCTTATAAAAGTCATAATTGCATCCTAGCATCCTCTTCTGCAGCTTCCTCTGGCAGATTTATGTTGATTGTTCAAAATAGACGTCCTTGAAGAAATACTGGAAGAACATGGTGAATTTTGGAACAAAATGTGTCTCATGTCAAGTCTTGACACATCCGTGTCAGAATGCCAACTCTTCTGCTGTTGATTTCAAGTACATAAGCTACTCATTACAAATAGTGTCGGTTATGACTAATTCTCCAAGGTTGAATATTGACTGGGTAGATTTTAAATATTAACATACCGATATGACATATATGAATTATTGGCAATTTTTGGCTATGACAGAAATATTTCAAATGTCATTAGAAAAGGGAATTAGTGCCGGAGCATTGGCGTACTGCACATGTTGTTCCATTGTTTAAAAAGGGTTCAAAGAATAAACCTAGCAATTATAGACCTGTTAGTTTGACGTCAGTGGTGGGCAAATTAATGGAAAGGATACTTATAGATAATATATATAAGCATCTGGATAAACAGGGTCTGATCAGGAACAGTCAACATGGATTTGTGCCTGGAAGGTCATATTTGACAAACCTTCTTGATTTTTTTGAAGAGGTTACTAGTGAAATTGATGAGGGTAAAGCAGTGGATGTTGTCTATATGGATTTCAGTAAGGCCTTTGACAAAGTTCCCCATGGAAGGTTGGTTAAGAAAGTTCAATCTTTGGGTATTAATGGCGGAGTAGCAAGATGGATTCAACAGTGGCTGAATGGGAGATGCCAGAGAGTAATGGTGGATGGCTGTTTGTCAGGTTGGAAGCCGGTGACCAGTGGGGTGCCTCAGGGATCTGTGTGTTCCAGTTGTTTGTCATGTACACAATTATCTGGATGATGGGGTGAATAAATTGGATAAGTAAGTATGCCAGATATACTAAAGATAGGTGGTGTTGTGGATAATAAAGTAGATTTTCAAAGTCTACAGAGAGATTTGGGCCATTTGGAAATGTGGGCTGAAATATGGCAGATGGCTTTTAAAATGCTGTTTAAGTGGTGAAGTGCTACATCTTGGCAGGACAAAATCAAAATAAAAGACGTAACATGGTAAATGGTAGGGAATTGAGGAATGCTGTGGAACAGAGGGATCTAGGAATAACTGTGCATAGTTCCCTGAAGGTGGAATCGCATGTAGATAGGGTGGTAAAGAAAGCCTTAGGTATGCTTGCCTTTATAAATCAGAGCATTGAATATTTAAGGAGTAGGAAGTAATGTTAAAATTGTACAAGGCATTGGTAAGACCAATTCTGGAGTATGGTGTACAATTTTGATCGCCTAGTTATAGGAAGGATATCAACAAAATAGAGAGAGTGCAGAGGAGATTTACTAAATGTTGCCAGGGTTCCAGCAACTATGTTACAGAGAAAGGTTGAACAAGTTAGGTCTTTATTCTTTGGAGAGCAGAAGGTTAGGGGGGACTTGATTGAAGGTGTCTTTAAAATGATGAAAGGGATGACAGAGTTGATGTGGATAAGCTTTTCCCATTGAGGGTAGGGAAGAGTCAAACAAGAGAACATGACATGAAATTAAGGGACAGAAGTTTTGGGTAACATGAGGGGATCTTCTTTACTCAGAGAGTGGTGGCTGTGTGGAATGAGCTTCCAGCACAAGTGGTGGAGGCAGGATCGATTTCAACATTTAAAAGTAATGGATGGAAGGGAATGGAGGGTATGTGTCCTGAGTGTAGGTGGACGTGAAACTAGGGGAAAAAATAAGGTGTTCAACACGGACTGGAAGGGCCGAGAGGGCCTATTTCCGTGCTGTAATTGTTATATGGTTATAATTTTAATTTATAATCCGAAAGTGGCACGCTAATTGTCCAGTTAGTACAAGTTAACCGATTTGCATCTTGTTTAGTTTCAGTTAAATCAGCTCCAACTTGAACTAACAGTCACTTAGCCACCCTCTATAACAGTGGGGGTAAATAGGATTAAGTCTGAAGAGTCCTGACCCAATGGTCACTCTCTGGAGTTTAGGATGAGGGGGGGAGACCTCATTGAAACTTACTGAATAGTGAAAGCCTGGATATAGAGTATGTGGGGAGGATGTTTCCACCAGTGGGAGAGTCTAGGACTAGAACCACAGCCTCAGAATAAAAAGACGCACCTTTAGAAACATGAAGAGGAAATTCTTTAGTTAATGGCATCAGGGGAATTAATTGATATTTGGATATTTTTAAGGCAGAGATTGACAGGTTTGATTAATACGGCTGTTAGTGTAATGGGGATAAGGCATAAGAATTGGGTTGAGAAGGAAAGATAGATAAGCCATGAATGAATGGCAGAGTGGACCTGATGGGCCGTTGGCCAAATTTCTGCTCCTATAACATATGAAAGGTCGCCTATCCATGTTCTCCAGAGATGCTGCCTGACCCGCTAAGTTACTCCAGTACTCTATGTCTTGTTTTTTAAACCAGTATCTGCCGTTCCTTATAACCTCCAGTATTTTGTTCAGCTCTTTATATAGCTGAAATGTGTACTGCTGAAGTTCCAACTACTCACTAATTAATTTAATTGTTTGCTTTATTTTTTTTTGGGGGAATTTTGACACCTCAATCTTTTTCTGATTAACATCCATTATTGTGGCAAACTTGATTGGGAAGAAATTCATCTTTGTTGTTGGAATATACAACTGGAGGTGACCAGTATTAATATCAGGAAGTTATTAAAAGGAAAACAATGTGCTGGGTGCGGCCTTCCTGTGCACTTAGCGTGCTCTCTGGTCATTACAGAGTTGTAGCAGTTAAATGCGGGTCAAAGGCGGTCCTGTATAGGACAAACCAATTTAGCCCAACATAAATGATATCTTGGCAAATACAGGACAGTTTTGTAAAACCTAAGCAACTAACTCTAACCTTACGCACACTAGGGACAATTTGTTTTACATTTTACATCAACCTACTAACCTACAAACCTGTTCAAGAAGGAAGTGCAGATGCTGAAAAATCGAAGTTAGACAAAAGTGCTGGAGAACACTCAACGGGTGCAGCAGCATCTATGGAGCGAAGGAATATAGGAAAACGTTTCGGGCCGAAACCCTTCTTCAGACTGATGCAGGGTGGTGGGGGAGGGGGGGGGCAAGGAGATGGAAGGATAAAGGAATAGGAGAGCCAGAGGGCGAGCTGAAAAAGGGGAGGAGGGGACAGCAAGGCTACCAGAGAAATTGGGAAGTCAATGTTCATGCCGCTAGCGTGCAAACTGCCCAAGCGGAATATGAGGTGCTGCTCCTCCAATTTCCAATGGTGCTCACTCTTGCCATGGAGGAGGCCCAGGACAGAAAGGTCGGATTCGGAATGGGAGGGGGAGCCACAGGGAGATCAGGTTGGTTAATGCGGACCGAGCGGAGGTGTTCGGCGAAACAATTGCCAAGCCTACGCTTGGTCTTACCGATGTAGATCAGCTAACATCTAGAGCAGCAGATGCAATAGATGAGGTTGGAGATGGTGCAGGTAAACCTCTGACGCACCTGGAACGACTGCTTGGGTCCTTGAATGGAGTCGAGAGGGAGATAAAGCGACAAAGTGTAGCATCTCTTGCGGTTGCAAGGAAAGTGCCCGGGGAGGGGTGGTGCGGGAGGGAAGGGAAGAATTGACCAGGGAGTTACGCTGTCTTTGCGAAAAGCAGACAGATGGAAGCAGGATAGATGGGAAGATGTGGTGAATGGTGGGGGGGTCACGTTGAGGTGGCGAAAATGACGGAGGACCTATTTATTGTATGTGGTGGCTAGTGGGGTTAAGGTGAGGACATGGGGGACTCTGTCCTTGTTGCGAGTGGGGGGGATGGGGAGAGAGAGAGCAGTGTTACGGGATATTGAAGAGACCCTAGGGAGAGCCCTCATCTATAGTAGGGGAGGGGAACCCCCGTTCCTTGAGGAATGAGGACATTTCCGATGCCCTGGTGTGGAACCACCTCATCCTGGTAGATGGAGAAATTGGGAGTATGGGATGGAGTCCTTAAACGAAGCAGGGTGGGAAGATGTGTGGTCTAGATAGCCATGGGAGTCAGTGGGTTATAGTGTCAGTCAGAAGTTTTATCACCTGCGCTGGAGAAATGAGGTCAAGAAAATGGTAGGGAAGTGTCCAGACATGCTCCAGGTGTCTTTGAGTGCCGATGGAAATTAGTGGTTGAAGCGGATGAAGTGAAGGTGCAGGAGGTAGCCCCAATGCAATCATAGATGTTGCGAATGTGGATGTCGGGGATGGGGCCTGGGTACATCTCGAACAAGAATTGTTCGACGTACCCTACAAAGAGCAGGCATAGCTGGGGCCCATGCGCGTAGCCACAGCTACGCCTTGTATTTGGAGGCAAATGGGAGGAGTCAAATGAAAAGTTATTAAGGGTAGTGCCAGCTCCGCTAGGCAAAGGAGAGTATCTGTAGACGAGGATTGGTTGGTTCTCTGGTTGAGGAAGAACCGGAGGGCTTTGAGACCATCCTGGTGGGGGATGGAGGTGGAGTGACTGGATGTCCATGGTGAAGATGAGGAATGGGGGCCTAGAGAATGGAATGCCCAGAGACGACGGAGAGTGTCTGAGGTGTCTTGAACATAGGTAGGGAGGGATTTAACCAGGGGGGATAGGATGGAGTCGAGGTATTTGCAAATAAGTTCGGTAGGGCATGAACAGGCAGAGACAATAGGTCTACCAGGACAGTCAGGTTTGTGGGTTTTGGGGAGAAAGTAAAATCGGGCCGTGCTGGGCTCGGGAATGATGAGGTTGGAGGCTTGGGAGGGCAGGGAGCTGGTGTTGATGAGGTCAGTGATGGTGCTAGAGATAGTAGCCTGGTGCTCGTCTGTGGGGTCATGGTCCAGGGATAAGTAGAAGGAGGTGTCCAAGAGTTGGAGTGAGGCCTCAGCTTTGTAGAGATCGACGCGCCAGACTACCACGGCACCTCCCTTGTCAGCAGGTTTGATAACCCAGTCTGGGTTGTTGCGGAGTGAGTCGATGGCTGTACTTTCAGGGGGGGAGAGGTTAGAGTGAGACAGGGGAATGGAGAAGTTGAGGCGGTTGATGTCCCACCGGCAGTTTTGAATAAATAGGTCTAAAGCTGGAAGATGGCCGTGAAGGGGGGGGGGTCCAAGAGCAGAGGGTCAGTTGGAAATGGGGTAAGGGATCAGCAATGGGGGGCGAGGACTCCTTCCCATGGAAGTAAGCTGTGAGGCGGAGGCAACAGTAGAAGAGCTCCAAGTCATGGTAGGCGCGGAACTCACTGAGGTGGGGATGGAGGGGTACAAAGGTAAGAGGTAAGACCTCTGCTGAGGGCAGACCTGGTGTCAGAGAGCGGGAGGTCAGGGGGGATGGTGAACACATGGCAGGGATGGGGGTTTCAGCCGGAGGAAGGCAGGTGACTGGACTGAGGCCGATGCGATGTCTGGTGGGGGGGTGGTGTATGGTCAGGGAGGAGGGGGTATGAAGATTGTAGTGTGGGTGGGGAAGAGCTGGGCTCACATGGTTTGAGGGGGATGGGGAAGACCCAGTGGAACAGCCACTGTGGTTCCCAGGGTTAAGGGGACTAGCACAAGGAACCAGCGCAGTCAAACCCGGGGTAGTGGGAATCTGCAGCGTGGAAGCTTCAGGCCCGGTGCTGGGTCCAGGCTGCAGGTAAGGTGACTGCTGCGGGCTGCTGGAGGGCAGTGGAGTGGCGAGGGTCGGTGGAATCGATGGTGGGAGTACGCGGGGGGTAGAGTCCGGGTCGGCGGGTGGAGCGTGGGAGGTCCCAGTGGGCGGATGGTCCGTGTGGCGATGCGGTTCAGTCAGCCCGGTGAGGCAACGAGGTGAGTAGGGCATGGTGTGGCCTCCATGTTCAGTAGGACCCGGTCCGACGGCGATGTTCGGTAGGGCTGGCGCAGTGGCGATGTTCGATGGGCTGGGTGCGGCGGCGATATTTGGCAGGCCCAGTGTGGCGGCAATGTTGGATGGGCCCGGTTCGGCGGCAATGTTGGATGGGCCCAGTGTGACGGCGATGTTCGATGGGCCGGGTGCGGCAGCGATATTCGTTGGGCCCAGTGCGGCCTACAAACCTGCACATCTTTTGAGTGTGGGAGGAAACCGGAGAACCCGGAGAAAACCCACATGGGTCATGGGAAGAACGTACAAACTCCTACAGACAACACCTGTACTGGGACATAGTCCTAGTGTGTAGGATGGTGCTAGTGTACGCACTGGTGTGGGCTGAAGGGCCTATTCCCACGCTGTATCCCTAAACTAAACTAAACGGAGGTCCACGTTTTAAGGAGCACCAGTGATGTCTGTCCTTGGTCGGCATAGGCAATGCTGTGACTGTGACTCCTTTGCTTACGGTGAGAAATGGCTAAAGCATGAGGGACTTGTGAAATAAATCTCACTTTTACATTCCTGCTCTGGTTTGCTGATGCTGGGGCAACTAGATGGGAAAATGTGGTGGGAACGAGACATGGGTAATATATTCCAGGTACAGTGGCTTGCAAAAGTATTCATACCCCTTGAACTTTTCCACATTTTGTCACGTTACAACCACAAACGTAAATGTATTTTATTAGGATTTTATGTGATAGACCAACACAAAGTGGCGCATAATTGTGAAGTGGAAGGAAAATGATACATGGTTTTCAATTCTTTTTACAAATAAAAAACTGAAAAGTGTGGCGTGCAAAAGTATTCAGCCCCCTTTACTCTGATACCCCTAAATAAAATCCAGTGCAACCAATTGCCTTCAGAAGTCACCTAATTAGTAAATAGAGTCCACTTGTGTGTAATCTAATCTCAGTATAAACACAGCTGTGCTGTGAAGGCCTCAGAGCTTTGTTAGAGAACATTAGTGAACAAACAATGTTCCTTGGGCATCATGATACCCAAGGAACACACCAGACAGGTCAGGGATAAAGTTGTGGAGAAGTTTAAAGTAGGGTTAGGTTATAAAAAAATATCCCAAGCTTTGAACATTTCATGGAGCACTGTTCAATCCATCATCCGAAAATGGAAAGAGAATGGCACAACTGCAAACCTACCAAGACATGGCCATCCACCTAAACTGACAGACCGGGCAAGGAAAGCATTGATCAGAGAAGCAGCCAAGAGGCCCATGTTCACTCTGGAGGAGCTGCAGAGATCCACAGCTCAGGTGGGAGATTCTGTCCACAGGCCAACTATTAGTCGTGCACTCCACAAATCGGGTCTTTATGGAAGAGTGGCAAGAAGAAAGCCATTGTTGAAACAAAGCCATAAGATGTCCCGTTTGCAGTTTGCCACAAGCCATGTGGGGGACACAGCAAACATGTGGAGGAAGGTGCTCTGGTCTGATGAGACCAAAATTGAAGTTTTTGGCATAAATGCAAAACGCTATGTGTGGTGGAAAACTAACACTGCACATCACCCTGAACACACCATCCCCACTGTGAAACATAGTGGTGGCAGCATCATGCTGTGGGGATGCTTTTCTTCAGCAGGGACAGGGAGGCTGGTCAGAGTTGATGGGAAGATGGATGGAGCCAAATACAGGGCAATCTTGGAAGAAAACCTGTTAGAGTCTGCAAAAGACTTGAGACTGGGGCGGAGGTTCACCTTCCAGCAGGACAACAACCCTAAACATACAGCCAGAGCTACAATGGAATGGTTTAGATCAAAGCATATTCATGTGTTAGAATGGCCCAGTCAAAGTCCAGACCTAAATCCAATTGAGAATCACTGGCAAGACTTGAAAATTGCTGTTCACAGACGCTCTCCATCCGACTGAGCTTGAGCTATTTTGCAAAAAAGAATGGGCAAAAATTTCAGTCTCTAGATGTGCAAAGCTGGTAGAGACATACCCCAAAAGACTTGCAGCTGTAATTGCAGCGAAAGGTGGTTCTACAAAGTATTGACTCAGGGGGGCTGAATACTTTTGCACGCCACACTTTTCAGTTTTTTTATTTGTAATAACATTTGGAAACCATGTATCATTTTCCTTCCACTTCACAATTAGGCACCACTTTGAGTTGGTCTATCACATAAAATCCCAATAAAATACACTTACGTTTGTGGTTGTAACGTGACAAAATGTGGAAAAGTTCAAGGGGCATGAATACTTTTGCAAGCCACTGTGCATAGTTGGTGGGTCACCGTCATCTATCCCATTCCCACAGCACCTGGACTGAAATCCAATTAATTGTTGGGCAAATACAACAAGCCTGAATTAGCAAGGAGGCTGAAAGGGTGATGTTTGATCCATGTTTCAGTTAGAGATGCAGCATGGAGACAGGCCCTTCAGCCCAAAGAGTCCATGCTGACCATCGCTCACCTGTTCTTGCTAGTTCTATGTTATCCCACTTTCTCATCCACTCCCAACACACTGGGGCCAATCAACCTACAAACCGGCATGTCCCAGGGATATGGGTGGAAACTGGAGCACTTGGTAGAACATGCAAACTCCACACAGACAGCAGCTGAGGTCAGAATCGAACCCGGGGTCTCTGGCACTGCGAGGCAGCGGCTCTATCGGATGCACAACTGTGCTGCCCCAAGTTGCCAGTGTATCTGCACCTATGTGAGTTGTTGCATTCGTGTCTGCTCCTGTGCTGTGCAGACCTGCTCATCTGTGTCTTTGTTTTTAATAACCCGTAGGTGGATGGAAAAAAAAGGAAAAAAAAAAAAAGTTGACATTTCGGGTCGGGACCTTTCTTCAGATAATGGCAAGGTCACTTTCAGCCTGGGAGAGGAAGGGGATGTGCAGAGAGATGGAATAGAAGAAAAACAGGGTTTTCTCTCTTTCCCACCAGATAAAGTGGCACAACAGTTGACATACATGGATGCTGTAAGTAAACAAGGAAACTAAGTGACTCAACCACACGTTAAGGTACAACACATTTTTTATTAAAGCACTCATAGCATAGGATCTACATTACATTTCAGCTCCAAGCTGCTACATCTACTGCCTGACGTAGGCAGGTTTTTACTGTTATAAAACAAGTACTAGGCGGGGCTACTACTAGCAAATACTATGATTGGCTAACATGCAATAGCCAATCTACATCTCTTCTTGTAGAAAATAAAGAAACGGCGGTGGCTTAAACAATATAAACAAGTGTTGACAATATACAAGCAGAGTTACATATAATCGCCATATCTAACAGGTGGCCTACAAACCCGTCCAGCCCTTTGTGTGGTAAGGTGGGGGGGGGAGGCCGCTTCACCTCCAATGAACAGCACCTGTCCAAACAAGACAAATTCTCGGTCATGAAGGTTTCATTTGTGCCGACTGATGGTTTACTGATGTGACTTTACAATTGCTGTCCACAGTCATACGGGCCGGTTGGCCCCACAGTCAAACGCCCCATTCAAGATACGACCCTACTTCCTGGTTCATGATGAAGTAGTGCTGCAGGACGGAATCAGTCAAGGGCCACAAGGCGGTGGTCCCAGCCGCACTACGGAACGAATACAACGACATCCACAGGGGCCACCCCGGCGCAGAGGCAACCCTCCAACGGGCTCAAAGCATGTTTCACTGGCCTGGAATGACAAAATACATATGTGAAAGAACCGAATCGTGCGCTGTCTGCAACAGCCTGGCACCACAGCAGCAAAAGCAGCCTCTACTGCCCCAACCAGTCCCTTCTCTTCCGTGGTCCTCCTTGGTTACCGACATCTTCGAATGGTACAGAAAACACTATCTCGTTATTGTCGACTTTTACTCAGGCTGGTTCGAAATAGACCTACTGCAGACAATTTCCTCAGAGGTAGTGATCGAGAAGCTGCAACGACACCTCTTGTTGCATGGCTCCCCTGCGCGTATTCAATCTGATAACGGCAGGCAATTCACCAGCCAAGCATTTAAAAACTTTGCTGAACGATGGGACTTCCAACACATTACCAGCAGCCCCGGGTTCCCACAGTCCAATGGACTAGCCGAATGGGCTGTTCGGAGTGTCAAACAACCAGAGGAGGTAGTTGAGGTGGGTACAATAACATTTAAAAATACATTTGGACAAGTACATGGATAGGAAAGGTTTAGTGGAATATGGGCCTAATTTGGGCAGATGGGGCTCGTGTAGATGGAGCATCTTGGTCAGCATGGGCAAGTTGGGCCTAAGGGTCTGTTTCTGAGCAGTATCACTCCATTACAAAACCAAAGCCTTGTGCACCAACTGTTTAAAAGCCTAGTGCACCAACTGTTTAAAGTTTGGTGTGTGTTGTGTTCAATAGCCGGATGGTTGTGGTGAAGGAACTGTTCCTGAAACTGGAGGGCACGGTTTTCAGGCTCCTGTACATTCTTCCCGATGGTAGGATTGAAATGGGAGCGTGGCCAGGATGGTGTGAGTCTCTGATGACCATTTTGTTTGGATCTGTGAGATGAATTTGGGCCCATTAGTCCAGTTTAGTTTATTGTCACGTGTACCGAGGTGCCGTGAAAAGCATTTGTTGCGTGCTATCCAGTCAGCGGAAAGACAATACATGTTTACAACTAAACCATTCACAGTGTGTACGTAGTTTAAGATTTTACTTCGGAGTCACGTGAGTGACTACGTGAATAGAAGCCCGTACAGCCGTTGGTGCGTCATGACGTCAGACGCCGGTGCAGTCGCGGTTGGAGCAGCAGCGCTCCTCCGAGCGGTAAGTTTAAAAACCAAGGTAAGAATTGTTGAAGTTACCTTTAGGTCATTTCTGCGACGGGTTGTTGGCGATATGTTGCAGAAAATCAAGAAGGTGTCGGCGAGGCGCTCCGTAGGCAGAAAGGAGACTGACCAAGAGAGTATTGGGGAAGGAGGCCTGTCTGGTACACCTGGTCCGGTGCTGGCTACACAGCCAGTGGTTGGCGGGCCCAACTGCCGGGGGGCAGTGAAGGCTTGCCAGTAAGGGAGGAAGGCCACTGGCAAGTCTGTCAGGCCCGTAGATGAGTCGGGCCAGGAGGTTTATACCCTCCATTGGAGAGACCGTTTGCTCACGCTCTCCCAAGTCGAGATTTTATTATTACAGAGAATGCTCGACAGGGACCAGCTCCGTGAGGAGGAGTGGTGCCCAAGCCCAGGCTGATGGAGAGCTTGTGCTAGCTGCGCCTGTTGCAGGGCTGCAGAACTATCCTGCCTGTGAGGAGGATGTTCAATCAGTGCAGTTTGCTGACACTGAGTCCTATGCTGGGGGAGAGCAGTAAAAAAAGTTCGGTTGGAGATAATCCCGAACATAGCTGGAAAGTTTGCTGAGCCTGAGAGGCTGGAGAGCGCGATTGATGGGGAATTGGCTGAAGCCATTCAGTATATGCTCTCCCACCAGTTACAGGATGCTAGCTCTGGACGAAGCAGCTAAAAATTATAAGGCTCCCGGTTAATTGTGATCTTCTGGAAGGTGCCGGTGGTTAATCATCAGATCTGGGCACAAATGGGTATGCCTGCTAGGGCTCAGGAGATGAAGTTCCAGAAAGTTCTTAAACTGCTGTCGCGGCAGGTATCACAGCTGTGGTAAAAATGATTGAATCCAAGCAATGTGGCTGACGCACACCAGGATGGACGGTTTTTCTTTACAATGCGTTTTTTTGAGATTAATAACATCAGGGAGGGCTGCTATTCGGCCAGTGCTTAATACAAGTTTGGCAATTGTTTGTGCAAACCAACCAATATTCCACCACAAAATTTGTTGTTTGGAGGTAATCTTGCAAAAAGAGTCAAAAGAGTGTCATGAAGATGTAAGACTATGGCCCTCATTAAGCGGCTGGTAAGCAGCGGCAAAAGGTTTTCTCCATATTGGAAAGGAGCTAATATGGATCCTGGAGAAGAAACGAGCCGTTCAGGTTTCCAATTCGGAACTGGCAGGCTGCCAGCACGAAGGGGAAAGGTGCCTTTCTCCACGAGAGGCGAGGACAACAAAGGTCCGCAAGGAAGGATGCAGGTAAGGAAAACATTAACAGAACGATAAATTAATTGATGTTCCTGTTCAAATTGGTGGAAGGTTAAAGTTGTTTCTCAAGCAATGGCAGCAGTTGACATCTGACTTGTTCATACTTAGTAGTATTGCCCCCCCCACACAAAATACACCCAAAAAAAAGGGTAAAAATTGAATTTTACTCTAAGGACAGTCTACCTAATCAACATTTTCCTAGTCGTAAACTTGTTTTCTCAGATGAAGAAAAATGTGCTTATTTATGCAGAGATTCAGTCATTGCATAAGAAAGGGGTAATTGACAGCCCCTCTGTCTATCAAAGTCGACAATTTAGAATGTGTCAAATATTTTTCCTAGATCTAAAAAGACTGGGGGGTGTAGAATTATTTTGGATTTATCGAGTTTGAACAAGTTTGTTTGTTATAGGCATTTCAAAATGGAGAAACCATTATTTATTACGCCAAGCATCTAGTGACCAAAGGGTGTTATACGTGGCAAATATTGATTTAAAGGATGCGTATTACTCATTGTCTATTCATGAGGATGATAGAAGGTATTTGAAATTTATTTTGGATGACTCAGTTTGTGCAATTCAGGGCATTGCCCAATGGATTAAACTTCAGCTGCTAGGTATTTACTAAATTGGTAAAACCTGTGTTAGCATTACTTAGAAACTAAGGGGCATGTGGTAATGGCCTACTTAGATGATATTCTGATTGTTGGCAAGACTCGTGCTGAAACTCAATCATCAGTTTTTTTAAGTTTCAGTTGTTTAAAATCACTTTTGAACAATTGGGATTTTGTATTCATCCAGCATAATTCTAAATTATCACCAGTCCAAAGTTTGATTATCTGGGGTTTCACCAATTAATTCAAATCACATGTTTGGTGACTTTGCCCAGGGATAAATTGAATCAGTTAATTGAGGACTGTGTTAATCTCATTGGAGAACAAAGGCCTTCAATTAGACAAGTAGCCAGGTTAATTGGGAAGTTGGTGTGCAGCATTTCCAGCTGTGCAGTAATGGTCCTCTGCATCATCAACAATTACAACGGTCCAAGGAACAGGCACTGAGAATACAAAGGGGCCAGTTTTGAAGGGCCTATGCAGTTGTCAGCTGGGCGATTGCTGACATACAATGGTGGATAGCAAATGTTTCGACAAGTTTTAGGAAGGTTTTGGGTGGAACCACCGTCATTGATATACAAACTGATGTAAGTGCACTGGTTGGGGTGCAACAGACATGGTTTCTAGTTGTGGAGGCAGATGGAATGTGGATGAGACATCGCTTCTTCAACTAAGAGGGATCAATTATTTAGAAAACTGATTGGCACTCGGTATGGGCTCAAAGTTATTGTTCTACAAGGAGGGGACCTGCATGTGCAGGTTCAGATTGACAACACCACAGCAGTGCATATGTAAACCACATGGGGCTTTGGAGGTGGAGTTAAGTCACAGTCTTGTGATAGACTGGCTAACCAGATTTGGAGCTGGTGTATTGACCAAAATATCTGGCTTTTCAGCACTTTATTTGCCAGGAAGGTTCAACACGGTAGCTGACACTAGGTCACGTCAGTTTAATGACAACATTGAATGGATGTTAAATCAGGATGTAATTTAACCAAATGATTGTTCAGTATGGATTGCCAGATATTGACCTGTTTGCATCTCGGTTTAATCATCAGTTAAAAAAAAAACCTCGATATGTTTCAATGGGAACCAGATACTGGGGCAGTAGCAGTAGATGCGTTTTCGCTACATTGGGGAGGAATGTTTGTGTATGTATTTCCTCCATTCTGTCTCATTAGCAGGTGTTTTGCAAAAGATCAAGGAGGCTCTGCATTCAGGGGTATTGGTAGTGCCAGATTGGCCTACACAAGCATTGGTTTCCTGTGGTATTACAAATGGCTAGGGGAGCCTTTAACATGCTTATTCCCAAAAATAAGAATCTACTGGTAAATCCCCCCTTCCCCAGTCACTGGGATCAACATCCTTTACATGATCGTATTGATCTGTTAATTTGCAGATTTTAAGGAGGCCATACCTGGGGAAAGGACTATCTCATCGGACTGTGGATGTTCTCACGTCGGCCTGCAGGATAGTACACAGCAGCAATATGTCACCTACATAAAGAAGTGGGAGCAATTCTGCCTACAGCAGAATATTGTATATCACACTGCAGGATTACGGATGTATTAGAGTTTTTTGCAACTCTATATTTCGACCAAAAAATTAAGTTTATATGAGTGCGATAAATTCAGCCAGAAGTGCTCTGTCCTTCTTATTTACCTATGAATGCAGAATTACATACAGTAGGACACATCCGTTAGTTTCACGGTTCATGAAGGGAGTTTTTAATTCTAATCCTCCTAAACCAGGTATGTTGATTTGGATGTGAGTGAGGTTCTTATGGTCCTTCGCCAGTGGGGCTCCGATTACAAGTCTGTCTATAGCCAAATTAACTACTAAGGTGGTCATGCTTATGGCATTTAGTTTCAGCTCACGTGTACAAACGTTGCCAAAAGCTAAGGCTGGATAGACAAAAATGCATGTGTCGGCAGATGCCATTACATTTTATGTCTATGATTTGCTTAAACATAATAGGGAAGAGGCAAGACAGGATGTAAGATTGTGTTTTTCAGCATATCCATACAGATGATCGCTTGTGTGTAGTCTCTCATTTATCACGTTACATTGAGATTTACTCAACCTCTGAGAGGGACAGAGTCGGCTTTGTTTTATTAGTCACAAAAACACACATGTAAGTGTCGGTGCAAACAATTTCAAGGTGGCTAAAGCAGGTCCTGCAAGTGCTGGAATCGATACTGATAAATTCAAATCTCATTCCAACACCAGAGGCGGCTCATCAACTTCCGCGGCAAGGGCGAATGGGACGTGCCAATAGACCATATCCTCGCGCCGCCGAGATGGTCCAGTGAGCTAACTTTTCAGAGGTTTTATCACAAACCGATTTCAAGACTCGGGATGTTTGCTGATTCTGTTTTGAGTTCTGTTAACTTTCCCCCTGAGTTTAGAGGGGGTTTGTTATGATTTGTTTGTAAATAAATTGTTATTCGTTTAACAAATGTGTTAATGATGCATGATTGATTGTTAACGACTTTTGAGTCAATCCAGGCAGTGTGAACGACGGATTTCGATCTGCGGCGTTGAATTCACAGTGCTTTGAAGTCTTCACGTTAGTCACTCACGTGACTCCGAAGTAAAATAGTAAGATTAAACAGAACTTACCAGTTTGAAGTTTGATCTTTTATTTTATGAGGAGTCGAGTTGAGGGGACTACGTGCCCTCCGCTCCCACCGCTCCCACCCTCATAGATCTCATCTGGTAGTTCTAGTTTTATCATCTTACCATTGTACTTCAGTCATGGTTTAGTTGTGAATTCATTCCGCTGCTTTGAAGATTGACGCACCAACGGCTGTACGGGCTTCTATTCACGTAGTCCCTCAACTCGACTCCTCATAAAATAAAGATCAAACTTCAAACTGGTAAGTTCTCGTTTAATCTTACTATTATAGTTAAAGTAAGAAATGTTGCTGTAGGAGTGGAGATTTAAGAGTGTGGAGCGATTGTAATATGAGCTTGTAGATCTGCTTCTGTGGCTAGCAAATAGTTGCCTGGGTTGGCCGCCATCTTGGAAGAAGTGCCTGATTATCCTAAATGCCACGTATTAGTATTGAGTAAGCACTCCTGTCTTTTCCTTGCATTATTAGTGGCATTAGCACTATGTTAGTTCACTTCTCAGAGCAACATTTAAAAGCTTCAAGACATGTTGTTTTACACACGTGATTCCAATATCAAGATTGAAATCCTTGTGCCAGGGAATGTTTCAACAACTTTGTTTTTTTCTGAGCTAGATGTAATGTGAAATAATTAGCTTGGGAGAAAGCCAAGAAGCCTCTACCGTGGCAACATTGGCATAGGGGATCCAAATCTATCGTGGGTAAAAAAAAAAACTAATCTTCACAGCTCTAATGCAGTTTATGTTTCATAATCAAGGGCCAGTCTCACCCCGGTCACTCCCTCTTCTCCCCTTTCACATCAGGCATGAGGTACAGAAGTGTGGAAACGCGCACCTCCAGATTCAGGGAGTTTCTTCCCAGCTGTTATCAGGCAAATAAACCATTCTCTCACCAGCTCGAGAGCGGTCCTGCCCTTCCATCTACCTCATTGGCGACCCTCAGACTATCTTTAATCGGAATTTAATTTGCACTAAATGTTGTATCCTTTATCTGTGCACTGTGGCTGGCTTGATTGTATTCACGTACTCTCACTGGATAGCACACAACAAAAATGCCTTTCACTGTACCTTGGTACACATGACAATCATAAGCTAGTAAACGAATATAGTTTTACTGATTGGAGATATTATTTATCACCAATGGTTTATAACGCAAGCGTTGATGGGTCCACTCATTGAGATTTGATTGGATGATGTCATCAACAAATTAGTTTTAGAGATACAGTGACTAAACGGGGCCTTTGGCCTACCGAGTTCACGCCAACCAGCGATCATTCGTACAGAGTCCACTTAACTTACAACCTGCACGTCTTTGGAGCGTGGGAGGAAAGCGGAGCCCGGAGAAAATCCCCGAGGTCACAGGGAAAAACAACAAACTCAGTACAGTGACAGTCACCCATAGTCAGGATCGTACCTGGGTCGCCGGTGCTGTAAGGTAGCAAAACTCTACTGTTTTTTATTGCGCCACTGTGCCTTCCTAATGTTGATGTTAATGTTAGTAAATTGTTAGTGAATTTCTAGATGCCATCAATGTTGGTGGTACAGAGGGACAATGAAGGGTAGATGACAGGATTTAGATTAATTGGCAAAGTGGGCTAAGGAATGGCAAGTAGGGTTTAGCTGTGCCAATGTGTGAGGTCTTGCACTCTTGGTGAGTCAAACATGGTGGGACATGCAATAAATGGTAGAGCTTTGGAGAATGCAAAAAGAACAGTGATCTGGTAGTGAAGTTGCAGGGTTATACTAAAAGTGACTATACGGGGGGGGGGGGGGGGGGGGGGGGGGGGGGGGGGAAGGGGGGGGGGGGGGGGGGGGGGGGGGGGGGGGGGGGGGGGGGGGGGGGGGGGGTGGGGGGGGGGAGGGGGGGGGGGGGGGGGGGGGGGGGGGGGAGGGGGAGGGGGGGGGGGGGGGGGGGGGGGGGGGGGGGGGGGGGGGCGGGGGAGGGGGGGGGGGGGGGAGGGGGGGGAGGGGGGGGGGCGGGTGGGGGGGGCGGGGGGGGGGGGGGGGGGGGGGGGGGGGGGGGGGGGGGGTGGGGGGGGGGGGGGGGGGGGGGGCGGAGGGGGGGGGGGGGGGGGGGGGACGGGGGGGGGGGGGGGGGGTGGGGGGGCGGGGGGGGGGGGGGGGGGGGGGGGGGGGGGAGGGGGGGGTGGGGGGGGGGAGGGGGGGGGGGGGGAGGGGAGGGGGGGGGGGGGGGGGGAGGGTTGGGGGAGGGGGGGGGGGGGGGGGGGATGGTGAGGCAAAGGGCAAAGAGACCTTGGTGGGAAGGGTATTGATAACAAAATTCGGGACATTATGGCTACAGTTTGTGTAAGTTGGCTTGTGAGAGGGGTTTAGGGAGTGAAGGCAGAAGAATGGGATTAAGAGGGAGAGATAGATCAGCCATGATGAAATGGTGGAGTGGACTTGATGGGCCAAATGGCCTAATTCTCGCTCCTATGACACAACCTTATGAGACCACACTTTGGACAACTGTACGTGGAGCTGGTTCTCTTGGCCAGAGGAAGGTATCATCAATTTTGGAAAGGGTGAAGAAGAGCTGTTCACCAAGACATTACCCGACGGGACTTGCAGGGCCTAGATTCACCCCCCCCTATAGCGAGGCTGAAAAAGGCCCATGATGACTCCTTTGAAGTGTAGGAGTCTGAGGGGCGACTTAAATGAAGTGGCCATAATCATGAGAGGCATAGGTAAAGTGACCATTAATTCTTTCATTCCAACACAATTGACCCATTGATGCGTTATTTGAAGTGCAATGTTTAATTGCACCATCACAAGTCTAGTTTAGTTTAGAGATACAGTGTGGAAACAGGGCCCTTCAGCCCACCAAGCCTACTCTGACCAGCGATTCCCCATCACTAGTTCTTTCGTACACGTGAGATTATAAATGCAGCCTGGGGGGAATCCCGCACAGCTGATAAACGTTATCAATCCGTTGCTGGTTGACGTATTTGCCAATGGAATTCACTGAGGTCAGCACCCGGCAACAACCTGCATCATCCTGGCGACAAGCTACGACACGCACCGGTACAAGAGGAGGAGAAGATAAGCTATGTCAAGCCCACAAGCGTAAGTATGTTTGGGAAACATTTCAAAAGTTCAACGGTGGCGAACCGAAAAACGTTACGATTCTTTAGGCGACTTGAGGAGACTATTCACGACCATACAGGCGTCACCCCGCGACCATGTGAAAACAGCCTAGTCGCTTGTAGTCGCCGAAAATAATCGCCTAGTGGGACGGGCATAACTAGCTCTTAAACGATGGGATAGTCCAAGCCTCAACTACCTCCTCTGGTAGTTTGTTCCAAACACCCATCACCCTTTGTGTGAAAAAATTCCTATTAAATGTTTTCCCCTTCATCTTAAACTGATGTCCAATGGTTCTCCAAGTGTCATCACACTACCTTACGTGTCCCCACACCCAGTTTTTTAAATGTCATGGACCTTGGTTCATGACGGTAATCCCATTTAAGTTGGTTAATCTGAGATGTTGACGCACGGTTGGCACAAAAATGCTGTGGAGTAACTCAGCGGAGACAGGCAGCATCTCTGGATGGAAGGAATGGTGTCGATTTGGGTCGAGACTGCTTCAGAGTGCATCTGCACGTGTTCAGTTGATTATGTAATACCTTTATTAAATGGCACAAATTCCACGTTGTAACTTATTAACAGGATAGAATTTCCAATATAGAATTCCATTCCTCAGCACAGTGTTTTAAACTCTGTTTATAAAGAGTTTATATATCCATTACCATAATATACAAAGACCTGGCACATCTGAAGAACTGATCCGAGCTGGATAAACTGGGACAGAGTGGACTAGGGCGGCAACAGTAGTGCAGCTGGTAGAGTTGTTGCCTCACCGCACCCAGGTTCGATCCTGACCTCAGGTGTTATCTGTGTGGGAGTTTGGACGTTCTCACTGTGACCGTGTGGCTTTTCTCTGGGTGCAATTATAGACCTATTAGTTTGACGTCAGTGGTGGGCAAATTAAATGGAAAGGATATTAGAGATAATATATAATAAGCAGCTGATAAACAGGGTCCTTATCAGGAACAGATCAACATGGATTTGTGCCTGGAAGGTCAGTTTGACAAACCTTGTGAAATTTATGTTAGCGGTAACTAGGGAAAATTGATGAGGTAAAGCGGGATGTTGTCTATATCGATTTCAGCGAGGCCTTGACAAGGTTTCCCCATGGAAGGTTGGTTAAGAAGGTTCAATCTTTGGGTGATAATGGCGAGTAGCAAGAATGGATTCAACAGTGGCCTGAATGGGAGATGTCAGAGAGTATGGTGGATGGCTGTTTTGTCAGTTGAAGCACGGGACCATGGTGTGCCACAGGGATCTGTGTTGGATCCCACTGTTGTTTGTCATTGTATAGCAATGATCTGGATGATGGGGGTGGAAAATCTGATAAGTAAGTATGCAGATGATACTAAGATAGGTGGTGTTTGATAATTGAAGTAGACTTTTCAAAGTCTACAGAGAGATTTGGCCATTTTGGAAAGTGGGCTGATAGATGGTAGATGGAGTTTTAATCTGTAAGTCGTGAAGTGCTACAATCTTGGCAGGACAAATCAAAATAGGACGTACATGGTAAAATGGTAAGCGAATTGAGGAATGCTGTGGAACAAGGGATCTAGAATAACGTGCATAGTTCCCCCCTGAAGTGTGAATCGCATGTAAGAAAGCCCTTTGGTGTGCTGGCCTTTATAAATCATAGCATTGAATATAGGAGTATGGAAGTAATGATAAAATTGTACAAGGCATAGGAAGACCAATTCTGGAGATGGTGTACAAATGTTTTTGGTCCGCCTAATTATAGGAAGGATGTCAACAAAAAGAAGAGTACAGAGAGATTTTACAAGAATGTTGCCAGGTTCCAGCAACTATGTAACAGAGAAAGGTTGAACAAGTTAGGTCCTTTATTCTTTGGAGCGCA
>JAVHYY010000479.1:0-49525 GCA_035221665.1 Okamejei kenojei | reverse complement strand
ATTGAGAATAGTTTGGATAGGAGGTATTATTTTAGTAGGGGGGGGATGGGTAGATTATTTATAGGAGTAAGGATGTTATAAGGAGAGTAGAGATAGATTGTGATGGTGGGGGGTGGAGGGAGAGAGGATGATTGGGATTATTGGATTGAAGGAGTAATAGGGAAAAACGGCACTGACTGCTTCAGGGAGCAGAGATAAGGAACGGAGCGGGGTAATGAACGGGCGGGGAGGGAACGAGCTCATAGCACCCCGCGACAAAGGCCAATGTCCTTTTCTATAGTTACCCGTGCTGCTGCCACAGGCTGGAGGGGGCCGGGTTCACAATCTTTAACCGTGACGGGCGCGTTTAACCAGCGCTCTGGAACTCGGCATCTGATGGGAGAGGAGGGATCTCAGAGGAAGGCAGAAGCAGAGGGCTCCGTTAATGGATTCATTCCACAGTGAAGTTCAGTTCTGTAACAACACACACACCACACACACGCCAGTAAGATCCCGCGCCACTGGTTCAGGAATCGATCAATTATTGACCAACAACGGTGGAATCCGACTGTGACAGACAGACTCCACAGTGTCCACAGAGCGGTGTTCACTTCTGATCATAACTCAGACACATGAACTGTCACAATGGGATGAACCCCTCCTCCCCAGTCACACCGAGTGCAGAGAGCTCCGGCCTGTCCCGACACTGGGCCAACTGTGGGCAAGGTGCCACGAACAAGAAACAACATTCTAGTGGCTCCCGGCAGCAGTGAGAGAAAAGAGGGTTAGTTCGGCCTGTCTGAAATAACAAAAATCACAGCGTTTAATTCAAAAATATTTCACTGAGAGGATTTTGCATTCTTCACATATTCCTTGGTATAACGATCCCTCATTGGGAACTTGTAACGTGGATCATAATCCAGACAAAACCAGTTAACACACGGAGGTATAAAACTTGAATGTTCTGCTCACTTACCAGGGATTCAACGGACAGCAGATGATCACGTACAGATTGATCTGCAAACGTCTAAATAATCCCCTATACTTTCCCACATTTTCTCTGCCCACGACGTGTCCCCGTGAGCTAAACCGTAAGGTCCTCGGAAGAAATTTGAGGCAGAACCATACCCAGGAATTTTAATGCCATTTTCCATCCGCCACAGGGGCAGTGAAGTATCAACAAGTTTAAAAATAGAGATTTTGAAATTATCGCAAACAATGACATCAGCCGAGTCAAATCCCTGCTGTAGACAAGGTCGGGATTAATCAGGGAATTGATTGAGAAAACTCCAAAGAACTGGAATTGTGGCGATAGATACTGCGGGATGAAAATTGGAGCTCGGACAATGTTCTGCAAAGGGGATCATTGTTTTCAAACTCCATCAGATCCAACCTCCACCTCATGTAGGTTGATCTGCGTTCCTTCAATCCGTTTCCGCTCAGCAAGCAATGCCAAATGTCCAGGGACCGCTCTCAGGGCTTCTGGTGCCCAGTTTGAAGTGACTGGACTGGCGACCTTTGTCCACAGGTTTCAACGAGATCACCTCGACTAAAATGCAGATGGATAAAGCGCGTTGTTCCACTTTATAGCAAAAAGAGGAATGCAGATTACTACCTAAATGGTGTCTTTGTGAAAAGGGAGAACAACGGGATCTGGGGTCCATGTACATCATCTATGAAGTACGCATGGAGGTACAGCAGCAGTGAATACAGCGATTGGCATGTTGCCTCATACCAAGAGTAGTTGAGGTATTGAGCAAAGAAGACCTTCTGTAGTTGTCAAGGGCCCTAATGAGGCCATACCAGGAGTATTGCGTGCAGTTTTGGCCCTCTAATTTGAGGAAGACATTCTGCTAATTGAGGGAGCCCAGCGTAGGTTTCATCAGGTTAATTCCTGGGTGGCGGACAAGTCATCATGCTGAGAGAAATGGAGCGGCTGGCTTGTAACACTCTGGAGTTTTAGAAGGATGAAGGGATGTTATTGAAACCTATAAGATTATTAACGGTTTGGACACCCTAGAGGCATGGAATCATGTTCCCGCGGTGTTGGGGGAGTCCGAAC
Organism: Okamejei kenojei; assembly: GCA_035221665.1. NCBI lineage: Eukaryota > Metazoa > Chordata > Chondrichthyes > Rajiformes > Rajidae > Okamejei > Okamejei kenojei. The sequence goes on along the minus strand of JAVHYY010000479.1, from coordinate 47,484 downwards.
CAGGGCCACAGTTTCAAGAATTAGGGTAGGCCATTGAAACGCAGATGAGGAAACACTTTTTCACCCATTGACTTGTGATATCTGAATGAATCACTGCGGTGGAGCGCGGTGGAGGCCGGTTCTCTGGATACTTTCAAGAGAGAGCTAGATAGGGGTCCCTACAGAAGCGGATCAGGGGATATGGGGAGAAGGCAGGGAACGGGGTACTGATTGGGATGATCAGCCATGATCACATTGACTGGCGGTGCAGGCCTCGAAATGACCCAAAGACATCATAGAACGCAGAGAAAGAAACCTTGCCGCTTAGCACTGTCCCTAAACCTAAACAAAACGGCGAATGATGCCGCACCTCCCCCCCTGATGGAGGGACACACACTGTGGTAGTACAGATTGGAGGGACACACTGTCGTGGTACTGGATGGAGGGACACACTGTGGTGGTACTGATGATGGGACACACTCCCCCCCTTCCCCTCTAAAATACAATACAATCAATACCGTTTATTGTCATTTGAACCTCAAATGAAGTTCAAACGAAATTGATTCTGCCAGTCATACAACAAGTAAAAGCAAACCAAGACACTCAATTAACACAATTTACACAAACATCCATCATAGTGAATCCCCTCATCACTGTGATGGAGGCAAAGTGGTTGTCTCCTCCCCAGTTTTCCATTCTTCTCCCGATGTTTAAAGACCCCGGCGGGCGATGTGATGACTCCCCCGCGGCAGTTAAGGCTTGCAGGGCGATGTAAGACCCTGCTCCGGGTCTTGATGTTGGGGCCCCCGGCGGGCGATCGCAAGTCCCGTGTCCGTTAAAGCCGCGCCGGGCGATTATGGTTCTGATGGGATGGACACACTGTGGTGGTTCTGATGGAGTGACACACTGTGGTGGTTCTGATGAGTGACACACTGTGGTGGTACTGATGGAGTGACACACTGTGGTAGTACTGATGGAGTGACACACTGTGGTGGTACTGACGCAGTGACACACTCTGGTAGTACTGATGGAGTGACACACTGTGGTGATACTGATGGAATGACACACTGGAGTACTGATGGAGGACACACTATGGGGTAGTACAGATGGACTAACATTCTGTGGGGTAGTACTGATGAAGTGACACTGTGGGGCAGCACTGCTGGGATGACACTGTGAAATAGTACAGATGGAGTGACACACCGTGGGTAGTTCTCTATTGGAATGAACACACTGTGGGGTGTTGTGATGGAGTGACGCCAGTGCGGCTAGTGCTGATGTAATAACACGCTGTGGGGTAGCACTGACATAATGACACTTTGTGCTGGTGACTATGGAATGAACACACTGTCGGGTAGTCCCTGATGAAATGACACATTGTGTGTAGCACTGATAAAGAACACATGTAATGCTACATTCTCGGGCAGTGCTGATGGAGTGACACTCTTGAGGTAGTACTGATGTAGTGACACATTCTATGGTACTGTTGATGGAGGAAAACACCGTTGTGTGGTACTGATGGAATGACAGTGAGGAGTAATACTGATGGTGGACAATTTGGGGGGGAAACATACTGATGGAGTGACACTCTGGGGTAGTACATTTGAAGTGACAAACGGGATGGGGAAGTACTGATGGATTAATACAGTGTGTGTTAGTACAGATGCAATTACACACTGTGGGGCAGTATTGATGGAGTGACTACTGAGGAGGAGCTCATTGATGGGGTGTCACACTGTGGGGTAATACTGATGGAGTGACACACTATGGCGCATTACTGATGGAGTGACATATTGCGCAGTGGTACACATGTAGTACTGATAAAGTGATAAAATGTTAGCACAAATGGAGTGGCACTCTGTAGCGTAAATATACACACAATGCGTGAGTAAATCAGCGGGACAGGCAGCATCACTGGAGAGAAGGAATGGTAACGTTTTGGGGCCAAGATCCTTCTTCAGACTAATGTCACAGGAGTGGTCGGACAGAGATAGAATGTAGTCGGAGACAGTAAGACTGGTGGGAGGAATGGGAAGGGGATGAGGATTAGAAAGATGGAAAGCAAGGGCTACTTGAAGGTAGTGAAGTCAATGTTCATACCGCTGGTGTTTAGCTACCCAAGCGAAATATGAGGGTGTTGTTCCTCCAATTCGCGCTGGGCCTCAGTCTGACAATGAGGAGGCCCAGACACCACGCTCTGTGCTTGGCCTGATGGATTGGCATAGTTTTTGGTGTAATGCTGATGGAACAACACAACGTGGAGTAGTATTGATGGGGTGACACACTTTGGGGTATTACTGATGTATGACATATATGGAGTAGTTCTGATGGAGGGGACACACTATGGGGTAGTAGTGAATGGGGTGACATACTGTGTGATAATACTGCTGCAATGATAACTTGTCAGGTAGTTCTGATGTTGACACTGTGTGGTGTGGGGGGGATTCTGATGGAGTAATAAGTGGGGTAAAAATTGTGGGGTAAAACTGATGGAGCGCGGACAACAACCAGTAGAGTGGGATAAGGAGAATCAGTGGCATGTGTTATATATGGACTTTCAGAAGGCATTTTCGAAAGGTCCCACATAAGAGATTAGTATACAAACTTAAAGCACAGGGTATTAAGGGTTCAGTATTGATGTGGATAGAGAACTGGCTGGCAGACAGGAAGCAAAGGGTAGGAGTAAACGGGGAAGTAATGGTAGTAAACGGGAGTAAACAAACCACCTTTTGCATTTTTAAAGCAAACGACCTTTTGTATTTTCAAAGCTAACCGCATTTTGCATTTTCAAAGCTAACCGCATTTTTGCAGTTTCAAAGCTAACCGCCTTTTGCATAAAGCAATCCACCTTTTGCATTTTCAAAGCAAACGGCTTTTTTGCATTTTCGAAGCAAACCGCCCTTTGTAATTTTCAAAAGCAAATCGCCTTTTGCATTTTCAAAGCAAAAACCCCTTTTGCATTTTCGAAGCAAACCAAACTTTATTTTTGCATTTTCAAAAGCAAACCTTTTGCATTTTGAAAGCAAAACGGCTTTTGCAATTAAAAGGAAAAACTAAAAACCCTTTGCATTTTCAAAGCAATCATTTTGCATTTTCAAACCAAACCTTTTGCATTTTCAAACCAAAACCTTCTGCATTTTTCAAACCTAACCTTTTGTATTTTCAATCAAACGTAACCTTTTGCATTTTCAAACCCAAACCTTTTGCATGTTCGAAGAAAACATTCTGTATTTTCAAAGCAAAACCACCTTTTTGCATTTTCAAACCAAACAATCTTTAGCATTTCGAAACCAAACCACACAACGGTGATCGGGCTGATCACCAACGGTGATGAAACAAACTATAGAGTGGAGGTGCAGAACCTGGCGGACTGGTGCTCACAGAACAACTTGTCGCTAAACACCTCCCAAGACCAAGGAGCTGATTATCGACTTCAGGAGGTCACAGAATGGGGAATACGCCCCAATCTCCATCTACGGAGACAGTGTGGAGAGAGTGTCCAGCTTCAAGTTTCTGGGCACTCACACCTCAGAGGACCTCACATGGTCCAACCAACACCGCTGCGCTGGGCAAAAAAGGCACAGCAAACGACTGTTCTTCCAAGAACATTGAAACAGACAGGTCTGTCCCAACAGCTGATGACAACCTTCTACCGCTCGCTGCACCACAGAGAGCATACTAATGTATGGCATCTCTGTGTGGTATCTCAGCTGCACGGAGGTGGAGAGGAGAGCTCTTCAGCGCATTGTCCATAGAGCGCAAAAGATTATTGAGACACCGCTACCAGACTTGGAGGGCATCTACCACACACAACGGTGCCTCAGGAAGGCCGTCAGCATACATAAAGTCCTCCTCTTAACCCTTGTACATGGACTGTTTGAACTACTCCCTTCCGGCACATGTTACAAGGACTTCTACGCCCGCAACCTCCAGACTCAGGAACAGCTTAATTCCCAGAGCTATAGCGGCTCTGACCCGGCCCTGCTGAGTGCCCCCCCCCCCCCCCCCCCCCCCCCCCCCCCCCCCCCCCCCCCCCCCCCCCCCCCCCAATGGACGTCTCCCCCGGCCTCGCACTTTAGTCTGTGTTGATTTTACTGGTCTAATGTTCGTTTTTACAAACCTTGTTCTCGGGGTATCTATCTAAAGCTAAATTTTATTTATGACATCAGATGGAAAGTGCAAACCAAATCTCGTTGCACTTATGTGTAACGACAATAAAAGATATTATTATTATTATTATTTATCAACACCACTCTCTGTGAGAAAAAGTGTCTCCTCGTCTCCGTTCTAAATGGCTTACTCCTTATTCTTAAACTGTGGCCCCTGGTTCTGGACTTCTTCTACATCGGGAACTTGTTTCCCTGCTTCTAGCATGTCCAAACCCTTAACAATCTTATATGTTTTCAATGAGTTCCCCTCTCATCCTTCTAAAACTCCAGAGTGTACAAGCCCAGCTGCTTCATTCTCTCAGCATATGACAGTCCCGCCTTCCCGGAACAAACCTTGTAAACCTACACTGCATTCCCTCAATAGCAAGAATGTCCTTCCTCAAATTAGGGGACCAAAACTGCACACAATACAGATGTGGTCTCACTAGGGCTCTGTACAACTGCAGAAGGACCTCTTTGCTCCTATACTCGATTCCACGTTATAAAGGCCAACATGCCATTCGCTTTCTTCACTGCCTGCTGTACCTGCATGCTTACTTTCATGGACTGATGAACAAGGACCCCCAGATCCCGTTGTACTTCCCCTTTTCCCAACTTGACGCCATTTAGATAGTAATCTGCCTTCCTGTTTTTGCTACCAAAGTGGATAACCTCACATTTATCCGCATTAAACTTCATCTGCCATGCATCTGCCCACACCCTCAACCTGTCCACGTCACCCTGCATTCTCATAGCATCCTCCTCACAGTTTCACACTGCCTACCACCCAGCTTTGTGTCATCTGCAAATTTGCTAATGTTACTTTGAATCCCTTCATCCAAATCATTGATGTATATTGTAAAATGGCTGCGGTCCCTGCACTGAGCCTTGCGGTACCCCACTTATCACTGCCTGCCATTCAGAAAGGGACCTGTTAATCCCTACTCTTTGTTTCCTGTCCTCCAACAACCTTCTCTATCCATGCCAGTACTCTACCCCCAACACCACGTGCCCTAATTTTGCCCACTAATCTCCTATGTGGGACCTTATCAAATGCTTTCTGAAAGTCCAGGTACGCACTGGCTCTCCCTTGACCATTTTCCTAGTTACATCTTCAAAAAATTCGAGATTAGTCAAGCATGATTTCCCCTTCGTAAATCCATGCTGACTCGGACCGATCCTGTTACTGCTATCCAAATGTTCGGCTATTTCATCTTTTATAATTGACTCCAGCATCTTCCCCACCACCGATGTCAGGCTAACTGGTCTATAATTCCGTTTTCTCTCTCCCACCTTTCTTTAAAAGTGGGATAACATTAGCTACCCTCCAATCCACAGGAACTGATCCTGAGTCTATAGAACATTGGAAAATGATCACCAATGCATCCACGATTTCTAGAGCCACTTCCTTTAGTGGGATGCAGACCATCAGGCCCTGGGAATTTATCAGCCTTCAGTCCTGATCAGTCTATCCAACACCATTTCCTGCCTAATGTGGATTTCCTTCGGTTCCTCCGTCACCCCAGATCCGCTGGCCACTACTATATCAGGAATATTGTTTGTGTCCTCCTTAGTGAAGATGGATCCAAAGTACCTGTTCAACTCATCTGCCATTTCCTGGTTCCCCATAATAAATTCACCTTTTTCGGTCTTCAAGGGTCCAACTTTGGTCTTAACTAATTTTTTCCTCTTCACACACCTAAAGAAGCTTTTACTATCCTGCTTTTATATTTTTTGGCTAGCTTACCTTCGTACCTCATCTTTTCTCCCCGTTTTGTCTTTTGGTTATCTTCTATTGTTCTTTAAACATTAAACAATCCTCTTGCTTCGCGCTCATCTTTGCTACGTTGTACTTCTTCGCTTTAATTTTTATACTTTATACCCTCCTGCAGGATTTAGGAGCTGTTGCTGTGGATGGAGGGACGGGGACGTGAGCGGCCATTGAGGGCGGCCAGGGTGCCGGTGAGGCCCCGCCATCTGCTCGGAGTGTGGGCTGATCTTCGAGGGGCTGAGCTTCAGTGGAGGAGCACATGGCAGGGCACAACAAGGAGAGGTGTTATGAGTGCGACGTGTGTGGCAAGGCCTGGCAGAGCCCGAGCCGGCTGGAGACCCACCGGCGGGTGCACACGGGAGAATGCCCCTTCACCCTGCTCTGACTGTGGCAAAGGCTTCATGTCGTTGCGGGACCTGGAGGTACACGGGCGCCTGCACACTGGGGAGCGGGCCTATGGCTGTTCCACCTGCGGCAAGAGCTTTCCCCAGTTGTCGGGGCTGCAGGTGCACCGGCGGGTGCCCAGCAGTGAGCGGCCCTTCACCTCCGATTGCGGCAAAGGCTTCCAGTCGTCGCAGGACCTGAAGGTGCACAGGCGCCTGCACACCGGGGAGCGGCCCTACACCTGCAGCGACTGCGGCAAAGGCTTCACCCTCTCCAAAACACTGCTGGAGCACCAGCGCACCCACACCGGCGACCGTCCCTACACCTGCAGCGACTGCGGCAAGGGCTTCCCCAGTCCAGCATCTTACGGCAGCACCAGCTCACCCACACTGGCGAGCGCCCCTACACTTGCAGCGACTGCGGCAAGGGCTTCACCCGGTTCAGTATCCTTCTGCAGCACCCGCGCCTACACACCGGCGAGTGGCCCTTCACCTGCACCCAGTGTGGTAAGGGCTTCAATCCAGCAACCTGCTGGTGCATCAGCCCATCCACACCGGCGAGCGCCCCTACACCTGCGCCCATGCGGCAAGGGCTTCACCCAGTCCAGCAACCTCCTGCAGCACCAGTGGGTGCACGCTGGTGACCGTCCCGTCCCCCAGCCCGGTGTGTGTGGAGAGCACTTTTCCATGGCTTCCCACGCCGTCACGTCAATGCGTGCACACCAGTGGCCAGCCCTAGGACTGCCTGTATTGCAGTGAGGCGTTTGACAGCTTGCAGGCCCTCGCCGGCAAGCGGCTGCTCCCACTGCGACAAGCGTTTCAAGAGAGTACGGGGCTGCGGGAGCACCAACGGATACACACCAGAGAGAGACCCTTTGTGTGGCAAGGGTCCCTTCACCTGCCCGCTCTGTGGCAAGGCCTTTGCCCGCTCCTCCAGTCTGCTGGCACACTGCGACATATATATGCGCTGTTTAGGTAGACACAAAATGCTGGAAGGAACGGGTAACGTTCTGGTCGAGAACCTCTTCAATCTCGACCCGAAACGTCACCCATTCCTTCTCTCCAGAGATGCTGCCTGTCCCGCTGAGTTACTCCAGCATTTTGTTTCCTCTTTTTGTAAACCAGCATCTGCAGTTCATTGTTTTTGAACCATTTTGGTTAACCATCTCTGCACCTCCTCTAAAGCCTCCACATCAGTCCTGTTATAGAGTGACCAAACTGTATGCAATACTCAAAATTCTACCAGAACCAATGTCCCTTAAAGCTGCACATGTACATTCCTCTCTCCCTTATCTCACACCTTTTATCTCCTTATTTTCTCGCGCCTCTGTCACTTACTCCACTCATCTGCCAATCACCCCCACATCTGTAAACATCCATGTCAGTCTGAAGTAGGGTCCCGACCCGAAACGTCACCTATCAATGTTCTCCACAGATGCTGCCTGACGCGCTGAGTTACTCCAGCGCTCTGTGAAACGTCACCTATCCATGTTCTCCACACAAGCTGCCTGACCCGCTGAGTTACTCCAGCACTCTGTGAAACGTCACCTATCCATGTTTTGCCACAGAAGCTGCCTGAACCGCCAAGCTAGTGCAGCACTTTGTGTTAGAGTCATACAACGTGGATACAGGCCCTTCAGCCCAACTAGGCCGCACCTACCAACTAGTCTCAGCTAAACTAGTCCCACCTGCCTGCGTTTGGTTCATATCCCGCCAAACTGTCCTATCCATGCACCTGTCTAATAGTTTTCTAAATGTTGGGATAGTCCCAGCCTCAACTACCTCCTCTGGCAGCTCGTTCCATACAACCACCACCCTTTATGTTAAAAAGTTACCCCTCAAATTCCTATTCAAAACCTTTTTCCCCTTCACATTGAACCCATGTCTTCTGGTCCTCGATTCCCTTACTGGCAAGATATCTGTGCTTCTAACTAAATTGTGTTCTATGCAAGATTCCAGCATCTGGAGTTTCTTGTGTCTCCCTCACCTATATCCACCTCCCTCTCTGTCTCTCTGTATCTGTCTCTCTCTCTATCTCTCTCCCTGTCTCTCTCTGTCACCGTCTCTGTCTCTCTATCTATCTCTGTCTCTGTATCTCTCTCTCTGTCTGTCTCTCTCTCTGTTAACCTGAATTTGTAGTCGGCAGGGCAGTACTCTGCATATCGCCAACTTGGATATGTTGTGCAGACTAACATGCTGTTATTGCCCCCTTAAAACTGCCTAGTGAAGATGATTTGTCTATATTGTTGTCTAGTTTATTCCTTTCCCTTAAGGTTCTTACAAAGAATTAGTTCTTACAAATACCTGTCCTGGCGAATGGGGTTTCTATTTGCATATCATTTCTCTTGCTTGTTCTCCTTTCAGTTGCGTATGTTATGTATCTATCTGCAGTTATGCCCACGATCCCCTTTTGCATCTTGTACATGGCTAGTCTGTTCCTTGCCCTTCTTGTTTCCAACGTTTCCCACTCCAGGTCGGACAGCATCTGGGTGACACTGCTACCTCTATTGTAGTTCCCGATGCAAAAGCGTGCTGCTTTCCTCTGTACCCCTTCTAGTTTGTTGCTTTGACCAGTTTTCTATGGGTCCCAGGCGCATGAAGCGTATTCCAGTAAGGGTCTAACCAATGTTGTATATGCTGAGGTTTTCACTTCCATTTGGGCAGAACCAGAAATTTAGTCTAAGGAATCCTAGTGATGTCCACGTGTTCCCCTCACAAAAGCTTGCTATCAAGATGAACTCCAAGGTATGGTTGGGAACTTGTACAATGAAGTATTTGTCACACAGAAGTCGTAGTCTCGAGTAGGTGGTTTCTTCTTGTTTGAAATGACCATAATTTAGCATTTGGTTGGGTTGAAGCTCATCTTCATTGTGTTTTGCCATAATTCCAAGGACTTCAGGTTTTCTTGTAAGTAGTTCATATCCTCTACATCAGTGATAGGTGTATATACAAGACAATCATCTGAGAAGAGTCTTATTTTTACAATTTCTGTGTTCAGGTAGATCATTAATGTACGTCAGGAAGAACAGTGGTCCGAGGACTGTGCCTTGCAGTGCTCCTTACAGTACTTGTTCTTCTAAAGAAATTTAGGTTCTTCTAAAGAAATTTAGCTCAATTATGGTCACGACATGGTTATATCGTGAAGGGAATGGAGGGGTATGGTCTGAGTGCAGGTAGATGGGACTAGGGGAAAACAAATGATCGGCACGGACTGGAAGGGCCGAGAGGGCCTGTTTCCGTGCTGTAATTGTTATATGGTTAAATGTTTCCTTCCCAGGCCACCCTCTGTTTGTGAGAAAACACTCACTCCCATAATGATGAAGTGCTTCAAGAGGCTGGTCAGGGAACATATTACCTCCAGAGTCCCTTCCACACTTGACCCATACCAGTTTTGCTTACAGGCTCAACAAAATCATCCCTCAGCACCTGATAAGCAAACTGGGGTCCATTGGGCCTCAGCACCCCCATGTGTAACTGGCTACTGGACTTCCTCACTGACAGACTCTAGTCAGTTCGGGTGCAGCAGCATCTAAAGAGCGTAGGAGATAGGCGACGTTTCGGGTCGAGACCCTTCTTCAGACTGAAGAAGGGTCTCGACCCGAAACGTCGCCTATCTCCTTCGCTCCTTAGATGCTGCTGCACCCGCTGAGTTTCTCCAGCTTTTTGTGTACCCTCGATTCTCCAGCATCTGCAGTTCCTTCTTTAAAAAATCTAGTCAGTGTGGGTTGGAAACAACACCTCTAACATCATCTCTCTGAGCTCCGGCTCCCCTCAGGGCTGTGTCCTGAGTCCACTGCTGTTTACCCTGATGACCCACGACTGTTGTGCCCACGACTGATGTACAAACCACATCATGAAGTATGCAGATGACACAACAATGGTGGGCCTCATCCGGGACGACAATGAGCTTGCTTACAGGGAGGAGGTGAAACAACTGGTGGACTGGTGCAATACGAACAATCTGATCCTGAATGTTGAAAAAACAAAGGTGGTCATCGTCAACTTCAGAAAAAAGCGGCACAGTCACACACCACTTCACATTGACAGCGATGTGGAGTTGGTCAGTAGCACTAAGTTCCTGCGGGTGCAGATCACTAACAGTCTGACCTGGTCAAATAACATCACATCATTAGTTAAGAGAGCGCAGCAGCAGTTGCACTTTCTGCGCCGGATGAGAAGAGCTCACCTCCCCCATCCCGTCCTCACCACTTTCTACAGGGGCACCATAGAGAGTATTCTGACCAGCTGCATCTCTCTGGTTTGGGGACTGTAAAGCCTCCGGCTGGAGGTCCATGCAGAGAGTGGTGAGGACGGCTGAAAAAATCATCGGGACATCTCTCCCCTCAATCAGGGACATTGCGAGCAAACGTTGCTTGTCTAAGGCCAGCAGTATTATAAAGGACCCCACACATCTCCATCATGGACTGTTCACTCTGCTGCCCTCGGGCAAATGATATCTTAGCATAAGGAGCAGAACATCAAGGTTTTGCAGCAGCTTCTTCCCACGAGCCATCAGACTCTTGAATGCCATGTAATGGGCTGCCACAATTGTCTATTTTATCTTTTTATCCATTTTTATCTTTTGAACCATTTTATCCTTATGTTTATTAATGTGTTGCACGGGGAGCCAAATGCAACGGAATTTCGTTTGGAATTGTATATATCGATGTATTTCTAAATGACAATCAAGTTTGATTGATTGATAGGAAATTCTTGCTTGCTGCAGCACAACAGATTATGTAAACATAATACAGAACAGGAGATAAAAGTTCAGTGTGTCCATATACTATAGACCATATATATACATACAATAAATAAACAGTTAATGTGCAATAGGTTGTTGTTTTTCAGAGTTTGGAGTTTGGTGGTGGAAGGTCCATTCCAGTTTAAATTAATTTGGAATATTTTTGGAGGGCCAGGAAACCAAGAAGCAAGAGTTACTCCAGGGAGTTACTCCAGCTCCAGAGAGTGATTCTGCGTTGGTTTTCAGCGGTCGCGGCGGCGATCGGACATCAATGGCGGAGAGCGGAGACCCGGACATGGATACGGATGGCGGGCGGAGACGGAGAGTGACAGAGATAGAGATAGAGAGGGGGGCCCGCTCAGAGTTCAACGATAGGTGTCCTGGGTGCTTGCCAAGCGGGCCAAAATGGCAGGCTTTTAGGTTGCCCAGCGGGACTTTAGGTTGCCATTGGCACCCGAGCAACCGTTAATTTAGAGCCCTGTGAGAATGTATGATGTGTTCCAAGCCCCTGCCCTCCATCCCATCTATTGCCCTGCTTTCTGCCCCTTCCCTTAACCCCATCCTCCCGCCACTTCCACCGCCTCCTCCAGCACCTTCCTTTACCCCCACACCAGGACCTTCCGCTACCCCCATACTAGCCCTTCCCTACCCCACTCACCTTCTTCTTCCCTTTACCCTCACCCACCCCCACAGCCCCCGAGACCCCCAGACAGCCTCACTCACCACGAAGCCCCTCAGAGACGCACTCACGTCCTCTTAGACCTCAGCCCCCTTCACAGCCCATGAGCATCAGCCCATCCACACCATCTGGCAGCCCCCTGCCTGCCTGCCTCACCCACCCCCACAGCTCCTCACACACCGACCGCAAACTGCCCCACTGATACCCCAACCCCCCCTCATAGACCTGACACCACATTCACAGACCCCCCATCACCCTCCACAACACCTCACCGGACATCTTCACCCTCTCACAGCCCAGCCCGCTCCCCTCTTCTTCAATTCTCCCCTCACCCTCCCCTCTCATCTTCATCACCCTCTCCACTCCTCTCTCCACCTCCCCTCTCTTCACCTCCCCTCTCCTCCTCTCTCTTTCACCATCACCCTCTCCTCTCCTCTCTCTTTATCCTTCCTCTTCTCTCCCCCCCTCTCTCTTCGTCCTCTCCTCTCCATCCTTCCTCTCCATCCTCTCCTCTTCATCCTCCTCTCCCCCCTCTCCTCTTCTCCCTCTCTTCTCTCTCTCTCCTCTTCTCCCCCCTCTCTTCATTCCTCCCCTCTCTCTTCATCCTCCTCTCCCCTCTCTTCATCCTCCTCTCTCTCTCATCTCTCCCCTCTCTCCTCCCCTCTTCATCCTCCTCCCCCCTCTCTTCATCCTCCTCTCCCCCCTCTCCTCTCCTCTCTCTCCCTCTTCACCTCTTTCTCCTCTTCATCCCTCCCCCCTCTCTTCTCCTCTCCTCTCCTCTCCACCATCCACACACCGACCGCAAACTGCCCCACTGACAGATACACTGATGCCTCCCCTCCCCGGGCTTACATGGATCCTCAGGTTGCGGGTTGACCCAGCGGCCGCTGTGTGTCTCCACTCTCTCCGCCCGCCTGTGTCCCGGGGGGAGTGAGTAAGTGAGTGAGTGAGTGAGTGAGTGGGTGAGTGAGTGAGTGAGTGGATGTGATTGAGGGGAGTGAGTGAGTGGGGTGGTGAGTGAGTGAGTGAGTGAGTGAGAGTGAGTGAGTGGGGGAGTGGGAGTGAGTGAGTGAGTGAGTGGTGAGTGAGTGGGAGGAGTGAGTGAGTGAGTGGGTGAGTGAGTGAGTGAGTGAGTGGTGAGTGAGTGAGTGAGTGTGAGTGGAGTGAGTGAGTGAGTGAGTGAGTGAGTGAGTGAGTGGTGAGTGAGTGGTGAGTGGAGATGAGTGAGTGAGTGAGTGAGGAGTGAGTGAGTGAGTGAGTGGGTGAGTGAGTGAGTGAGTGAGTGAGTGAGTGAGTGAGTGGGTGAGTGAGTGAGGTGAGTGAGTGAGTGAGTGAGTGAGTGAGGTGAGTGAGTGGGAGTGAGTGAGTGGAGTGAGTGAGTGAGTGATGAGTGAGTGGAGTGAGTGAGGTGAGTGAGTGAGTGAGTGGAGTGAGTGAGTGAGGGAGTGAGTGAGTGAGTGAGTGGAGTGAGTGAGTGTGTGTGAGTGAGTGGGTGAGTGAGTGAGTGGGAGTGAGTGAGTGAGTGGGTGAGTGAGTGAGTGAGTGGTGAGTGAGTGAGGGAGTGAGTGAGTGGAGTGAGTGAGTGAGTGAGTGAGTGAGTGAGTGAGTGAGTGAGTGAGTGAGTGAGTGAGTGAGTGAGTGAGGGGAGTGAGTGAGTGAGTGAGTGAGTGGGTGAGTGAGGGAGTGAGTGAGTGAGTGAGTGAGTGGTGAGTGAGTGAGTGAGTGAGTGAGGGGAGTGAGTGAGTGGTGAGTGAGTGGTGAGGGAGTGAGTGAGGGAGTGAGTGAGTGAGGAGTGAGTGAGTGGTGGGTGAGTGAGTGAGTGAGTGAGAGTGAGTGAGGGAGTGAGTCGTGAGTGAGTGAGTGAGAGTGAGTGAGTGAGGAGTGAGTGTGTGAGGAGGAGTGGGTGAGTGAGTGAGTGAGTGTGAGTGAGTGAGTGAGTGAGTGAGTGAGTGAGTGAGTGAGTGAGTGTGAGTGAGTGGTGAGTGAGTGAGTGTGATTGAGTGAGTAGTGAGTGAGTGAGTGAGTGAGTGAGTGAGTGAGTGAGTGAGTGAGTGAGTGAGTGAGTGGGTGAGTGAGTGAGTGAGTGAGTGTGGGTGAGTGAGTGCGTGAGTGAGTGAGCGTGAGTGAGTGAGTGAGTGGAGTGCGTGATGAGTGAGAGAGAGTATGAGTGAGTGAGTGAGTGAGTGAGTGAGTGAGGAGTGAGTGAGAGGAGTGTGAGGGAGTGAGTGAGTGAGTGAGAGAGTGAGTGAGTGAGTGGAGTGAGTGAGTGAGTGAGGGTGAGTGAGTGAGTGATGGTGAGTGAGTGAGTGATGAGTGAGGGAGTGAGTGAGTGAGTGAGTGAGCAGGAGTGAGTGAGTGAGTGAGCGTGAGTGAGTGAGTGAGTGTGAGTATGACGGTGAATGTGAGTGATGTGATTGGGTGAGTGAGTGAGTGAGTGAGGAGTGAGTGAGGGTGAGTGAGTGAGTGAGTGAGTGGTGAGTGAGTGAGTGAGTGAGTGAGTGAGTGAGTGAGTGAGGAGTTTGTGAGTGAGTGAGTGGGGTGAGTGAGTGAGTGATGAGTGAGTGAGTGAGGGAGTGAGTGAGTGAGTGAGTGAGTGAGTGAGTGAGTGGGTGAGTGGAGGGAGTGAGTGAGTGAGTGTGTATTGTAGTGAAAGGTGAGTGGGTGAGTGTGAGTGAGTGAGTGAGTGAGTGAGAAGTGAGTGATGAGTGTGAGTGAGGGCGTGCGTGCGGTGAAAGGGAGTTGAGCTGAGGATGAGCGAGCCCGAGCCCGGCGCCTGCGCCCCTGCAGCGGCGGCCCGCGAGTCCGCCCGTGCCCCCCCCCCCCCCCCCCCCCACCCCCGGGATCAGCAGCGGCCGCGCGCGCGCGCTCCCCTGCACCGGCCGCGCGCTGCTCGTCCTCGCCACCTTTCCCCCGCTTCAACCTGAAGCGCGCGCTGGTGGCTGCAGCCGCCCGGGAGACGCGCAACGCGTCATCACATAGAAAGCTGGGGCTGATGGCCGAACGGCCACGCGGTCAGGGCAGGGGCGGCCGTTTAGATTGGCGGTTGGGATTGGAAGGGTCGGCGGTTGGGGTGGGAAGGCGGGCGGTGGGATGGGAAGGGCGGGGGTTGGGGTTGGAAGGGCGGGGGTTGGGGTGTAACTGGGGCGTTGGTGTTGACGGGCGGCGGCACAGTTGTAGTTAAATATTAACTTGATGCGCGGCGCCTGAGCGACGGGGCTGTGTCGGTTAATTATTAAACCGAGTGTTCACACAACGCGTGGGCCTCCACAGTGTCACCCCGACCGTCCAAAACGGCCCATTTTGGATTTTATCATGTTTGCAGCCGACAGCCCAGACCAGACACCCCCTCCTCCCCAGACTATACACCATCTCACCAACCCACAGACCAGGCACAACATTCCCCTCCAAACCAGACGGAGCCTCCCCCCAGACTAGACACCCCCACCATTCCAGATTCCTGACCCCCCCCCCAAACTAGACACCTCCCATTCCAACCTAGAACCTCCCATTCCAGACCCCCAGACTAGACACCCCTCAGTCCCGGACTCCCCTAGCTAGACAAAACCCCCATTACTGACTCCCGCACTAAACTAGACACCACCCCCATTCCTGACTCCCTCCCCTATTCCAGACTCCCCTAGACTAGAAACCCCAATTCCAGATCCCCCCCTAGACTAGACACCCCCATTCCAGACTCCCTTCCCCCATTCCAGATTTCTCCCCTAAACTAGACACCCCCCATTCCAGAACTCCCCCCCCTAACTCGACATCCCCCCATTCCAGACACACCGCCCAGCCCACCCCCCAGGGAATAGACAGACCCCTCCATTCCAGACCCCCCCCCCATTCCAGACTCCTCACTAGACTAGACACCCCCTAGGGTTGTCTAGTCTAGGGGGGAGTCTGTAATGGGTGTTGTTCCAGAATCCCCCTGGAATAGACACCCCCCCCACCCCCCAGATCAGACACATTTTGATGTTGAATTAGAATTACTCTGGAAAGTCAGGGTGAAGAAAAACACTTGAGATGGAAAGTGAACATTAAAATTCTAAGTTGGAAAAACTATGCACATTTTATCTCAAATTGTTCACTATCTCAGAGGAAGGAATGTAGATAGAAGGGGGGAGGGCTGGTGTGGGATTGTGGGCATGTATTCCAGGTGGGGCATGAGGAAGATAGAGAGGGGCAGGGGTGGGGGGGAATGAGGAGAAGTGACATATCTTGCTCTGATTTGATTCACTGAATGTTGTTCTTGGCTTTGATAACTATTGATTTTTATGATTGCTGCATTTAACTAGAGTTCCAATGCCTGTATGTGAACAATATCGATGAGGAGTGATGGCTTATAAGTGAGGTCGTGGTACATATTGGTACCAATGACATAGGTAAAAAAAGAGAAGAGATCCTGAAAGGAGAATTTAGTGAGTTAGGAAGAGAGTTAAGGAAAAGAACCGCAAAACATAATCCTCTTCCAAATCTCAGGTTTAATCACCTTTATTACTAAGGATTACTTCCTGTGCCACGCGACAGTGAGAGTAGGAATGGAGCAAGGTGCAGGATAAATGCGTGGCTGAAGGTCTGGTGCAGAGGGCAGGGATTCAAGTTTCTGGATCAATTGAACCTCTTTTGGGGAAGGAGTGACCTGTATAAAAACGACGGGTTGCACTTGAACCCAAGGGGGACCGGTATCCTGGCAAGGAAATTTGCAAAGGCTACCGTGGGGACCTTAAACTAGAACGGTTGGGGGGAGGGACTCAAATAGAGAAAGCCAGTAGACAGGGTCTGAGGCAGGAGGCAGAGAAGGGAAGCACTCAGGCCCAACATGTAGGGGGGAAAGAAGAAAATAATAATAAACAGAGAATAAGAGGTGGTGGGTTTCCAGGGCAAAAATCAAAAGAGATCACTTGTCAACATAATTGTATAAGGAGTAAGAGTGATGTAAAAACAAGCCTGAAGGCATTGTGTCTCAATGCAAGGAGCATTCGTAATAAGGTGGACGAGTTGAATGTGCAGATAGCTATTAATGACTATGCTATAGTTGGGATCACGGAGACATGGCTCCAGGGGGACCAAGGCTGGGAGCTGAACATCCAGGGATATTCAATATTCAGGAGGAATAGACAGAAAGAAAAGCGAGGTGAGGTAGCGTTGCTGGTGAGAGAGGAGATTAATGCAATAGAAAGGAAGAACATTAGCTTGGAGGATGTGGAATCGGTATGGGTAGAGCTGCGAAACTCTAAGGGGCAGAAAACGCTAGTGGGAGTTGTGTACTGGCCATCTAACCATAATAGTGAAGTTGGGGATGGCATCAAACAGGAAATTAGAAATGCGTGCAACAAGGGTAAAACAGTTATAATGGGTGACTTCAATCTGCATATAGATTGGGTGAATCAAATGGGCAGGGGTGCTGAGGAAGAGGATTTCTTGGAATGTATGCGAGTAAGTTTTCTAAACCAACATGTAGAGGAACCAACGAGAGAGCAGGCTATTCTAGACTGGGTATTGAGTAATGAGGAAGGGTTAGTTAGCAGTCTTGTTGTACGGGGCCCCCTGGGCAAGAGTGACCATAATATGGTTGAGTTCTTCATTAGGATGGAGAGTGACAAAATTAAGTCAGAAACAAGGGTTCTGAACTTAAACAAAGATACTTTTGAAGGTATGAGAAGTGAATTGGCCAAGATAGACTGGCAAGTGATTCTTAAAGGGTTGACAGTGGATGTGCTATGGAAGGTATTTAAAGACTGCATGGGTGAACTACAACAATTGTTCATTCCAGTTTGGCAAAAGAATAAATCGGGGCAGATAGTGCATCCATGGATAACAAGGGAAATCAGGGATAGTATAAAGACAAAAGATGAAGCATACAAATTAGCCAAAAAAGCAGTGTACCAGAGGGCTGGGAGAAATTCAGAGTTCAGCAGAGGACAAAGGGCTTAATTAGGAAAGGGAAAATAGATTATGAAAGAAAACTGGTAGGGAACATAAAAACTGACTGCAAAAGTTTTTATAGATATGTGAAGAGAAAGAGATTAGTTAAAACAAATGTAGGTCCCTTGTAGTCAGAAACAGGTGAATTGCTCATGGGGAACAAGGACATGGCACACCAATTGAATAACTACTTTGGTTTTGTCTTCACTAAGGAAGACATAAATAATCTGCCGGAAATAGCAGGGACAAATAAGGTGTAGGAACTGAGTAGAAATCCAGCTTAGCTGAGAGTGGTGTTGGGTAAATTGCTTGGATTAAAGGCCGATAAATCCCCAGAGCCAGATAGTCTGCATCCCAGAGTACTCAAGGAAGTAGCCACAGAAATAGTGGATGCATTAGTGATAATTTTTCAAAATTTCTTAGATTCTGGAGTAGTTTCCTGAGGATTGGAGGTAGCTAATGTAACCCCACTTTTTAAAAAGGAGGGAGAGAGAAAACGGGAATTGCAGCCCAGTTAGTCTAGACATCGGTAGTGGGGAAACTGCTAGAGTAGTTATTAAAGATGGATAGTTAAAGTACATTTGGAAAGTGGTGAAATCATTAGACAAAGTCAGCATGGATTTACGAAAGGTAAATCATGTCTGAAGAATCTTATAGACTTTTTCGAGGATTTAACTAGCAGAGTGGATAAGGGAGAACCAGTGGATGTGTTATATCTAGACTTTCAGAAGGCCTTCGACAAGGTCCCACATAAGAGATTAGTATACAAAATTAAATTGGGGTTTCAGTATTGATGTGGATAGAGAACTGACTGGCAGACAGGAAGCAAAGGGTAGGAGTAAACGGGTCCTTTTCAGAATGGCATGCAGTGACTAGTGGGGTACCGCAAGGCTCAGTGCTGGGACCCCAGCTATTTACAATATATATTCATGATTTGGACGAGGGAATTGAACGCAACATCTCCAAGTTTGCGGATGACACCAAGCTGGGGGGTAGTGTTAGGTGTGAGGAGGGTGCTAGGAGGCTGCAAGATGACTTGGATAGGCTGGGTGAGTGGGCAAATGCATGGCAGATGCAGTATAATGTGGATAAATGTGAGGTTATCCACTTTGGTGGCAAAAACAGGAGGGTAGACTATTGTCTGAATGGTGGCCAATTAGGAAAAGGGGAGATGCAACGAGACCTGGGTGTCGTAGTACACCAGTCATTGAAAGTAGGTATGCAGGTGCAGCAGGCAGTGAAAATAGCGAATGATATGTTAGCATTCATAGCAAAAGGATTTGAGTATAGGAGCAGAGAGGTTCTACTGCAGTTGTACAGCATTTTGGTGAGACCACACCTGGAGTATTGCATACAGTTTTGGTCTCTAAATCTGAGGAGACATTCTTGCCATAGAGGGGGTATAGAAAAGGTTCCCCAGACTGATTCCTGGGATGTCAGGACTTTCATATGAGGAAAGATTGTATAGACTCGGCTTGTACTCGCTAGAATTTCCAAGATTGAGGGGGGATCTTACAGAAACTTACAAAATTCTTAAGGGGTTGGACAGGCTAGATGCAGGAAGATTGTTCCCGATGTTGGTGAGGTCCAGAACAAGTGGTCACAGTTTAAGGATAAGGGGGAATTCCTTTAGGACCGAGATGAGGAAAACATTTTTCACACAGAGAGTGGTGAGTCTCTGGAATTCTCTGCCACAGAAGGTAGTTGAAGCCAGTTCATTGGCTATATTTAAGAGGGAGTTAGGATGTGGCCATTGCGTCTAGAGGGATCAGGGGGTATGGAGAGAAGGCAGGTACAGGATACTGAGTTGAATGATCAGCCATGATCATATTGAATGGTGGTGCAGGCTCGAAGGGCCGTATGGCCTACTCCTGCACCTATTCTCTATGATTCTATGGTTCTATGATTCTTTCCTTCCTTTCCTCCAACCAATCTAAGTACTAGTCTGGTACAGATATAAGTTCCAGTTGTCTTGTGTTGCCTTGCCCCTGAAATGTATAGCAATACATTAATGCCAATTCGGCCTCGTCCAGTGTGCAGGTGAGACCCAGCCTTGGCATGTTTCTAACAGACTTTCACAAAGCAAAACTCCCCTCGGTTTTCCCTGATGTCAAGTCAGTACGAATGTCTACATTTGTCTGGTTATCAAAGTTCTTTACAGCCTATTTGAATTATTTTAATAATTCAAAGAAGTTAATTAAAATTAGAAAACACGGCATATACAAAGTAAAGAAAACAAATTGTCAAGGGTTATGGGAAGACGGCAGGAAAATGGGATTAGGAGACGGAGATCAGCCAGGATTGAATGGGAAATCCCCAATAAACAGAACCCAAATTCCTATCCTGGAAAAGGCTCTGGAGGTAATCTCGGCGGTGTCTCACTTTGAGATTAAACACTGAGGCCCAATTGTCTTGTGGTGTTTTTTTATCAAGTTTTGTTCAGATTGATGTTATGTTTTACAAGTTATTCACATTTTTAACATTACAAAATCCCACTTTGACAAATTTCTTCCATCTACACACTGGCAGTTACAGCTATGATGCCACAATGGGATCCAAATCCTTGCTTGCCCTCCCCACTGTCCTGCTAGCAAGTTTTTAAAGTTTAAAAACAGGGAGGCTGAAGAGGAGGGGGAGGGGGTGCTGGGGGAGGCAGGGGAAGTGCAATTGCAGCAAGTGCAATTGGGAGGCTAAAGTGGAGGGGGAGAGAGAGCTGGGGGAAAAGTAGAAAATACAGCTGTCCCTACACATTTGCGGGCTTTGGGTGGAGTTGTGTTTTATTGCATTGGGGGAAGAGGTGAGTGGTGTATATTGCGTTAGGGAAAGCTTTGGGACCAGCCTACCATGTGACAGGGATAAAGCAATGTTCATCATTGAAGCTGAAATGGCTTCAAACAGTGAGGATTGGTGAAGAATAGCCTGAAACAAAATGTAACATTGTTTGCTGTCAAAAAAGTATGTTGTGCGCAGTCTGTATAATTATCTGTCTACTTTTTCTTCTGAAACATTGGTGATGGCTGCATTAGAAAAAGGTGAATGTTTCACTAGGATTTGACCACAATTGAATCAATGGATCTTATTTTTGTACAGCATATTCCATTATTTGTCAGTCAGGACCTTGCAGTACAAATCGTCAGTCTCTTCAATAAAGGCAAGAGTGGGCATGTTGCTATATAGAAACTCCTCAGAGGAAAGACCCTTGTAGGAAGGAAAACCATTTGCTTAATCCTAATCAAATACATTTAAACAGATAAAATACAACAGCGGCCAAACGATATTGCCAGTGCAAAAGGAACTTCACTCTTTGAAGTAGTAGGGAGTATGTCCAGACTGCCTTACGGCTATAGTTATGCTGGAGGCAAGATTAATGTATTATCATTTCTGGAGGGGGTTGGGATTTTCCTTCATTATGATAGCCCAAACATGATTCTGAAGAATTACGAGAACACAGTGAGGTAGGAAAAAGTGCTTTATTTGTTACGTAAGGACACAAATGCATCTTCTACATTAGGAACACTGCTGCCATCTGTTTCCCACCACGGATGGCTGACTACTGAGTTCTACCGGCACTTTGGAGGGATTTGGACTATAGGTTGACATGTTGGGTCTGGACCCTTCTTTGGACTGATGAGTTGTGGGAGAGAAATCTGGAAAAAATTAGATGGGGTCGGAACAGACTCCATGGACTTGATATAGGAGGAAGGGAAGGAGGGGGTCTCCTTAATTTGGAGAATTCAGTGTTCATGTCATTGGGCTGTAAGCTATGAGTGCTCTGTTCCTCCAGTTTGCGTGTCACCTCACTCTGGAGGAGGCCCAGGACAGAAGGACAGTGTGGGAGTGGGAAGGGGAATAAGAAATGGTTGGCAACCGGGAAGATCCAGCAGGGCTTGGGCGGACGAGTGCAAGTGTGGGGTGAACTGCACACCCTAGTCTAGATACAAGGGAATAGCAGATGCTTGTTTACAAAAATAGACACAATCTCCTGGAGTAACTTGCACCACTGGAGAGCATGGGCAGGCAACATTCTAGGTCAGGACCACTTCTTCAGACTGCTTGGTGTGGGGGGTGGAGAAAGTTGGAAAAAGAGAGGTGGGAGTGGTTGCTTGATTCCCTTCCCTCTACAGATATGGCTGATGACCCACTGAGTTCCACCACTGCTTTAGAGGGGATGGATGGATAGATGCAGTTTTGAGTTAGGATCCTTCTTCAGTGGAGAGGGTGGGGGGAGGGAAGCTGGAAAAGAAAGTGGGGGATGGAGGCTGGATATAAAGCCTGGCAAGTGATAGGTGGACACAAAATGCTGGTGTAACTCAGCGGGACAGGCAGCATTTCTAGAGAGAAGGAATGGATGACATTTCAGGTTGAGACCCTTCTTCACAAATGATAGGTGTGTATAGTTGAAGGAGACACAAGAAACTGCAGATGCTGGAATGTTGCATGGAACACAATTTAGTTAGATGCACAGAATCGCTTGCCCAGAGTGGGGGAATCGAGGACCAGAGGACATGGGTTCAAGGTGAAGGGGATAAGATTTAATAGGAATTTGAGTGGTGATTTTTTCCACAGAGGCTGGTGGGTGTATGGAACAAGCAGCCGAGGAGGTAGTTGAGGCTGGGACTATCCCAACGTTTAGGATACATTTAGACAGGTACATGGATAGAACAAGTTTGGAGGGATATGGACCAAACGCAGGCAGGTGGGACTAGTGTAGCCAGCGCATGTTGGTCGGCGTGGGCACATTGGGCCGAAGGGCCTGTTTCCACACTGTTTCACTATGACTCCAACACAAAGTGCTGTAGTAACTCGGCGGGTCAGACAGCATCTGTGGAGAACATGGATAGGTGACGTTCCACAGAGTTCTGGAGTAACTCAGCGGGTCAGACAGCAGCTGTGGAGAACATGGATAGGTGGACGTTCCAGAGCGTCTGGGAGTAACTCAGCGGGCCAGACAGCATCTGTGGAGAACATGGATAGGTGACGTTCCACAGAGTTCTGGAGTAACTCAGCGGGTCAGACAGCAGCTGTGGAGAACATGGATAGGTGACGTTCCACAGAGTTCTGGAGTAACTCGGCGGGTAAGGCAGCATCTGTGGAGAACATGGATAGGTGACGTTCTAGAGAGTGCTGGAGTAACTCAGCAGGTCAGGCAGCATCTGTGGAGAACATGGATAGGTGACGTTTCACAGAGTGTTGGAGTAACTCAGCGGGTCAGGCAGCATCTGTAGAGAACATGGATAGGTGACATTTCATGTCGGGACCCTTCTTCAGACTGACACGATGTTAACAGAAGGGGGTGATCGGCAGATGAGTGGGGTAAGTGACAGGCGAGAGAAAATAAGGTTTTTAAAAGGGCATGAGATAAGGAGAGAGGAATGTATATGTGCAGATTTAAGGGACATTGGTCAGGTAGCATTTGGAGCATTACTTACAATTCTGGTCACTCCATCACAGGACTGATGTGGAGGTTTTGTGGAAGGTGCAGAGATGTTTAACCAGAATGGTTTAAAAACAATGAACTGCAGATGCTGGTTTACAAAAGAAAACTTAGTGGGGCAGGCAGCATCTCTGGAGAGAAGGAATGGGTGATGTTTCGGGTCGAGACTGAAGAGGGTCTCGACCAGAACGTTTCCCATTCCTTCCAGTATTTTGAGTCTACCTAAACAGCGCCTATCCACGTTGTGGTGTGCCAGCAGGCTGGAGGAGAGGGCAAAGGCCTTGCCACAGAGCGGGCAGGTGAAGGGGCGCTGGCCGCTATGGACTTGCCGGTGCTCCAACAGGTGGTCAAGGCGGGTGAAGCCCATACCACAGGATGGGCAGGGGAATAGACCCTCACTGGGTACGCCGGTGTGGGTGCGCTGGTGCACTAGTAGGTTGTTGGACTGGGTGAAGCCCTTGCCGCACTGGGCGCAGGTGTAGGGGCGCTCGCTGGTGTGGATGCATTGGTGCTTCAGCAGGGTGTTGAACTGGGTGAAGCCCTTGCCGCACTGGGCGCAGGTGTAGAGGCGCTCGCTGGTGTGTGTGCGCTGGTGGTACAGCAGGTTGTTGGACTGGATGAAGCCCTTGCCGCAGTCGCTGCAGGTGTAGGGACGCTCCCCCGTGTGTAGGTGCATGTGCCTCTTCAGGTGCGGGAACGACTTGAAGCCTTTGCCACAGTCAGAGCAGGTGAAGGGCCGTTCACTGCTGTGCACCCGACGGTGCACCTGCAGCCCCCACGACTGGGTAAAGCTCTTGCCGCAGTCAGAGCAGTTGAAGGGGCGTTCACCCGTGTGCACCCGCCGGTGGATGTTCAGCTGTTGTGCCATCTTGAAACTCTTGCCGCAGTCGCAACAGTCAAAGGGGCGTTCTCCCGTGTGCACCCGCCGGTGGATGTTCAGCAGGCTCGGGTACTACCAGGCCTTGCCACACACATCACACTCATAACGCTTCTCCTTGATGTGCTCCGCCATGTGGTCCTCCACTAAAGCTCAGCTCCTCAAAGCTCAACCCGCACACCGAGCAGATAGAAGGGGTGGGGGGCTCACTGGCACCCTGGCTGCCCTCAATGGCCTCTCACGTCCGCTTCTCTCCGTCCACAGCAACTGCTCTTAAACCTTGCAGGAGGGGAGCACAGAGGGTCAACAAGCTAGCAAACAGGACATTACTAGCATGTGAACATTACAGGTGCTTGAAGGGGGTAAGGGGGGTTTGGAGGGATGGGGAGGGGAGCGGGGGGGGAGGTGGGGGGTGGGGAGGAGGGGGTGCATGGGGGAAATAGGGGGGAAGGAGGAGAGAGGTGGTGAGGAGGCAAAGGGGGAAGTGGGGAAGGGGGATGAGGAGGGCAGAAGTGAGGGAGGGGGAAGAAGAGAGAGGGGTTATGAGGGGAGAGGGGTGGTGGTGAGGGAGTTGAGTGAGGGGGTGAGAGGAGGGGGAGAAGGGAGGGGGTGAGGAAGCAAGTGGGAGAAGGGGGGGCTGCACGACCAGTGCTCTGACGTCACTGTCAATCCGAGGGGGACTGCCGGCCACGCACCCTGCCATTGCGCAGAGTCACGTGTGGGGCGGCGTGCATCATGGCAAGAAAGTCACACAGTGCTGGAGTCACTCAGCGGGTTGGGCAGCTTCCATGGGCAGAGGGAATGAGTGCCATTTCGGGTCGAGACCCTTCTTCAGTCTGATGGGAGGTACAGAGATAAGGAAGTGGAAGGAGTGAAAACAGGACAAATGGAATGGAGTTCAAGGAAAATGTAGAATAGATCATTGTTAGATTGGAGTAGGTAACAGGAAATAGGTGCAGGAGGCCATTCAGCCCTTCGAGCCAGCGGCGCCATTCAATATGATCATGGCTGACCATCCAGAATCTAAGTATCCCGTTCCTGCTTTTCCCCCATATCCCTTGATTCCATTAGCCTTTGAGCTAAATCTAACTTGAACATCTAGTCTTGAAAACATCCAGTCAATAAGCGAGTTCGGTATTCTGACTGCGCAAGCCCAGGTCAGTCACTCGCTATAAACATTCTCGGGGCTGTGCTGCTGTGTGGGTGCAGGACTGCGTTTCATACGTGGTCTGGGCCGGGCCCGGGTCTCCAGCACTGCGGGCGCTGTTGAGTTGCTGCTGGGCCGTCCCGTCCACTCCGGCAGTAGCGGCCCCGGGCTTGCAGCTGGCGCAGGGGAAGGCACGGGCTCCAGCTCGGCTCTGCCTGTCCCGCCGGGTTGGGCGGTAGCCCTGGACTGGTGGGGCTCCGGACTTGCAGCCAGTACGGAGGCGAGGCGGGGCGGGTGCTGGCTCTGGCTTGGCTCTGCTCCAGCTCCTGGGCGGGCCGGGGACCATCGGCTGTGCCTCTCGCCTTGTCCAGTGGCTGTCGGTTGGCCACCTCGGTGCTGGCGTCGGCATGCATACGGGGTGCTGCGGTGGCTCGGCGGGTCAGGCAACAACTCTGGAGAAGGGTCTCCACCCGAAACGTCACCCATTCCTTTTCTCCGGGGGTGCTGCCTGTCCCGCTGAGTTGCTGCAACGTTTTGTGTCTCCCGTTGATGGCTGGTGCTTGGCTTTCGCCGGCGCCCGGTGGAGATGGCTGGCGGCCGCTGGGTGGGGCGGCGAGTGGGGCTGGGGGTCCCCGGCTCGTCGGGGAACGGGTTCCTCGGGAGTTGGAGCTGGTTTGGGCTGGGGTTGGCGCTTCTTCTCCGCGCTGGCTGTGGGCCTGGGGCTGCCGCTGCTCTGGCCCGGTGTCCCGTCGATCCTGGGTCGCCCTGGACATCTCCAGCCGCCCCCCTGGACGTGGATGGGACACTCGGGGGGACAGGGACGGTCCAGTGACGGTTCGGTAGCGCTGGCAGCGCCGGGGACCCGGGTTGGATCCTGGCTGCGGATGAAGTGCAGGTCTGTGTGCGCGCAGCAGCGCAGCTGCCGAGAATGTCTCTCCCCCTGTCACCCACTCGCATCTGCCCCCTCTCCCGCTGTTACATCCCGCTCTCCCACTACCTGGCACTCCCGCTCCTCAGATTATTTTTACACATAAAGATAAGAATTTATACACAATTATGCAGCCAGCACTTCATTCGCTTTTTCTTTGTAGCAAATGACCTTTGACATATCAACGATTCCTGGCGATTTTCGGAATACCAAACTGGCTTATTGGCCTCCACTGCCTTCTGAGGCAGGGAATTCCACAGATTCACAACTCTCTGTGTGAATGGCGCAATAGACTTGATGAGCTGAATGTCCTAATGCTGCTCCTATCACTTATGACCTTATACAGGGAGAAACCTTGTCTCCGCACCGGAGTCACGCAAGTCTTGCACTCAACATTATTCCCTTTGTCCCATATCCGTACAATGCAGACGAATCGATTGTAATCATGTGTTGTGTATCCGCTGACTGGTTAGCAAGCAACAAAAAAGCGCTTCACTGTACCTCGCTACATGTGACAATAAACCAAACTCAACCCTCCCGCTGCTTAGGGCCAGAGACGTTGCACCGTGGCCTTCAACCAACAGGGGCGCTACAGTCGGAGGACCAGAGACGTTGCACCGTGGCCTTCAACCAACAGGGGCGCTACAGTCGGAGGACCAGAGACGCTGCACCATGGCCTTCAACCAACAGGGGGCGCTACAGTCGGAGGACCAGAAACGCTGCACCGTGGCCTTCAATCACCAGGGGGCGCTTCTTCTTCTTATTGCGAGTGAAACATAAACCAAAGGAATAGTTAGATCTCAAGCCGTTGTTGAACAGCCAGGTTGTTGTCTCTGTTGGCACCAATGTCTGCCAGGCCCTGACAGAGCTCCATTTGGAGGGTGGTAGAGCGGGCACCCAGAGATGACATGGTTGGCTGTCTGTTGTTCTTCTCCACATTCACAGGCTGGGCTCTGGCGGAGCCCCCATCTCCACATGCTGGCATTGAAACGCCCAACTCCAGTACCAAGTCTGTTGAGCTTCACCCATGCTCCTCTGGCGAGCTCAGACCCGGGATAGCTTTTATCTGGTGAAGAGATGTAGCTGCGTAATGGAGATGAAGTTGCCTTCCACTGCTGTGATCACTTGGTGGCTATCCAGTGTGCTTTTGTCTCGGTTGGCCTGATGGATGCTAGGAGTTGTTTTCCATGTGGAACAAAGGGGTGACGGGACTTCAGTGGGGGTGGCCTTTGCTCTCTGCTGATAACCTGATGGAGGAGGTGATCTGGGTCTATGGTACGACGAGATAGTGCCAGAGTTGCTGCTTGCCTTCGGATCCCTGCAGGCGGAATGCCTGCAAGTATAGGGAGCTGCTCGACTGGAGTAAGTTGAAGGCACCCAGTGATGGTTCGCAAGGTGCTGTTCAGGCTCGTGGCTGCCAGGCTAGTATGTCTACTTCTACTCCATACGGGTGCGCAGTACCCGGCTGGGGCATACACAAGAGCTAAGGCAGAGGTGTGAAGAGTTGATGGGCTGGCTCCCCAACTTGTTCCTGCCAGGCGTCGGATGAGGCCGCTACGTGCCAGGACCATGTCGCGGAGACGAGCCAGGTGTTGGCAAAATGTAAGGGACCTCTCCAGCTTTACGCTGAGGTAAGTGGGTGTTTGTTGGATGTCCAAGCACCTGTTGGAGATACAGTATGGAAACAGGCCCTTCGGCCCACCGAGCCCGCGCTGACCAGCGGTTGCCCGAACACAAACACTATCCTACACACACTCCGGAGTCCCACTCCGACCAACATGCCCAATCTACACTAATCCCACCCCGACCAACGTGCCCCATTTACCCTAGTCCCACCCCGACCAACATGCCCCATTTACCCTAGTCCCATCCCGACCAACATGCCCCATCTACACTAGTCCCACCCCGCCCAACATGCCCCATCTACACTAGTCCCACCCCGACCAACATGCCCCATCTACACTAGTCCCACCCCCGACCAACATGCACCATCTACATTAGTCACACCTGCCCACCCCAACCAACATGCCCCATTAACACTAATCACACACCAAACAACATGTCCCATCCACACTAGTCCCACCCCGACCAACATGCCCCATCTTCATTAGTCCCATCCCGACCAACATGCCCCACCTACACTAGTTCCAACCCGACCAACATGCCCATCTACACTAGTCCCAACCCAACCAACATACCCCATCTGCACTAGTTACCCAGCATGGAAACAGGCCCTTTGGCCCAGCTTGCCCCCCCGACCAACATGTGCCATCTACATTAGTCCCATCCCGACCAACATGCCCCATCTACACTAGTACCACGCCGACCAACATGCCCCATCTACCCTCGTCCCACACCGACCAACATGCCTCATCTACACTAGTCCCACACTGACCAACATGCCCCATCTACACTAGTCCCACTCCGACCAACATGCCCCATCTACACTAGTCCCACCCCGACCAACATGCCCCATCTACACTCGTCCCATCCCGAACAACATGCCCATCTACACTAGTCCCACCTGCCTCCATTTGGCCCATATCCCTCCAAACTTGCCCTATCCAAGTTTCTCTTAAACGTTGTGAAAGTCCCAGCCTCCTCCGGCAGCTCATTCCATACACCCACCACCCTCTGTGTGGAAAGGTTGCCCCTCAGATTGACATTATTAATGAGAACCATTTGTGCACAACTCTGCTGGTGTGAGTAATAAATGAAATGACAGATAGCAAAAATACACAGTGTTGCAGCGGTAGAGTTGCTGCCTCACAGCGCCGGAGACCCGGGTTCCATCCTGAATACGGGAGCTGTTTGTACAGAGTTTGCACGTTCTCCCCGTGACCTGCGTGGGTTTTGTCCGCGTGCTCCGGTTTCCTTCCGCATTCCAAAGACCTGCTGGTTTGTAGGTTAATTGGCTTCTGTAAAATTGTCCCTAATGTGTGTAGGATGGAGCTAGTGTACGGGGTGATCACTGGTCGGCGATGACTCAGTCGGCCGAAGGGCCTGTTTCCGCGCAATATTTCTAAAATCTAAACAATACCCGGAGACCTGGCCTCCATCGCCCTCTGTGGCAATGAATTCCAGATTCACCACCCCACGGCTAAAGAAATTCCTCCTCATCTCCTTTCTAAATGCATGAGTGGGAAAGGCAGAGTGAGTTAGGGGCCAGACGTGGGCATGTGGGACTAGCTTCGATAGGCATGGCTGTGTGCTTCTGTGCTGTGGGACTGACGGGGCTCAACAGGGTAGTAGTTTGATGCTTCAGCCTGCAGCAACCCAGGAGAACTGTGTTCCAGATGCTTCATTAGTTTGTTGTTCTGCACATCGAACGGGAGGCGATGAAATCGCCCGTTCACCCGCAGCCGCCAGAGCAAACAGTGTACATACAGTGATGACAAACGCAATAAATGCAATATCCAGTGCAGAACAGTGCAAGATTGTGTTGCAGAAAGCCCAGGGTAGCACAGACGAGAGGGGCGGAAGGGCCTGTCCCCAGGCAGGGCGACCACCAACTCTATCTGTGTGGAGTTTGCTCGCTTCCCCCTCCGTGGTGGACCGGATGAGGGTCGGGGCAGGGGAGGCGAGCTCAGCCTTCCAAGCTTCAATCCAAGCTCAGCCTTCCTCCCACGCATCCTAGTGCCGCCGCCTTCCTCCCCGGACAACAAACGAGGGGAAAAACATGGAAGAAACCTCTTCCAACCACCCAAATCCCTCAGGGAATGTCCCCGTCCTGTCCTTGAAATCAAGCCGTCACATTGTGCACGATCAGTCAGCATTATCCTTTTTTTAATATATAGACAAAAGCAGATCAAGTTCAAGTTTGAATTTATTGTCACAAGCACCAGTTAAGGTACAGTGATATTTGAGTTACCATACAGCCATACTGAGTAAAAAGCAACAAGACACACAGCCACATAAAATAAAATCTAACATAAATATCCACCACATTCCTCACTGTGATGGAAGGTAATAAAGTTTAATCATCTTCCCCTTTTGTTCACCCATGGTCGGGGCTGTTGAACCCTCCGCAGTCGCCGCTCGCTGCCGACACACTACATAAAAGTCCCTTTGAACTTCCATGATCCAAAGACATCCTCATGAAGAAGGCCTACGCTTGGACAGCTATCCAGCCAGAAGATGCGAAAGCATTGTGGGAGTTTGCGATTGTTCTTAGAAGTATGAAAGAAATGACTACCCTCTTAAACCAGATGCAAGAAATGAATGTTGTCAGCAATATGAAAATGATCACTGTAAAACTGCCCTATAGACTTAGAGAAAAGATAAAGCTGGTCTGTTAGAGGAAAATGAGAATCGAGCGGCCATGCTTCCTGATCCGGGGAACTTCATAGAAAAGGACGTATGGTTCATATCAAATTTACGCTATGGGAGTATTCAAGATCCTAAACCAATCGCAACTGTCAAAAGTTCTACCTTTACTAAAACAAAAGGAAGATCAGGATCTAAGTCCTTTCTAAATGCATATTTAGAAATATATTGCGCGGAAACAGGACTGGTCAGCTCGGACGTTGCATCCCATCCCAAGAATGGGATTCTTGACAGGCCAAGGAGAGCTAGTAATAGGTACACTTCTCCATCCGTTTCTCACCATGGATGGCTGACCTGCTGAGTTCTACCGGCACTTTGGAGGGGAATGGACAGGCAATGTGTTGGGTCTGGACACTTCTTTGGACTGATGGAGTCGGGGGAGAAAAAAGAGATGGGGTTGGGACAGACTCCAGGACTTGATTAGGAGGGGGTCTCCTTAATATGGAGAATTCAATGTTCATGTCATTGGGCTGTAAGCTATGAGGTGCTGTTCCTCCAGTTTGCGTGTCACCTCATTCTGGCAATGGAGGAGGCCCAGGACAGAAACATCAGTGTGGGAGTGGGAATGGGAGTTAAAATGGTTGACAACCGGGAGATCCAGCTGGCCTTGGAGGACCGAGCGCACGTGTAGGGTGAAATGCACGCCTAGTCCTGATACAATAGACATTAGACAAGAGACAATAGGTGCAGGAGTAGGCCATTCGGCCCTTCGAGCCAGCACCACCATTCAATGTGATCATGGCTGATCATCCACAATTAGTACCCCGTTCCTGTCTTCTCCCCATACCCCAGGGAATCGAGGACCAGAGAACATGGTTTCAAGGTGAAGGGGAAAAGACGTAATAGGAAACTGAGGGGTAACTGTTTCACACAGATGGTGGTGGGATTATGGAACAAACTGTCACAGGAGGTAGTTGAGGCTGTGACTATCCCAACGTTTAAGAAACAGTTAGACAGTTACATGGATAGGACAAGTTTGGAGGGATATGAACCAAACACAGGCAGGTGGGACATGTTGGTAGGTGTGGGCAAGTTGGACGCAAGTGCCTGTTTCCACACTGTATCACTCTATGACTAACACAAAGTGTTGGAGTAACTCAGTGGGACAAACAGCATCTGTGGAGAAAATGGATAGGTGACATTCATGGAGCGCTGGAGTAACTCAGCGGGACAGGCAGCATCCCTGGAGAGAAGGAATGTGTGACATTTCATGTTCATACTGAAGATGGGTCTCGACCCTGAAATGTTACCCATTCCTTCCAGCATTTTGTGTCTACCTAAACAGCACCTATCTATCCACGTGGCGGTGTGCCAGCAGGCTGGAGGAGTGGGCAAAGGCCTCGCCACAGAGCGGGCAGGTGAACGGACACTCACCGCTGTGGGTACGCTGGTGCTGCCACAGGCTGGACATGCGGGTGAAACCCTTGCCACACTCAGCGCACACAAACGGCCTCTCTCTGGTGTGTAACCGCTGGTGCTCCTGCAGCCCTCATGGTGTCTTGTCACAGTGGGAGCAGTTGCTCGCCGGCGTGAGCCCGCCGGTGCTGCCGCCACGCCCGCGAGCTGTCAAACTCCTCACCGCAGTACGGGCAGTCGTAGGGCTGGCCACTGGTGTGCACGCGCTGGTGAGACAGAGCGTGGGAGGCCATGGCAAAGCGCTCTCCACATACAAGGCTGAGGACGGGATGGTCACCGGCATGCACCCGCTGGTGGGACAGCAGCTTGGTGGAACAGGTGAAGCCCTTGCCGCACTGGGCGCAGGTGTAGGGGCGCTCGCCGGTGTGGGTGCGCTGGTGCTTCAGCATATTGTGGGACCGAGTGAAGCCCTTGCCGCACTGGCCGCAGGTGTAGGGACGCTCGCCGGTATGGGTGCGCTGGTGGACCAGCAGTTTGCTGGAGGAGATGAAGCCCTTGCCGCAGTGGCTGCAGGTGTAGGGACGCTCGCCGGTGTGGGTGCGCTGGTGCACCAGCAGGCTGCTGGACTGAGTGAAGCCCTTTCCGCACTGGGCGCAGGTGTAGGGGCGCTCGCAGGTGTGGGTGCGCTGGTGGTACAGCAAGTTGTTGGAGCAGGTGAAGCCCTTGCCGCACTGGGCACAGGTGTAGGGGCGCTCGCCGGTGTGGGTGCGCTGGTGCACCATCAGGTTGCTGGAGCAGGTGAAGCCCTTGCCGCACTGGGCACAGGTGTAGGGGCGCTCGCCGGTGTGGGTGCGCTGGTGGTACAGCAGGCTGCTGGAATGGGTGAAGCCCTTGCCGCACTGGGCGCAGGTGTAGGGCCGCTCACCGGTGTGGGTGCGCTGGTGCTCCAGCAGGTTGCTGGAGCGCGTGAAGCTCTTGCCGCAGTCGCTGCAGGTGTAGGGGCGCTTCCCGGTGTGCAGGAGCCTGTGCTCCTTCAGGACCGGCGGCGACTTGAAGCCTTTGCCACAGTCGGAGCAGGTGAAGGGCCGCTCACTGCTGTGCACCCACCGGTGATTCCGCAGCACCGACAACCGGGCAAATCTCTTACCACAGATGGAGCAGCTATGGGGCTTCTTGCCCGTGTGCACCTGCCGGTGCCGCCGTAGCACCGACAACCGGGTAAAGCTCTTGCCACAGACGGAGCAGCTATGGGGCTTCTCGCCCATGTGCACCTGCCGGTGGGAGTACAGGTCTGGCGCCGTCTTGAAGCGTTTGCCGCAGTTGGAGCAGGTGAAGGGCCTCTCGCTGGAGTGCACGCGGTAGTGCAGTTGCAGGTTGTTGTAGCGGGCAAAGCTCTTGCCGCACTCTGAGCATTCGAAGGGGCATACACCTGTGTGCTGCCGCCGGTGGATCTCCAGCTGGCTCGGGTACTGACACACCTTGCCACACACGTCGCACTCATAACGCTTCTCCTTGTTGTGCCCCATCATGTTGTCCTCCACTGAAGCTCAGCCCCTCGAAGCTCAGCCCGCACACCGAGCAGATGGGGTGGAGGCTCATCGGCGCCCTGGCCGCTCTCAATGGCCGCTCACGTCCCCGTCTCTCCGTCAACAGCAATGGCTCCTAAACGCTGCAGGAGGGGAACACAGAGGGTCAACAAGCTGCCAAACAGGACATTACTAGCACATATTGGGTGTATTTATGGTGGAGGAAACCGTCTGTCTCTCTCCTTCTCTCTCTCTCTCTTTCTATCTCTCTCTGTCTCTCTCTATCTCTCCCTCTGTCTCTTTCTGTATGTCTCTGTCTCTCTTTCTCTCCCCCTCTGTGTCTGTCTGTGTGTGTCTCTCTCTCTCTTTCCGTCTCTCCCTTTCCCCCTCTCTGTTTCTGTTTCCCCCTGTGTCCCTCTCTGTCTCTCTCACTCTCTCTGTCTCTCACTCTCTGTATCTTACGCTCTGTCTCTCACTCACTCTCTCTATGTCTCTCTCTTTCTGTCTCTCTCTCTTTCTGTCTTTGTATCTGTCCATCTCTGTCTATTTCTATCTATCCCTCTCTTTTTTCTCTCTCTGTCTCCCTCACTTTCTTTCTCTCTCTCCCCCTCGCTCTGTCTCTCCCTCTCTCACTCTGTGCCTGACCCTCTCTCACACACTCTGTTTCTCTTTCTTTCACTCCCTCTCTACCTCTCCCTCTCTCCCTGTATCTCTCCGCCTCAGTCTCTCCCTCTTTCTCTCTCCCTCTCACTCTCTCACTGTCTCTCTCTCTCTCTGTCTCTGTTTCTCGCTGTATCTCCCTCTCCCTCGCAATCTCTCTCTTTGCCCCCCTCTCTCTCTCTCACTCTCTCAATCTCTCTCTCCCCTCTCGCCCTCTCCACGTCTCTCTCTCTCTCTATTTCTCTCTTTCCTTCTGCCTCTCTCCGTCTCTCACTAACTCTCTCTCTCTCTCTGTCTCTCCCTCTGTCTCCCTCCCTGTCCCTCTCCGTTTCTCACCGTCTCTCTCTCCGTCTCTTTCCCTCTCTCTGTCTCATTCCCTGTTTCCCTCATTCTCTACCTGTCTCTTTCTCCCCCCTCTCTCTCTTTCTGTCTTTTTCTCTCTCTGCCGCTCTCTCTCTCTCTGTTTATCTCTGTTTCTGTTCCTCTCTCTGACTCTCTCTCTTTTCTCCCTCCCTCTCTCTTTCTCCATCTCTCTCTTGCTCACTCAGTCCCTCTATCTCTCTCTCTCTCTGTCCCTCTATCACTGTCTCACTCTCTCCCACTCCTTCTGTGTCTGTGTGTGGCACACTCTGTCTGTCACTCCCTCTACCTCCCGCTCTCTCTCTCTGTCTCTCCCTCTCTCTGTGTCTCTTTCTTCCGCTCTCTCTCCATCTCCCTCTCTGTCTCTCACACTCTCTCTGTCTATCCCTCGCTCTGTGTCTCTCTCTCTCTGTCTGTCTTCGTCCCTCTCTCTGACTCGCTATCTCTTTCTCTCTGTCTCTCACTCTCTCTGTGTCTCTCTATCTCTCTTTGCATCTCTCTCTCACTCCCCCGGTCTCTGTCTGCTTCTCACTTTTTCTCCCTCTCTCTCTCTCTCTGTCTATCCCTCTCTCTCTCACTCCGTCTCTCTCTCTCTCTGTCTCCCGCTCTCACTCTCTCTGTATTGAGTCTAGAAGTTGGGAGGTCACGTTGCAGTTGTACAAGTCGTTGGTGAGGCTGCATTTAGAGTAGTGCATTCAGTTCTGGGCACCGTGTTACAGGAAAGATGTCGTCGAGTTTGGAATGGGTGCGGAGAAGGTTTACGAGGATGTTGCCCGGACTCGAGGGGCCTGAGCTACAGGGAGAGGTTGGGGCAGGCTGGGACTCTATTCCTTGGAGCGCAGGAGGATGAGGGGTGATCTTATGCAGGATTACAAAATCACCAGAGGAATAGATCGGGGAGACGCACAAAGTCTCTTGCCGAGACTAGGGGAATCGAGGACCAGACAACACCGTTTTAAGGTGAGAGAGGCGGGGGTGGGAAACAATAGGAATATGAGGGACAACTTTTCCACACAGTGTGTGGTGGGTGTATGGAACGAGCTGCCAGAGGAGGTAGTTGAGTCTGGGACTATCACAAGCCCTGGACAGCTACATGGATAGGACAGGATTTTGAGGGATATGTGTCAAACGTGGGTAGGAGGTGGGATTAGTGTAGATGGGGCATGTAGGCCAGTGTGCCGTTGGGCCGAAGGGTCTGTTTCCACTCTGTATCACTCTGTCTGTCTCTTTCTCTGTGTCTCTCTCTGTGTCTCTCTCTCTGTGTCTCTCTCTCTGTGTCTCTCTCTCTGTGTCTCTCTCTCTCTGTGTGTCTCTCTCCAGGGCTGCCAACATTGGGTGAGAGTTGAGAGTGAGAAATTTCGAGGGAGCATAGCGACCGGGGGGGGGGGGGGGTCCCCCCTCCCACGGTTAGGAGCTTTTACATTTGTCAGCTTGAAATTGTGCAATCTGGTGTATACTGTAGTGATTTTTTTAACATACACTTGGATGCAACATTTATGCTTTAAATTGGATTAGGTATGAATCCTAATTACATTCCACAATAGAGCCAGGCTCTGCTCAACAGGTGCAGCACATGAATGACTATATGCATGTATGGAAATCAGATTATATTCATGCTGTTATGCATATATATAGAGAAAAACTCAGAGACACAAAGCAAAAGTCAGACTTCCATCACTGTTCTGCACAAATAAATCAATCAACCTTGTTCAAGAAGGAACTGCAGATGTTGGAGAATCGAAGGTAGACAAAATTGCTGGAGAAACTCAGCGGGTGCGGCAGCATCCATGGAGCGAAGGAAATAGGCAACGTTTCGGGCCGAAACCCTTCTTCAGACAGATTCAACCTTACCCTTTGAATATAGTAACAAGATGAAAATAATGCCACATATTCAATCATATATGGTTCAATGAAATTAAGATATATATGTAAAATATATATGGAAACAGGCCCTTCCGCCCACCAGGTCCACACCGACCAGCCATCTATCATACACCAATTCCATCCATCACGCCAGGGACAATTTACAGAAGCCAATTAACCTACAAACCAGCACTTCTTTCGGATATATGGGAGAAACCGGAATATCCAGAGAAAACCCATGTTGTAGCAAGGCAGAAACTCTACCGCTGCACCACCGTTATTACATTATTTTTTCTGTAATATATTTATTATGGTGTCACGTGAATAAAGATGAACACATGATTCTGATTTCTGCCCTTAGTTGGATAACACACATGTCCAGTCATGGCTGGTTTTCAACCTCTTCAGGCTGAAGGTCTCGACTCGAAACATCACCCATTCTTTCTCTCCAGAGATGCTGCCTGTCCTGCTGAGTTTTGCTAGTTTTTAGTGTCTATCTTCAGTTTAAACCAGCATCTGCAATTCCTTCCTACACTATTTGTTAAGCAAAACAGGTCCTATTCTCATTATATAATTTTGTGATCAGCGTGAGAATTTTGGGAAATGCATGAGTCTCACCCTCAATGCGTGAGAGTTGGCAGCCTTGCTAATAATTCAAACATTTTATGCAAGTTCCAATTGTTTGGACAAAAAAGTTATAAAGCACTTATTACTGCTTTATAACAGTTAAGTTACTTTAAGACTATTTCGAAAATTATAGCAGTCAACAAAAAATCAACTGCAAAGTAAAGCAAACAAAAAAAAATAACACGTTCCCTTTCCTGACTCTACCTCATAAGCACTTTAACGCTGTTAACACAGCAAAGGGATATCAATCTGAAAAATCAAAATGGGGAAAGTGAGGGCTATTTTGCTTAAATGGTCATTCTAAGCCCATTCAGATCTGCATAGAGTCAGTTATACAACATATACATGGCTGGCCCAATTTGTCCATACTGATCAAGTTGGCATTCTGCGTGCCCAGGGACTGGCCGCCGTTCCCAGGTCGGCTCACATCCCAGGGACTGGCTGCCGTTCCCAGGTCGGCTCACATCCCAGGGACTGGCTGCCGTTCCAGGTCAGCTCACATCCCAGGGACTGGCTGCTGTTCCCAGGTCAGCTCACATCCCAGGGACTGGCTGCTGTTCCCAGGTCAGCTTACATCCCAGGGACTGGCTGCCGTTCCCAGGTCAGCTCACATCCCAGGGACTGGCTGCCGTTCCCAGGTCAGCTCACATCTCAGGGACGGGCTGCAGTTCCCAGGTCAGCTCACATCCCAGGGACTGGCCGCCGTTCCCAGGTCGGCTCACATCCCAGGGACGGGCTGCAGTTCCCAGGTCGGCTCACATCCCAGGGACTGGCCGCAGTTCCCAGGTCGGCTCACGTCCCAGGGACTGGCCACAGTTCCCAGGTCAGCTCACATCCCAGGGACTGGCCACAGTTCCCAGGTCAGCTCACATCCCAGGGACTGGCTGCCGTTCCCAGGTCAGCTCACATCCCAGGGACTGTCCATAGTTCCCAGGTCAGCTCACATCCCAGGGACTGTCCGTAGTTCCCAGG
The DNA here is from genome assembly GCA_035221665.1 of Okamejei kenojei. Classification (NCBI taxonomy): domain Eukaryota; kingdom Metazoa; phylum Chordata; class Chondrichthyes; order Rajiformes; family Rajidae; genus Okamejei; species Okamejei kenojei. The sequence continues at coordinate 9,776 of JAVHYY010000479.1, read as the reverse complement.
TCAGCTCACATCCCAGGGACTGTCCGTAGTTCCCAGGTCGGCTCACATCCCAGGGACTGGCTGCAGTTCCCAGGTCAGCTCACATCCCAGGGACTGGCCGCAGTTCCCAGGTCAGCCCACATCCCAGGGACTGGCCGCCGTTCCCAGGTCAGCTCACATCCCAGGGACTGGCTGCAGTTCCCAGGTTGGCTCGCCTGCACCAACCCCGCGAAAACGAATTGAAAATAAATACGCGGTTTTTCGGGTTACGGGCCGTGTGCCCGTAGTCCGAACCCTGTCCTAGATGTTTGGCCTCATTGAGGTCGTCGCCCCCCCCCCCCCATGTTTGACAACTGCTTCACCCGTTGTTGTTGTCGGGGAGAAGAGACGCGACGTCACCGCAGCCGCCAACCGCCGCGCTGCCCCGGACCCACACACCGCGGGCACGCGGCGCAAAGCCACAAACTGGCGCAGCGACTGAGCTCAGCGCGAGAACTCGCTCATGGGCGTGAGGGCGTGAGAATTTGCACCAAGGCGTGATTCTCACGCTGAAAGAGCGAGAGTTGGCAGCCCTGCTCTCTCTCTATATATATGTCTCTCTCTACCTATCTCTATCTATCTCTGTCTCTCTCTGTGCCTCTCCCTCTCTCTCTCTCTGTGTCTCTCTCTCTCTGTCTCGTCTCTCTCTCTCTCTCTCTCTGTGTCTCTCTCTCTCTCTCTGTGTCTCTCTCTCTCTCTCTGTGTGCCTCTCTCTCTGTGTCTCTCTCTCTCTCTGTGTGTCTCTCTCTGTGCCTCTCTCTGTGCCTCTCTCTGCCTCTCTCTCTGCCTCTCTCTGTGTGCTCTATCTCTCTTTTCCCCTCTGTGCCTCTGTATCTCCTCTCATATGTGCTCTCTCTCTCTCTCTCTCTCTCTCTGTGCCACTCTTCCCTGTGCCTCTCTCTCTCTCTCTGTGCCTCTCTCTCTCTGCTCTCTCTCCCTTGTGCCTCTCTCTCTCTCTCTGTGCCTCTCTCTCTCTCTGTGCCTCTCCATCTCTCTCTGTCCCTCTGTGCCTCCTCTCTCTCTCTCTCTGTTCCCTCTCTCTCTCTCTTGCCTCTCCATCTCTCTCTCTCTCTCTCTCTCTGTGTCTCTCTCCTCTCTCGCCTCTCTCTTCTTCTGCTGTTTGGGCTCTCTCTCTCTCTCTCTTGTGTGACTCTCTGTGTGACTCTCTCTCTCTGTGCCTCTCTCCCTCTGCCTCCTCTAATCTGTGCCTCTCTCTCTCTCTCTCTGTGCCTCTCTCTCTCTGTTTCCCCTCTCTGCCTCTTCTTCTGCCTCTCTCTGTGCTCTCTGTGTTCTCTCTCTGTGGCCTCTCTCTCTGTGCCTCTCTCTCCCTCTCTCTCTCTGTGCTCTCACTCTGTGCCACTCTCTCTCTCAGTGCCCCTCTCTCTCTGCTGCTCTATCTCTGTGCCTCCTCTCTCTCGATGTGCTTCTCTGCCTCTCTCTCTGTGCCTCTCGTCTCTCTGTGCCGCTCCTCTCACTCTCTCTCTCTCTATTGTGTGCCTCTCTCTCTCTCTGGTGTGACCCCTCTCTCTCTGTGCCTATCTCTCTCTCTCTGCCCTCCTGGTGTCTCTTGTGCGCTCTCTTGTGGCCTCTCTCTCTGTGTGACCTCTCTCTGCCTCTCTCTCTGTGCCTCTCTCTCTGTGCCTCTCTCTCTCCTCTGTTTGCTCTCTCTCTCTCTCTCTGTGCCTCTCTCTCTCTCTCTGTGTTCCCCTCTCTCTCTCTCTCTCTGTGCCTCTCTCTCTCTCTGTGTCCTCTCTCCTCTGGCCTCTCTCTCTGTGCCTCCTCTCTCTTGTGTGCCCTCTCTCTCTTGCCTCTCTCTCTCTGTGTGGTGCCTCTCTCTCTCTGTGCCTCTCTCTCTCTCTGTGCCTCACTCTCCTCTTTCTCTCTGTGCTCTCTACTCTCTGCTCTCTGCCTCTCTCTCTCTCTGTGCTCGTCTCTCTCTGTGCCTCTCTCTCTGTCCTCTCATGCCTCTCTTCTCTCTGATGCCCTCTCCTCATCTCTCTCTCTGTGCCTTCTCTCTTTCTGTGTGCTGTGCCTCTCTCTCTCTGTTCCTCCCCCCCCCCCCCCCGCGCCCCTCTTCGCCCCTCTTCTCTCTCTTTCTCTCTCTCGTCTGGCCCTCCTCTCTCTGTCTCTCTCTCGGTGCCTCTCTCTCTGTGCCTCTCTCTCTCTCCTGTGCCTGCTCCTCGCGTTTCCCCTCTCTCTTGCTCTGTGCCTCTCACTGTGCCTCGCTGTCTCAGTGCCTCTTCTCTCTTGTGCCTCTCCTGGTTCTCTCTCTGGTGCGTCTCTCTGCAGGGGGATGTGGGGACCGTAGCCCACGATTCAGACGCTGCCAACTGCGGGCTAGCAGGGGGGGAATGGGCGGAAGGGCCTTTGCGGCGCTCCGGGCTCCACATCCCGCGCCGTTGCCCCACGATGGGCGGCTGGTGGTTTGGAAATGAGACATAAATCGGCCTGAAGGGTGAATATAGGGCGAGTTATAAAACGCGGGGATCGGCCGGCAAGCGCCTGTGCATGTTCCCCCTGCTGCATTAAAGGGGAATATGCTCATGCATCCCTGGCTGCATTAATGGGAATGCATGCCATCGCTGGCTGCATCGCTCCTGCCTCCTCCGCTGCATGGCGGGCGCTTTGCTCCTTACCCGCTCTTTATTGCAGCCGGAATCCCGCCAACCTCTCGTCCACAAAGGCGCTTCCGGCGGGAGGGGGGACGCTTTTAGGCGGGCGCCCCGGCGCTGGCAACGCGGGACGGCGGGTCTCAGGCGTCGGGTGGAGGCGAAACGCCACGGCTTTGTATTTTATTTTGTTTTTTTGGTTTGTATACCGTCGGGCATTGGTTTTTGAGTTGTTTTTTGGTGCATTGAGGGTGGGATGGAGAGAAAAAGGAGGGGGGGGGAAGGATGAAGGGAGGAGAGAGGGAAAGAGGGGGAAGTGTGAGGGATAAAGTATTAAACCCTATTAAGAAAGGAGTTTTTAAAAGAATTCAAACAGAGAGGGGCTGGAGATGAGGAATTCTGACACTGCCGTGTCTGAATGTTGCCAGACCCATCCTCGAGACCTGATAAGAAAGAAACATTTATAAGCCTAGAGAAGGCAGTGATGTAAGAGATCCCTATCGAGGAAAGGAGTGATGGATGGGACCCTTGTCACAATAGCTTAGCTTTAGTGCTGATATAGGAAAAACTGAGAGGTTCAGCTAGGAGGTGAGTAAAACTGGCCCAGGTCATGAGCAATAGAGCATGCTTAAAAGAATCAAAGAATATTACAACACACCCCAGGTCAAGAAATTGCCATAACCATGAACATGTTTGACATGCAAATGTATGAAATGGGGAGGTGCTAGGGATGGTACGGTGGATGTACCTACAGATTGAGCACGCTCCGACGCTTGAATGGAGAAAGGTCCGAGGGGAATTGAATGTAAGATTTTGTGTATAAAGGGGGATGATCTCTCTGGCTTCGGTGTGTCTCGAGTTGGAGAGGCACCCAGTCTGCAGACTCGTAAAATAAAGAAATCTCTTGCTTCCAGGATTTAGTCTTTGAGTATTAATTGTGAGCATAAAGGGTATCTCACAAAGGGATGGAGAGGATGAAGGGATGGAGAAGAAAAGGGAGGGGGGGGGGTGGAGGGAGAGAGGGAGAGAGTGTGAAGAGAGAGAGTGAGAGAAAGTTTGGGAGAGTTTTGAGAGCATTTTCAGGAAGTTTTGGAGAGTTTGAGAGAGAGAAAGGGGGGGAGAGAGAAAGGGAAGGGGAGGGGGAGAGAAAAGGGGGGGGGGAGGGGGGGAGGAGGAAGGAAAGAAAGTTTGGGAGAGTTTTGAGAAAGTTTTTTTGAGAGTTTGAGAACGTTTTGAGGAAAGTTTTGGAGATTTGAGGGAGAGAGGGAGATGAGGGGGGGGAAGGAGTGGGGAGAAAGGTTGAGAGAGTTTTGATAAAACCTTTGAGAATTTTTGGGGCAAGCTTTTGAGAGAGAGAGAGAGAGAGGTGGTGAGGGAATGAGTGAGAAAGCTCGGGAGAGTTTGGAAAGAATGGAGAACATTTTGTTGGAGATAGTTTTTGGAGAGAGAGTAGAGGAGACAGGGAGAGAATAGCCAGAGAGAGAGATGAGAGGAGGAGAGAGAGAGAGAGAGAGAGAGAGTTAGAAAGAAAGGATGGTGAGAGAGAGCGAGGAAGGAGGAGAGAAAAAAAAAATAGGAGGAGGGGGGGGGAGAGAGAGGGGAAGAGCGGGAGTAATTGGAGATAATAGAGAGAGAGGTGGTAGGAAATTTTGGGAGTTTTGAGGAATGAGTCGGATCAATTCTCTCTCTCTCCCTCCCTTATCCACCTTTCCCTCCCTCTGTGGTGTGTATGTGGGTGTCAGAAGAGAGAGAGTAGAGAGAGAGAGAGAGAGAGGGAGAGAGGGAGGAGGAGAAGTGAGGTTTAGAGAGAAGGAGAAAGAGAGTGGGAGAGGGAGGGAGAGAGAGAAAGGGTACAAGAACGGAGGGGGAGGGAGAGAGAGCGAGGGAGAGAAGGGGGGCGGGGAAAGAGAGAGAGGGATGAGGGAGGAGAGGGAGTGGGAGAAGTAGGGATAGAGAGGCAGAGAGAGAGAGGGATGAGGGAGACAGGGAGAGAAGTATTCACCTCTCCCTCCCTCTCTGGCGTCACGGTAGCTCAGCGGTAGAGTTGCCGCCTCACGGCGCCAGAGACCCGAGTTCCATCCCGACCACGGGTGCTGTCTGTGCGGAGTTTACACGTTCTCTCCCCATGACCTCCGGGCGCTCTGGTTTCCTCTCACACTCCAAAGATGTGTTAAGGATAAGGGGGAAATCTTAAGGATAAGGGGGAAATCCTTTAAGACCGAGATGAGAAAGACTTTTTTCACACAGAGAGTGGTGAGTCTCTGGAATTCTCTGCCACAGAGGGTAGATAAGGCCAGTTCATTGGCTATATTTAAGAGTGAGTTGGATGTGGCCCTTGTGGCTAAGGGGATCAGAGGGTATGGAGAGAAGGCAGGTACGGGATACTGAGTTGGATGATCAGCCAATGATCATATTGATGGCGGTGCAGGCTCGAAGGGCTGAATGGCCTACTCCTGCACCTAATTTCTATGATTCTATGTTTCTATGTTTCTATGTGCGGGTTTGTAGGTTAATTGACTTCTGGTAAAGATTGTAAATTGTCCCCCAGTGTGTGTGTGTAGGATAGTGCGGGGGTTGTGCTGGTCGGCACGGGACTCGTGGTGAAGGGCCTGTCTTCGCCACTGTAACTCCAAACTTAAACTAGTGTGGTGAACGGGCGATGCTTGGGCGGCACGGACTCGGTGGGCGAAAAGGGCTGTAATCTCGACTAAATTAGTTAAAACTGGTTGCTAAGAACATATTTCAAACATCGTTGTTCACAAAGTTTTAAAATATGTTTTTTTTTATTTGGAAAGGACACTAAAGAAAATGCGGAGAAAAAGTTGAGTAAATGCTTGGATAAACTCAGGCGGGGAGGCAGCATCCATGGATACGAAGGAAATAAGCAAGTTTCGGGCCGGACCGAGTCCCTTCTTCAGATGCCTGGGGACAACTTGCCCAAATCTGCTCCGAAGTGAAAACTGCAGTCACTTTTTAAATTTCATCCCTCATCTCCCTCTCTCTATCTTTCCCTCTCCACTCTCTCTGGCTCCTCTCTATCTTTCCCTCTCCCCTCAGCTCTCTGTCCTCTTTCTCCTCACCTCTCTTCTCTCCGGCCATCTCTCGCACCCCTCTCTTATCTTTCCTTCCTTTCTCTCTGTCTCTCTCTCCCCTCTCTCTCTCCCATCTCCTTTACCTTTCCCTCTCGTTCTCTCCCTCCATCTCTCCTGCCCTCCCTCCCACACGCTTCACTAATCTTCATTTTTCATTCAATTCTTCAGTTTCACTCTCTCTTTCGAACACCTCCCTCCTCAGCACACACTCTTCATCTCTCTCCTGTAATCTACTTCCCCTCTTTCTCTCTTTCTCCTCTCCTCCCCTCCATCTCTTGCCCCTCCCTTCACCTCTCCTCCCTGCTCTATCTCTCTCCCTCTCTCCTTTCTCTCTCTCCCTTCTCCTTTCTCTCTCTCCAATCTCTGTCTCTCTCTCTCTCCTCTCCTCTATCTTTTCCCGCTACTCTCTCTTTATTCTCTCCCTCTTCGCAAGAACTGGTCTTCTCCCTCTCCTCTAGCTTTCCTCTCCATCTTTCCTTTCTCTCCCTCTTCTTCCTCTATTTTTCCTCCCTCTCTCGTTTGTCTCTCCGGCTCATCCCTCTTTCTCTCTCTTCCTCCTCCTCTCCCCCTCCTCTCCTCTCACCCTCGCCTTTCTATCTCTCCCTCTCCCTCCATCTCTCCTTCGCTCTCTTCGGAGAGCATGAAGCAGATTTGCAAAGTTTGACACCAGCGTCTGAAGAAGGGACTCGACCCGAAACGCTGCCTATTTTCTTCGCCTCCTTAGATCTGCCTCACCCATGTGTTTCTCCAGCAACCTCAACAGGGAGAGGTTGGGGCAGGCTGGGGATATTTCTTGGAGCCGCAGGAGGATGTGTGTTGATCTTATTGAGGTGGAACAAAATCCCAGAGGAATAGATCGGGTAAACTCACCGAGTCTCTTGCCCAAGAGGTGGAGAATCAAGACCACGTGGACTGGTTTAAGGTGAGAGAGGTGGGGCTGAATGAGGGAGGGTGGGGGTGGGGAAAACTTGACTAGAACTTGAGGGGCAACCTTCCACACAGAGGGTAGGTGGTGTGTATGAATGGAGCTGCGGAGGAGGTAGTTGAGGCACGGGACTATCACAACACTTGGATAGGTACATGAATAGAGAAGGTTGGAGGCATATGGGCCAAACGTGGGCAGCAGGTGGGACTAGTGTAGATGGGGCACGTTGGCCAGTGTGGGCAAGTTGGGCTGAAGAACCTGTTTCCACCCTGTATCACTAAACTAGCATTGTGTATGGGCGAGCGCCTGGTTGGCACGGACTCGGTGAGCCAAAGGGCCTGTTTCCACCCTGTATCTCTAAACTGAACTAGTGTGTGAACGGGCGGTCGCTGGTTGGCACGGACTCAGGGGCCTGAGTTAATTATATTAATGATTGTCTCTCTCGCTCCCCCTTTCTTCTCTGTCCCCCTCTCTCATGTCCCCCCCTTTCTCTCCCCCCCTCTCTCCCCCCCTCTCTCCCCCCACACCCCCCCCCCCCCTCTTCTCTCCTCCGTCTCTCTCTTGCCTCTGCTCTCTCTCCCCTCTATTTTTAAAGGATTGTAATGACTGCCTTGGAACTTCTCCTAAATGGGGATTTGGACAAAAAGAATTTATATCGCCAATTAATTTGTGAGAAACTGGACTGTTTTGCAATTTCACCTCGTTTCAAATATAACTTTAAATCGTTAAGTTGTCTAAAGCCAAAAAATGTTGGCCCAAAATCCATTAGTCCTGAACTTGGTAATGTCTAAGGCCAACTGCCTTTAAAATAGTTCTAGTAGCCTAAAATATAGGACATCAAAATCCATCTTAGCCTGAAACTGGTTATGTTAAGGACAACTTGCCTTAAATAGTTAAAGCTAGAATTTAGGCCCAAAAAAACCATCTAGCCTGAAATGGTGATGTGTAGGGCCAACTTGTCATAAATAATCGAAGGCCCATAATATAGTCCCAAAAATCCATCTAATCCTGGTCTGGTTATGAAGCGAAGGAAATAAGGCAAACGTTTGGGCAAAACCCTTCTTCAGACTTCTCTCTCTCCCTCCTCGCTCGCCCCTTTTCTTCTCCCACCTCTTCTTTCCCTCTCCTCTCATCTCTCTCCCCCTATCTCTCTCTCCTCTCTCCCCCTCTCTCTCTCTTTCCCCCCCTCTCTCCCTCCCCCTTCTGTCTCCCTCTCTCTTTCGTTCTCTCTCGCTCCCCCTCACATCAGTCTGAAAAAGGGTTCTCGTACCTGAAACGTTCGCTCATTCGCTCCATAGGGTGCTGCCTCACCCGCTGAGTTTTCCAGCATTTTTCTCTTTCCGTCGATTTACCAGCATCTGCAGTTCCGTCTTAAACACTGTAACTGGTAATGTCGAAGGCCAACTTGCCTTAAAAGATTAGTAAAGTAAATTTTCGGCCAAAAAAAACATTAGGCCCTGAACTGGTAATGTCTAGGGCCAACTTATTAAAATGTCGAAAGCTAAAATATTAGGCCAAAATCCATCTAGCTCCTGATCAGGTATTGTTTGGGCAAGTTGTATTTAAAATAGTCTATAAAGCCTAAAATCTAGGGCTGAAAAGCCATCTAGTCCTGATCTGGTAATGTCTGGGGCAGGGTGGGGAGGGAACTGCGTACGGCCTATAAGGCTGCATGCGACCTTCTAGGTCATTCAGTGCGGCCTTTTGAATGAATCGAAATTTTGTTAGACCAAATCGTTTTTTATGTTTATTAATATGTTTTTGTTCGACTTTTTTATTATTTTGTGTTTTAAATCTTAAAATGAAGTATTTAAACACCAAAGAGTAAAGACTGCTGGATGAACGCCAACAATGAGTTCATCCCAGTTTTGGCAAAAGAATCATTCAGGGAAAGGTGGTGCATCCGTGGACAACAAGGGAAATCAGGGATAGTATCAAAACTAAGATGGATAGCATACAAATGAGCCAGAAAAAGCAGCATACCAGAGGACTGGGAGAAATTCAAGTCCAGCATGCGGAGGAACAAAGTGCTTAATTTGGAAAGGAAAATAGAGATTAGAAAGAAAAATGGCAAGGGAACATAAAAACGAGATGGAAACGTTTTGTTAGATATGTGTAGAGATATAGGTTAGTTAAACAAATGTAGGTCCCCTTGTAGTCAGAAACTGGTGAATTGATTCATGTGGGAACAAGAACATGGCAGACCAATTGAAATTAACTTTACGTTGGTTCTGTCTTCACTAAAGGAAGACATAAATAATCTACCGGAATAGCAGGGGACCGATGGGTCAAATGAGATGGAGGAATAGAGTGGAAATCCAGGTTTAGCCGGGAAGTGGTGTGAGTGTAAATTGAATGGGATTAAAGGCCGATAAATCCCAGGGGCCAGATGCCAGCAGATAGGCTGCTTCCCAGAAGTACTAAGGAAGTAGTCTGAAATAGTGGATGGCATTAGTGATAATTTTTCAAAATCTTTTAGATTCGGAGTAGTTCCTGAGGATTGAGTGTAGCCTAATGTAAACCCCACTTTTTAAAAAGGTGAGTGGGAGGGAGAGAGGAAAACGGGGGATTATGGGAATTACTAACTCGGAAGTGGGGAAAAGGCTTAGAGTCAGTTATTTTAAAGCTGGGAAGCAGCACATTTGGAAAGCGTGGTGAAAACATTGGACAAAGTCAAGCATGGATGTATGAATGGTAAATCATATCTGACGAAATCTTATAGAATTTTTCGAGGATGTAACTAGTAGAGGGTGGATAAGGAAAGAACCTGTGGATGTGGTATGTGTTCTGGACTTTTCAGAAGGCTTTCGACAAGGTTTCCACATAGCGATTAGCCATTCAAACTTAAAGCTACGGTATTGGGGGTTCAGTGTTGATGTGGATAGAGCTGGCTGGTAGACAGGAAGCAAAGAGTAGAGGTAAACGGGTCATTTTCAGAATGGCAGGCAGTGATAGTGGGTACCTGCAAGGTCAGTGCTGACACCCCAGCTATTAACAATATATATTAATGATCTGAATGAGGGAAATTGAATGCAACATCTCAAGTTTGCAAACGACACGAAGTGGGGGGCAGTGTTGCGTGAAGAGGATCCTAGAAGGTGCAAGGAATGGCAGATGCAGTATAATGTGGAT
>JAVHYY010000478.1:0-57628 GCA_035221665.1 Okamejei kenojei | reverse complement strand
GTTACAAGAGGGCTAAACTGGAGAGGCATTGGGGGGAGGAGAAGGGTAAGATGAGGATAGTAAGTTTCAAAGGAAACAGACAAGGGAGTGATACGTTATATAGAGAAACTGATGGGTGGACGTATGTTCGTATCCAATGCAGAGTATTGTGGGGCAAAGTAGATGAAACTTAGAGGCCCCAGATCGTCTGTTGGGGACTAAGATGTTGTCCTTGTGGGATATGTGTGACGACATGACTACACTCCAGTCAGTCCGACAAGGCCGGGGATGGGTTGTGTCCGGATCGTCTGATACCCAAACACCATATGGAAACCCCGTCCACAGGGAACACCCCGCTGGAGACCCGACACAAAACGAGCCCTTCCATCCTCCGTCTGATCCCACTCACGCTTCCTCATGTCATGAAGTATTCCCTGGATCAGCCAGTTATTTCCAGCCAGCCATCCATTACACAAAACTGAGTATCCGTCTCACTGGAGGTCTGTTGGAGGTCAAAACATCTGGAAAAAAACTGAAATTCAAAATTACTAATTAACCGAAATGGAGTGGAGATATGTGCTTAAATGTTCATTCCCGTACATGTTTCCTATTTCCAACAGAAATCAGAAATCAGAGTTATTCTTGGATAATGAAGGCAACAAGGTGTTAAAAGGCCGGACAATCCTGGGAGGGACACTGTTTGTTTCTGGGAATGGTAACCAACACTCAGGTGCAGGGAAACAGACAGTGGAAACTCTCCCTCGGGAACAATATTGGAGCAGACAGTGGGACAATGGCTGGGAAACGCAAGCAAGAACCAGGAGTGGTGTGGATGACCGTACTGGTAATCTGACAATAAAAAAACCCAATTTAAATGTCAGGATTGGTTCCCACTCTGCCCAAACACATCCGAGGACCCATGAAGCTGAAACAATATGAAATATATGGGATCAAAGTGAGTGGGCGAGACACGATCAACAACATGTTTCTTCTCTTGTAAAATAATGTCACGTGTAATGATGAAACTATGGCGGGAAATGGAGACTTCTTCCTCCCCGATGATCTCCCACCCAATGATAACAATTGGGGGAAAAAAAAAAAGATTTTGTTCTCACATTGATCTGTGCCTGGGTGAGATTGACAAGTATTATCAACTGCTGCTCAATGTTACCCCAGTGAACCAGTCCATGCCTCCTTGAGTTGAGATCCCAGAGGAAGATCCCTTCATCAGAGGAACGTACACAGGTGGGAGAAGTTTCCCACTTGGGCGTCGAGATGGAGACATGACAGGGACCAATGGACATAACGATCAATCCAGTTACATCTAAACTTGTTTTGCATTCACTGGACCAAGTGTTTGCGGTTGCCCACATCAGTGTCAAACGGATGGGTGAACAGCCTGCATTTACCGTGTGAAATACTAAACAGCATCAGACTTCCACCCATGCTTTCACAACGAGGAAATCCAGAACTTGCTGACTAGTACTTGCGGGAATCTGCCACGCTCCGGCCTTCACTTCCCACTGGAACCAGACTGGAGGCAGGAATCTGCTGATATTCCCCCACACAGTCACCGAAAAACTGCTCCCAGAAGGTCCGATAATCGGTGCCTGGGTTGGTACTCTTCAGAAACAACTAATCGGGGGGGGGTGTATTGGAGAAATAGACTCTTTCATGTTTAAAAAAAAATGAAATATTCAATATTAATAAATGTGTTTCATTCTAAAAGTTTGTGCCACTCAGAACCATCCAACAGCTTGGAGCTTTAGCAGAGGCTGAACAAGATCTTTGGCTCCTGTAGATATTTCTCCACAGGTGTAAAGGATTGGGATGTGTTCATTGCTCTAAAACGTTTTGCCGAGCTTACAGGAATGAGGTTGGATCCTACAACGTTTGAGCTTCATGTTTCCCCAGCGAAATCACCATTGCAGAATAGTTAAGGCCTGCGGAGTAACGTGCAGAGGGACACAACTGGAAGATCATGCAGATACAACAAAAGGCATATGTGGAATAACATCTCTACAGTCCCATGGACCTTCTGCACAGATCCCCGCCGAGCTAAATCTAATGTAACAAACCTCTGAAACACTTGAATTCGTATAATCTCAGGATGCAGCATGACAGTGTCAAGGTTGTTATGTGCACACAATGTGTGAACACTGACTGCCAAGAGAGACCCAAACACATGTCTGTGTAGATCTGAACAATATCACATTCAGATTTAGATTCATATTAGGTTCATTTAGGACATATACATTTGGTTAAAACACATTCATTGTTTCAATCAAGTAAATTATATAAAAGGTACATTAAAAAATGTAACACAAAGCAAAACACAGAATGGTGCAGAGAATGCAGTGCAGTCTGAAGTAATGCAAATAAAACTCATGTTTATGAAAAGCCCAGGGGATGATTGTTTTAAAACGTGTGGATGTGTGTTTGTGGCTCTGGGCTTGACTAGCTGTGAGTTTTAGAAGAATGATGGACGGGTCCTGTTTTCAGTTGAGTTGAGATTGACCCAGTCATTGGACTTGTACACACTCACTACTCCTCTGAATCTCATTCATCGATTTCACATTGAGGCAAGTCCACAGACCCCTCTGCTGGCAGTGGACGTCACACTCAGCTGCAAACCATCTCCAGAATCCAGATAAATCAGCTTCCCCATGGAGACCCTGGACTCATCCCAGCAGAACAGAGCAACATTCTGAGCGATCTGATCCGCCGGATACAACGGTCTATCTAAGGTTCAACACGTTACAGAGGAGATGGGAAGCTGATGTGTGTGATGTGCAAGGAAAACGGAACCCATTGCTCACACAAGTAAGACGGAGATATACTGTATACAACAGTGAGTGTAAACACCCTCCCATTGGATATCAAGTAGACACTTGTATCACGGTGTCTTCTTTGTAATGGGGGTTAATTCATTATGTGATGCCGCCTGTGAAAGAACTGATGCGCAGTCAACCAACTGCTCTCCAGTAGAAAATGCTGCATGATCCAGGGAGAAGTTTCCTAGAAAGTCCTCTGTTGGAGCAGCTGCCTGCTTGTATCTGTGTGACCAGACACACCCACACCAGCACAGGAGGGGTTGTCTTTCTGTAACCCTTGTTCAGTAAGTATATTGTTAGTTTAACTTGCCATCAATGCTCCAGTATCTGAGAACTGAGATACTGATTTAACAGGACTCACTCAAAGTAGGCGAGAATAGTATTGGGTTAGGGGGTAATGGGACTTAAGGATGATAATCCCCTGGGCCTGATGGTCTGCATCCCAGGGTCCTCAGGAAGGTGGCTCTAGAAAAACAGTGGACGCATTGTGATACATTTTCCAATGTTCAATAGATTCAGGATCATCTTCCTGTGGAATTGGAGATAGCTAATGTATTCCCACTTTTTCAAAAAAGGAGCGAGAGAGAAAAATGGGGAATTATAAGACCAGTTTAGAGCCTGACTTCAGTGGTGGGAAAGATGCTGGAGTCCAATTATTAAAGAGGTTAATAATGGAGCATTTGGATTAGCAGTAAAAGATTAGTCCAAGTCAACATGGATTTATGAAAGGGAAAATCATGCTTGACAAATCTTCTGGAATTTTTTGAGGATGTGGACAAGTAAAATGGAATGAAGGGGTGCCAGTGGATGTAGTGTCCGACTTTCAGAAAGCCTTTGATAAGGTCCTGCACGGGAGACTGGTCACTAAAATTAGAGCACATGGTATTGGGGGTAGGGTGTTGACATGGATAGAAAATTGGTTGTCAACAGGAAGCAAAGAGTAGGAGTTGAACGGGTCTTTTTCAGGATGGCAGGCAGTGGCGAGTGGAGTGCCACAAGGCTCGGTGTTGGGGCTGCAACTGTTACCATATATATTAATGATTTGGAAGAGGGAATTCGGAGCAATACAGCAAGTTTGCGAAATGACACAAAGCTGGGTGGCAGTAAGTGCGAACTGTGAAGAGGATGTTAGAGTTGCAGGGGACCTGGACAGGTTGAGTGAGTGGCAGATGATGCGTGGCAGATGCAGTATAATATAGTTAAATGTGAGGTTATCCACTTTGGCGGCAAAACAAGGGGCAGATTATTATCTCAATGGGGTTAGGTTTAGGAAAGGGGGAGGTACAGCGAGACCTGGGTGTCCTTGTACACCGGTCACTGAAAGTTGGCGTGCAGGTACAGCAGGCAAGTGAAGAAAGCTAATGGCATGTTGGCCTTCCATAACAAGAGGATTTCAGTACAGGAGTAAAGAGGTTCTTCTGCATTGTATAGGCTCTGGTGAGACCACATCTGGATATTATGTTCAGTTTTTGGTCTCCTAATTGAGGAAGGACATCCTTGTGATTGAGGCAGTGCAGCGTAGGTTCACGAGATTGATCCCTGGGATGACGGGTCTGTCATATGAGGAAAGATTGAAAAGACTAGGCTCGTATTCACTGGAGTTTAGAAGGATGAGGGGGATCTTATAGAAACAATTTCAAATTATAAAAGGACTGGACAAGCTCAATGCTGGAAAAATGTTCCCAATGTTGGATGAGTCCAGAACCAGGGCCACAGTCTTAGCATAATGGGGAGGTAATTTAAGACTGAGGTGAGAAAAAACTTTTTTACCGAGAGAGTTGTGAATTTATGGAATTCCCTGCCACAGAGGGCAGTGGAGGCCAAATCACTGGATGGATTTAAGAGAGAGTTAGATAGAGCTCTAGGGGCTAGTGGATCAAGGGATATAGGGAGAAGGCAGGCACGGGTTATTGATTGGGGACGATCAGCCATGATCACAATGAATGGCGGTGCTGGCTCGAAGGGCTGAATGGCCTCCTCCTGCACCTATTTCCTATGTTCCTATGTCAGATAGAAAGTGTAGTGACCACGACAACCGCCAGCACTTGCTGCTCACACTCACACTGGGGGTCCCGGCCCACACATCAGCACTGAGCAGCAATCCGTCCCCTCTCCCCTCACTCACCCTTCTCTCAGAGTCTGCTGTTGCTTGTATCGACTCCAGCTGCTGCAGACTCGGGCCTCGGATCAGCATTCAGCTGGGAGCAGGACCCGGGAATCACTGGGTGGGAATGGGATAGGGATGGTGGGAATAATGACGGGAAGACCCGACCCACTTGAAGGGCCAACCTGTCCGGGTCAGTCCTGCGCAGGCATCCTCTGGGACGGACGGACAGACAGACAGACAGACAGACAGACAGACAGACAGACAGACAGACAGACAGACAGACAGACAGACAGACGGGACTGAGATTTCCGGACAGGTCCGGGTGTGGGGGGGCGAACCTCATGTTGAAATGTAGAGTGGAATATCCAACCTTCACTGCAATTTACTGCCCAATGTACAGCACATTGTATTTTTATAAAGATCTGACGAGTTTAGTGCGGCATTCATGAAAGATGTTTACATTTGAAACTTGATCAGCTGAACCAAACACCACCAATGTTTTATATGAATACGGTGAGAATCTGTGTATGGCCCGGTAACTGTAATACTGAAAGGAGTTATCCTCTGTCTCTCTGATACAGATTTATCTAAGGGGAGATACACACTTTTACCGCTCCAGCACAGATCACAGTCAACTTCACCTGGTTTTGTTATAATAATGGTGATGGCTATTCCCGTGCTGAGTGGATCTGGACACCTCCTCACCTTCACCAGCATGAAAGTAAATAGCATCTGCAGAACGTTCTCAGCCCATCAATGTCAAAACGGGACCGACTTTTGGGAATCGACTGGTGACCTCCAGGGAAACCCTTACGATGGCAAGGGATTTCAGTGTGAGGATTGTCCCCCCGTTTTGTTTCAAGATGCCGGAACTTACGCCTGATTTTCTGGAACAAAATCCATTTCCCACCATTGATCTAATCACAGTGAAAGGTAGGAGCGAATGTTGCCACTGAGTTTACTGATGAGCTTTTTATTGTTTTAAATGTAAACAACCTGCTTGTTTCCACAGTCACAGCTGACCCCCGTCTGATGCAGTGACTGAGGGGGACAACGTTACCCCCTCACCTGCTCTGTGTCTCACGTCCCCTGAGTCAATGAGACTGGTTTGGATCAATGGCGATGGCAAAAGTGTTGGAGAAAAGACCACTGACTGTGGAAGAGAAATCACAGAGTCTGGTTATTCAGAAAGCTGAGAGAGGCAGAGGGAACTGGAGATGTGGTTTGTTTCACCAAGACCTGCCCCGGCTTGTTGTCCCGTACTATCAGGAGCCCCGTGGTAAGTGATAAGGGTTTGCTCTTCATACTTAGAGCCATGATTGAGTTTTGATGTCGCTTATTGATCCTGACATTTGAGTGGAATATTGTCTTCCAGTTTGAGTGGTCTTACTCTGTTATGAATACCGAGTTCTCAAATCTCAAATCACACTTCCCGAACCCCACTTCTCTCTCCCCCCCCTTCATTGTTCATGCATTTATCCCACCACCCAGTTATCCTATTCTCTTCCCTTCCTCTTTCTACTCATTTCCCACCGCTTTCCAATTGAAGAATTTTCCTGTAATGTTCTTGCCTCTCCAACTTCCACCCATATCCCTCCCTCTGTTACTGATCCGACTGTAGTTCAGTCAGTATTCGTTGACCTGATCCATGTCATGTTTTACTGCATGCCGCTGTGTACTCAAACACTCATCTGGCACTCAGACCATACCCCTCCATTCCCTTCACGTCCATATACCTATCCACTTTACTCTTAAATGTTAAAATCGATCCTGCCTCGACCACTTCTGCTGGAAGCCTCATTCCACACAGCCACCACCCTCTGAGTAAAGAAGTTCCCCCTCACGTTACCTAACCCGAAACGTCTGTCCCTTAATTCTCATGTCATGCCCTCTTGTTTTGAATCTTCCCTAACCCTCAATGGGAAAAACGTATCCACGTCAACTCTGTCTATCCCTTTCATCATTTTAAAGACCTCAATCAAGTCCCCCTTAACCTTCTGCGCTCCAAATTATCTAGTCTGTTAGTCCAGCCTCTGGTTAGATTCGTTGCTGAGGCTTGAACTTACAACACCTAAGTATTTGAGCTCTGTGTGTTTATTATAACAAACAACTTCTTCTTATGTATGGACCCTGTTATTACCCATGTTTATACTGACAACCTTTGTCTCCAATTCACCCCTCCATGTTGTCATTATCTCCATCCATCTACTCATCACCATTCCCACCTGTACCCACCTATCTATCACTAACCATGCTTTGTCTCATGCCTACTTCCTTCCCCAGTAGTTCATCTACCTTTCCATCAGTCTGAGAATGCATCCTGCCATGAAAATGTCATCCATCCAATTCCCTCCACAGATGCTGCCTGACCCATTGAGTTTCTCCAGCACTTTGTGTTGGATCAACATTACAGAATCTGCAGTTTCTGTGTGACAAGGTCAGGCTGAAAGATTATTGTCCAACATTACACATTTGTTCTCTTTTCCCACAGGAAGTGGAAATTATATTTACTTTTTCCATCAGGAAGGCAACTATTGTATTGAAAGGACCAGACAGTCCTGGAAATGGCCCCATTGACTTGGAATGGAGGCCACACTCAGGGCAAACAAACCACAAAGCGATTGGCCACTTTCCGCAGAGAAGATCATCAGTGGGCCATACAATGGAGTGATGAATACAATCAAATACCAGGCATTTCCCAGAGGATGCATGCGGACTGGGGTACCCTTAATCTGAGGATCAGGATGCCCACATTCGAACTTGCAGGACAGTTCACCTGGAATCAGACACAGCCCGCTGGGAAAATCCTGAGACAGTAGGGAACTATTTGGGATTAAAGGTAATAGAGTCATAATGTCACACAGCACTGAAACAGGCCCTTTGGCCCAATTCATCCGTACTGACCAACTACCCCATCTAAACATCCCAATTTGCCCTCATTTGGCCAATATCCCTTTAAACGGTTTTTCCATATACGTTTAAATGCCGTTTAAATACTGTACCTGCATCAAACACTTCCTCTGCTCAATCTCTCCATAAGGTATGTACATGTACCACTCTCTTTGTCATAAAGCTGCCCCTCCTATTAAGGGTATATATCAAATCTGCCCCTCTCAACCTTAAACGTGTACTATCTAGTTTTTGATTCCCCCAATCCTGGGGGAAAAAGACCATGTGAATTCACTATAGATATGCCTCTCATGATTTTATTTCACCCCCCATATAATCTCTGTTAAAGACATCCAATAAATATAATCAGTCTGAAGAAGGGTCTCAACCTGAAACGTCACCTATCTAATGTTTCCTCTAGAGTTCAAAGTTATTTTATTTTCAGGTGTACCAATTAAGGGCAGTGATATTCATATTACCAGACCTGCTGAATAACTCCTGCACTTTTATGTCCTTTTATGTATTAATTAATCTGCATCTGCAGTTCAGTGTTGATGCCATCACTGAGCACGGCTGCTCAACATTCTAGCCGACTGTCTGTCTGTCTGTCTGTCTGCAGGAAAAAGACAATTCTGCCGCAGTAGTTCACAAAGCTGTTGGTGAACTGAACCACATGTGTCTGTTTCCATAGTTGAGGCCGACTCACCGAGGCCAGTAATGGGCAGTGACATCACCCTCAGCTGTACCATTCTCCAGACTCCCAGATACCGTCAGTCCTTCAGTGGAAACCAAGACGCCCATCTCAGCAGAAACAGGAGGAGCAACACTGAATCAGATCCATGTTGAATAACACCGTCTATCTGATGATCCAACACGTTGGAGCAGGAAATCCCAATCTGTACACGTGGGAAGTGCAGGAAATAGCTCCATTGTTCTCACTGGAGACACCACCGTTGAAGTGGATCAGGGTGAGTCCAAAGCTGCATTGCAGCAGGTATTAAATAGTTCTTGGTATCAAACTGAGGTTTCCACGTTGTATAGTGAGCACTGACTCCACCCGTGGGCTTCCACACTGCAGGATGTGGACATTGCCTTTTTACCCTGGGACATGGTGTAAATATTACATGGTGGCACTAAGATTGATGGAGCCACACACACAGGAGAACCAAGGGATTCATTTCAGTTCACCTGCATGAATACTGCTTCTGTCCACAGCCTGAACCTGCACCACCTCCTACAGACAGACAGACAGACAGACAGACAGACAGACAGACAGACAGACAGACAGACAGACAGACAGACAGACAGACAGACAGACAGACAGACAGACAGACAGAGAGATTCACCTCCCAGACCGCTCTCCTCTTCGGGAGTGTCCGGGAGGTTTCATTCCATCCCGGGACTGAGATTCCCGGACAGTCCGGTGTGTGGGGGGCGAACCTAATGTTGAAATGTAGAGTGAATATCCAACCTTCTAACTGCAATTTACTGCCCATTTTACTTCGGAGTCACGTGAGTGACTACGTGAATAAGCCCCGCCTGGCGCTGAGAACGGCATTACGTCGACGCTGACGGCAGAGCAAGAGCTGCAGAGGCCACTCCTCGACAGCGGTAGGTATGGGCCCGCAGTAAGTGCAGGGGAAAAACACTTTCAGGGTCTAAAAAACTCCGTGGCTGGTACTGAATACCAGAATTTAAAACTAATTTAAAAGTAAAAAATAAGTTGAAAAACAACGGAGTTTTAAAAAAGAACGTCCTAAGGGGAGCGATCGGAACGGGAGATTACGGAGCCGGTTCCGATACCGGTGGCCGTCAAAATTACGTTAGAAAGGTTTTTTAGTCGCTCCACAAACTTTTGGCACGGGGGGGGGGGGGGGAAATTTTATAAAGTCAGAAAGGCCATAATTTTAAAAATTCAATAAAAGGCCTTCAGACTAAAAAAGGTTATGGCTTGAAAAAATAATGGAAAAAAAAAAAAAGATTCCAAAAATAAAGTAAATAAAGAATTCAAGCAAAAAGGGTTAAAAGGCCCAAAAACATTTTTCCCTAACCTTACCCTAAAAGGGGTTTCATATAATTAATATATATATGATGAATTATGGTGGGAATATCTACCTCAGAGATTTGAAGGTAGTCTCCTTGAGGAAAAACTCAGGAGTAATAAGGCAGAAAAAAAAATGGAAAACTGACCCTAAAAAATGCACTGATAGTGGTGGCTGGTCATCGAAGTACCCACCACAGCACCAGAAAAATAATATATATATAGATAATATAATAATATACAGGTGTAAGTACAACACCTGAATAAGAAGTGAGGCCATGGAAAATAACCATGGAAAACAAAAATTAATTGGTCTCTCACTAAAGCTTTATGATTAAAAACAGCGGAATAATAATAAAACGTTTTTAATGTTTTTATTTTTAAGTACACTTCAGCACAAAATAAAATAAAATAAAAATATATAAATATATATATATATATGTGTACTAGGTTTGATACCTGAATGTATGAGTGAGACCATGAAAAAATAAATATGAAAAAAAAAAAAAAAAATTTTGGCCTCACCAAAGCTGTTATAGTGAAACAGCAGAATATATAAAACTTTTAAGTTATAAAGATATCACGGTGAATCCGGTTATGATATCCATGTCTCAATTAGATGAGATATAAGGAAATTACGATTTTAAAAGTATTTCAAACTGGTGCATGGCATTTCCATTCAATGGAAAACAAATAAAATATTGTGCAAAATAACCAATACATTTAAAGGAAAATTAATTGCCATCAGTTTGTGGAGCTCATTGGAAGAAATATATAATATTTAGGGACCAATCTGCACTCTAGAGTTGCAGATCAAATCAGGTATGTTAAAAATCCTGATTATTATGGAATAAAACCTGCCCTTATGATTATTCAAAGTATTGATTACAAAAGAACAGACTATTGGTCTTTAAAACTTTGGGGGGAAAAAAATTATGATCCAATATAAAGATTTGATAATGGATCAAAGCTAAGGCAGAAGTACGAAAAATAAACATTAATCAAACATAGCCTTATCCGAACCCATATAATTGGGAAAGAAGGCCTGAAGTACGTGGAAGAGGTGCAAACAACTGTTACAAAATAAATTCATTGAATCTCCGATTGTGGGGGATTACAGTGTATTATGATCATTCATTAATATAATAAGGACTACAAAAAAATGTAGAAAGGTTGGTTCACCTGTATAAGAAAACGTAAAAATTTGATTTTTAGGTTGCACCCAAAAGTAACTCCAATAAAACAAGGGGTACGTACATATATATATATATTATAAATTACCTCAGTGTACAAATGTGATGGTATAAACTATACAAAACATCGTTTTATATACACTTTCACAGTGTAAGAATATTTTATTAAAATGGAACATCTTCAACATTGAAATTACAGTTGTTATTAACAAAGTGTTTAATCAAATATTACAGGTGCTTGAAATTAATTAAAATGGGTCAAGCAGTGCAAGTTAAAACATTGTCTAAAGGATTAAATCCAGTTTAAGGCTGTTAAACATAATACTGGAAGAACAATTGCACTGATAAGATCAGCACTTGCACTAATTGAGGACATGGTCATGGTTATCTTGATCACATTTAAATTAGAGTCAGCTGCAAATTAGTGCTGCAATTACAAGTCTGTTGAAAGGCAAAGACTTGACCCCATCACATAAAGCCTATGTTTTAGGCATTCATAAATATTCATAAATTACTATTTAGGAGTAATTCAGCACCATAAGAGGGGGAAAAATTGTTCCATGATACAAATATGTTCTTATGGTTTTTGTTGACATACTTTGTCCCTCCATTAGAAAAGGAGCCTAGGTAAGAGTAATAAAGCTCCAAAGGAAGAAATACAGAAGATTATAAGAATATGTATGCCTTTTGTGAGAGGCTTATACAAATACCAAATGATACATTATCATTATTAAAGTAATGGATTAAAAAAAAAAAAAAAGGGGGTTCACAAATTGCTTCAACAATAAGCTTAGCAGCTGTTGCAAGCTGAAGCAAGTATTAACAGATGAATGGACAGTTTCTGTGAATATTTGGGTAAGATAAAAATATTATCTATTCTTATAAAGATAATTGATACGTCTCTTTGTTGGGACTACGGACAATAATACCAGGTAAATGCAAATGAAATTGGCCTAAGAAATTCTCCCCCCCCCCCCAAACATTTGTATTAATTATTGAATTATAATTATAGAAATTATGGATTAAATAATCGATTGTTCTATTATGGAAGTGTCCAGGTCATAACAAGGTGTACAATACCACGGATGTGGCGTATATTAAATCACATAAGATAAGTAAAAATAATAATCATGATGATTATCTGAGTAAACAGATGTGGCATATTCTAAAATGTTTAGTCCAGCTGTTTTATCTCTAAGAAAGAGACAATGTTATCACAGACTACACATTAAGGGGGGAAAATACATTGTCATTAATATGGATTACTTACAATTAATCTGGTTTGTATATACAGATTAAATAACCAATTTTTCAAATATTCTTGTGGGTAAACCAAGAACAGGAAGGTGGATGCTTTTTTCTCTCAATTACATGAGGAAAAACGGGTTTTAGTTCCTCATTTTTGTCTGATAGGGCAGTGTCTGATGAAAATATAGCAAAACACGGCCAGACGCATTTTGGTGGTCTAAAACGGATCCTTCATGGTTTTCATAAATATTGAGTGATGTTGAATCACTTGTGATGATCCATAGTTGCAGTAATTATTGTTGGCATCCATAATATGAAAATATGAATTGACTATCTGCAGGGTGATCAGACCATTACAATAGTTTAATGGTCAAAGAAGTCTATGAATGTTTAACTAATATAACAACGTAACAATAAAATAATTATGTATAAAGAAGTGTTATACCTGCAATTTGCAGGAAAAAAAACCAACAACAATATTTTATAAGAAATTGGAAGTCTGTGTATACAGTAAAATTATTTGTCATATTAGATATATGTGAGTTCTTGTGGATTGCATTTTTTCTGAGTATCTAATTGATAGAGCCAATAATAGGGCTCAGAGTGTTTCGCCCTATTTACGGACAATATATTATCCAAGAAGTTATCAGGTTCATTCGTAAAATCCCGATATGAAAAGGGATATATGTAGATATAAATATAAGTATATATATATGTATATGTGTATATATAATCTATCCAAAATTGCAATACATAAGTCTGGAGATCAATATAGTCCTGAATTGCCTTAGGCAATGGACTCCAGTTCTATCAATGATTCAAAAAAGTTAACATTGAAAAGTAATAATGCTGATGACTTTAGTATCAAGATAAGAGTGCAAATATTGTAAATATTACGTTATAATTATATGTGGATACAGATTACATTATCATGTATGTTTATGAATTTAGCAAACAAAGCAGACCAAGAAGAGCTGGAACCAAGGTAAACCTATAAGCATATCCTGTCGGCCTTAAATTGTGTGTGCGTGTGAACATTGATTGAAATATGTGAAAGTAACTAAGAGTCTCTGTGGTAATGAGACAGCACTATTTATTACACACAAAAAACCACATTACGTTCAGTAAAACTGATGGTTCTAGAGAAATGTATTCTAGATGGTTAAACATTGAATAACACTCAGTGGAACTAGACACTGAAATGTGGAAAATTACTCTGTTAAGGAGGTAGATACATTTCACAGGAATGGCACAGGATGAGTCGCTCGAGCAAAGATGCAAGGCCACAGGAGGATGTAAAATAAATATTAAATTAAAATGAAATCAGTTCATTGTGTCACGATTGGACATGGAGTGTTGGGTTCTCTATAATTGTTGCGTTGTTCATACCATCAAATTATATATATCCATTGATATTTTGTGATAAACTTGCCTTTCAATAGAAGGGCATTTACTTTTATTCTTTTATAATGTGAAATAATTTTATCACATAACTTGAGGCAATGTTTGGGGGAAAAAATGTGTTATTTTGCTCATTACTGTGTTGTGTGAGCCAGAGTGTTGTATGGAAGGAGTCTACGACATGAAAAACACAGAAAGCTTCAAAATCTTCACGTAGTCACTCACGTGACTCCGAAGTAAAATAGTAAGATTAAACGAGAAATTACCAGTTCGAAGTTTGATCGTTATTTTATGAGGAGTAACGATGAGGGATTACGTGCCCTTCCACTCCCGACCCTCATAAAATAAATGATCATCTGGTAGTTCTAAATCTATGTTGAGCCTTACTATCTTACTCCGGCTATTATGTTCTGTGTTTTTTTCATGCCGCTGCTTTGAAGTATGCCGTTCCAGCGCCAGGCGGGGCTTCTTCACGTAATCCCTCATCGTTACTCCTCATAAAATAACGATCAAACTTCGAACTGGTAAGTTCTCGTTTAATCTTACTAATGTACAGCACTTTGTATTTTATAAAGATCTGATGAGTTTAGTGCGGCATTCATGAAAAGATGTTACATTTGAAAACTATATCAGCTGAACCAAACACCACCAATGTTTATATGAATACGGTTGAGAATCTGTGTATGGCCCGGTAACTGTAATACTGAAAGGAGTTATCCTCTGTCTCTCTGATACAGATTTATCTAAGGGGAGATACACACTTTACCGCTCCAGCACAGATCACAGTCAACTTCACCTGGTTTGTTATAATAATGGTGATGGCTATTCCCGTGCTGAGTGGACCTGGACACCTCCTCACCTTCAACAGCAGAAAGTAATAGCATCTGCAGAACGTTCTCAGCCCATCAATGTCAACGGGACCGACTTTGGGAATCGACTGGTGACCTCAGGGAAACCCTTTGATGGCAAGGATTGCAGTGTGAGGATTGTCCCCGTTTTGTTTCAAGATGCCGGAACTTACGCCTGTTTTCTGGAACAAAATCCATTTCCCACCATTGATCTAATCACAGTGAAAGGTAGGAGAGAATGTTGCCACTGAGTTTACTGATGAGCTTATTGTTTATAATGTAAACAACCTGCTTGTTTCCACAGTCACAGCTGAACCGTCTGATGCAGTGACTGAGGGGGACAACGTTACCCTCACCTGCTCTGTGTCTCACGTCCCTGAGTCAATGAGACTGGTTTGGATCAATGGTGATGGCAAACGTGTTGGAGAAAAGACACTGACTGTGGAAGAGAAATCACAGAGTCCCTGGTTATTCAGAAAGCTGAGAGAGGCAGAGGGAACTGGAGATGTGGTTTGTTTCATCACCACCTGCCCCGGCTTGTTGTCCCGTACTATCAGGAGCCCCGTGGTAAGTGATAAGGGTTTGCTCTTCATACTTAGAGCCATGATTGAGTTTTGATATCGTTTATTGATCCTGAAATTTGAGTGGAATATTTTCTTCCAGTTTGAGTGGTCTTACTCTGTTATGAATACCGAGTTCTCAAATCTCAAATCACACTTCCCGAACACCACTTCCCCCCCCCCCCTTCATTGTTCACGCATTTATCCCACCACCCAGTTATCCTATTCTCTTCCCTTCCTCTTCTTACTCATTTCCCACCCCTCCCAATTGAAGAGTTTTCCTGTAATGTTCTTGCTCCATTTCCACCCGTATCCCTCCCTCTGTTACTGATCTGACTGTAGATCAGTCAGTATTAGTTGACCTGATCCATGTCATGTTTTACTGCATGCCGCTGTGTACTCAAACACTCATCTGGTTGTGTGTCTCATATTATCTAGTTTGTTAGTCCAGCCTCTGGTTAGATTCGTTGCTGAGCTTGAGCTTACAACACCTAAGTATTTGAGCTCTGTGTGTTTACTATAACAAACAACTTCTTCTTATGTATGGACTCTGTTATTACACATGTTTTATACTGACAACCTTTGTCTCCATTTCACCCTCCATGTTGTCATTATCTCCATCCATCTACTCATCACCATTCCCCACCTGTATCCACTTATCTATCACTCACCATGCTTTGTCTCATGCCTACTTCCTTCCCCAGTTGTCATCTCCCACTCCATCAGTCTGAGAATGCATCCTGACATGAAATGTCATCCATCCATTCCCTCTGTCAGATACGCTTTGTGCTCACAATTAATGCTCAAAGACTAAATCTTGGAAGCAAGAGTTCTTTATTCCTCTCGACTCTGCAGACCCGGGTGCCTCTCCAAATCGAGACACACCGAAGCCAAAAAAGTCATCCCCCTTTATACACAGAATTTTACATTCAACCTCCCCTCTGGACCCTTCTCCAATCAGGGTCTGAGGTGCACAATCTGTAGGTACATCCCACCGTACATCCCCTCGCGCCCTCCATATCATACATCGTATGTTCAAACATGTTCATGGTAATGAGGCAGTTTCTTGACCAGGGGTGTGTTGTAATATTCATTTATTCTATTAAGCATGCTCAGTTGCTCATGACCTACCCTAGTTTTACTCACCTCCTAGTGAACCCTCTCAGTTCCCCTATATCAGTACTAAAGCTAAGCTATAGTGACAAGGGTCCCATCTATCACTCCCTTCCACTGATATGGATCTCTCTACATCACTCCCTTCTACTGCTATACAATGCTATTACTTCTTACTCAAGGACTCAAGGATGGGTCTGGCAACCTTCAGACACAGCTGTGTCAGAATCCTCTCTCCAGCCCCTCTCAGTTCGGATTCTCTTTAAAACTCCTTACTTTAATGGGGTTTAATCACTTTATCCCTCACAATCCTCCCTTTTTCTTTTGCTACGCATACACTGATTAAACCCTCATTTCAAGTTCCCTCAACTCGAACTGACGTAACATTGTCCTAACCTTCTCTTCCTGTAAATCATGAACCTCCCCTGCCCGCATTATCATTATTTTCTGTATTTCCCCTCTCTCTCCCATAGGCATGACTACCGCCTGCATCTGACTTATACTTCTAGTAATAAGTTCCCTAAAACAAGGGATGCAACAGGGGGATAAAGATCAGTCCAGCCTCTGCACATAGAAACACGAGTCCCACCGTTCTCCACCATGTTCCTCCGAGGATGGAATCCCACCATTGGGTTCCCATAATCGAATTCCACTTTTGTATTGGAACATGTGCCAACTTACAGATCCCTTCTGATATGTCCATCACTGCCTGTCCATTATCATCGATGTTCAAACAGCAATTAGAGAGGTTGAATTTCCCGCATACCCCTCCTTCTTCTGCCAGGAGGTAATCTAGGGCTAACCTGTTCTGGTATATCGCTGCTCTCATCTGCGTCTGCTGCTTTGCCAGCATTTCCAGCGCCCCCGCAGTTTGGTTGGTAATTACCTCCAGTACTGCTGAAGCCTTATGATCTGGTTTAACATGTATACTGGTGTTCGGGTACCCCTAGGATCCATCCTGTGCCCAAGTGGCTGGTCCGTAGTATGAGATGATTCTTGCTGGTGGCCATTCATCTTTCCATTCTCCAATGTCTATTTTCCTCTTTTTCCGATATAGGTCATCAAATACAGGTGTTCCTAACGACCGGCCTTCTTTGGTGTTTAACAGGAAAAATCCAGGTTGTACCAGTCCAATAAAACAAGTCCCACTCCAATTCATCGGTAACACCGAGTATGCCTTGTATCCGCAATATCCATAACAGTCCTTCAGGGGCCGGTCCACTAGAGGCAACCTTTTCCATATATCTCGCAATACTGGGATCCCCTGATAAGGGTTGTTCCCGGTGCAGTTCCATAGTCCAGCCGATTCCACTCCATCGGTCTTCATCCAGATAGCGCAGTTTTTCCCATATTTCTTAGTTAGATACCATTTAGGCTCCTCTGGCCACCACACTCGGGACTGATTTGGCCACTGGGTGACGATGCGCTGGCAGGGGCTGCTGCCTACTAGGACGGCATCCTTTGCCCAGGGCCTAGCGATACACTCAGTCCCGACCGGAGCGTCTGTCAGGACCCATACCTGGGGATCTCGGTCTTGTCCAACTGTCAGGTTCCACCCCATCAGGTCCCATATTTCAACAATGGATCCTCTCCACGGCCAACGTGAGCTCATCAGTGGTCCTCCGCAGACCCAAAAGTTAGTCACATTCAGGATTCCAGCTATCCGGAGGGCCAAGTCCACAAACAGATTTTTTTCTCCTTCAGGGATCTCGATCTGCTTCTTTATCTCTTCGTACAGTGTCTGGTGCACTTGAGGCTGAGTAGGTGGGGGAGGCGGCTTAGCGACTACTACTTCTGTAACCTCTTTTATTACTTCCTCCTTCGTCTTATCTATTGCCCATTTTACGATCTGAGAAGGGAAAACTAACTGTACACAAATCCATCTCTCTCCCCTTGGGCAGGTAACGGGCCCAAACCTCCCTATATACCCCCTATTGCCTGCCATCAAATACTACTTTCCCCCCTCTTCACAAATGGTTCTAGTCTCCCGGTTATGGCATACTTTGTTCACATGGGAATGATAGGTAAATGATCTGGTTGTCCGCCCTCTGTATTGGATAGGATGATAACATTTATCACTATTATTAATACCTTTTACCACAATTACATACAAAGCAAACAATACCACGACTGCTCCTTTCATACTGTCTGTTATACATTCAATGCTTTTTTTTTTTTAAATTACTGTTAGGCGTTTGCTTCCTGGCTTCACCATCCACTGTTCCTCCTCCTCAGGAATGGGTGGATCGACGGGTCCTTTAACCCGGATCGCGTGGGTCCACCCTTTTTCTTTTGTTCGTATTGCTGTCTCGGTTGTCAGTAATACTAGGTACTGTCCGGTCCACCTGGGCTGGAGTTTCTCCTCCTTCCAATTCTTGACCAGTACCCAGTCGCCGGCCTTTACAGCATGTATTGGAAAGTCGAGTGGTGGGCTTTGGGCCAATAATCTTTTAGCTTTTAATTCTGTAAGGGAACGAGACACTGCCAGTAAATAGTTCCTCAAGAATACATCACCTCCCTCAAAGGTTGGTGTGCCTTCCACCTTCCCAAAATAAGGCAATCCAAACAACATTTCATAGGGAGACACCGCAATATCCTTTCGTGGTGCCGTCCGTATTCGCAATAGAGCAATTGGTAGACATTTAGTCCAGGGTAACCCTGTCTCTCCATTAATTTAGTTATCTGAATTTTTAGAGTGGCATTCTTCCGCTCCACTCTCCCCGAACTCTGGGGGTGCCATGGAGTATGCAGCTTCCAGTTTATTCCCAAGGCGCGACAAATTAATAGGTGCACCTTGGAAGCAAAATGTGCGTTCCTCGATCTGAATCTATGGATTCAATTACTCCATATCGTGGGATGATTTGTTCCAGCAGTATCTTAGTGACGGCCTGGGCAGTGGCATTTTATCGTGGGAAATGCCTCTACCCACCTGGTGAAGTGATCCACTATAACCAGAAGATATTTCCACTGCTGTACTTTTGGTAATTCTGTGAAGTCCACCTGTATTCTCTGGAAGGGTCTAATGGCCAATTGTTGTCCTCCCCCTGGGACAGCTCTCATTACCTTCTTATTCACCCTTTGACACACTACAACCAGACACCGCCTGCTTGGCTAAAGTATAAATGCCTCTACAGGCATAAGTCCGTAGGATCGTGTCGCACAGAGCCTGAGCTCCCCAGTGCGATTGCGAATGCAGTTGTTTAATCAAATCCCTCGTCAATCCTTTAGTAATTATTTGTTTTTCGTCCGGCGTCCAGCACTTCCCGTCCGTGGAGCGCCGGGCACCCAACTCATTCATTTTATCTTCCTCCTCCCGCGAGAATACAGGTATCTTCTCTATTCCCTCTCTCAACGGTATCAGAGACAACATTTTTACCGTCCTTCTGTCGCCGCTGTCTTAGCGGCACTATCGACTGCCCTATTCCCTCTAGCTTCCAGCGAATTCCCTCTCTGGTGGCCTGCTACATGGACCACCGCTATTCTTTCTGGCAAATTTAGTGCTTCCAAAGCTTTTGCTATTAACTGCTCATGAGCCAACTCTTTCCCTCTAGCTGTAATCATCCCTCTTTCTTTCCAGATTTTCCCAAAGGTGTGTACCACCCCAAAGGCATACTTGGAATCTGTATACACAGTTCCTTCTTTCCCTTTCAATAGTTCCAATGCCCTCATTAATGCATACAGTTCACACGTTTGCGCGGACCAACTTCCTGGTAACCTGCCTGCTTCCACTTTTTCAAACCCTTCTCCGGTTATTATAGCATACCCACTATACCTTTTTCTGTCTATGCATCGGGAAGAACCATCAATAAACCATCTTTCCCCTGTCTCAAGCGGTCGTTCTTCTAAATCTTCCCTACTCTTTGTCTGAAGTTCTATTATCTCACTACAATCATGTTCTGGTAACTCCCCTTCCTGCTCAGCACCTGCCGAGTACAAAAACTGAGAGGGATTTAGGTTTTTATCCGTTACTATGGTCAAATCATTCTTTTCCATAAGTATAATCTCATACTTCAAGATTCTAGAATCCGTCAACCACCGACTGGACTTCTGAGTTAGTATCGTCTGGACCGTGTGGGGAGTGGACACCACCAGAGTTCCTCCAAACGTCAATTTCCTACTTTCCTCCACTAACACTGCTTGTGCGCTGCTACAAGCTCTTAAGTTAGTGCTTGAACGGCTACATTTTCCTACTACATGTTAACTGGGCGGGGTTAAATGGGAGTGAGGTAACCATATAAACCATACCCCGCGATACTGTATCCAAGAGTTTGGAGAGGAACGCGACGGGCTGCCGCTTCCCTCCTTTCTCTTGGGTTAGTACTCCCAGCGCAATTCCATTTTCTGCATTCACAAAAAGATGGAATGGCTGGTCAATAGACGGGAGAGCCAGTACAGGGGCAGTGATTAAACTGTTCTTTAGTTTCCTAAACTGGTGTTCGTCCCCGGATTCCCACTTTACTTTATCGTTTTCTTCACCTAATTTATCATATAGAAACCTAACCTGTCGGGTATAGTCATCTATCCATAATCTACAATATCCAATCAGTCCAAGAAACTTCCTAATCTCCTTCTTATTCTTCGGCATTGGCAGTCCGGTAATTCCCGCTATTCCTTTCCGGGTTTATTCTCCTTTTCCCATCGCTTATCAGGTGTCCTAGATATTTAACTTCTCGTTCTAAAACTGTAATTTACTTTTAGACACTCTCAAACCCTTTTTCCCCAGAAAGTTCAGGAGGGTTATTGTTGCGTCCCTAACTGCCTCCTCTTCTTCCCCTGATAGTAATAGGTCGTAAACATACTGCAACAGCTGTGTCTCATCAGTCCTCGGAACGTCCTCTAGTACTTGTTCTAATATTTGTCCGAACAGGTTCGGGGACTCCGTATATCCCTGAGGGAGCACAGTCCACCGATACTGCTGTTTCCTTTGGGTCTCTGGGTTTTCCCATTCAAACGCAAAAAGGTCCCTGCTCTCTTCAGCCAGGGGACAGCTCCAAAAAGCGTCTTTTAAATCTACCACACTGAACCACTTGTGATTCGGGGGTATCCGTCCCATTATGGTATACGGGTTCGGGACTACCGGGTGTCGCGTTCTAACTACCTTATTTAATTCCCTGAGATCCTGGACCAATCTGAATATCCCGTCGGTCTTCGTTACGGGGAGTACGGGGGTGTTATATGGGGACATACAACTCTCTAATATACCGTCCTTTAGTAAGTTCTCTATAATTGGCTGAAGTCCTCTCCTTCCTTCCATAGAAATTGGATATTGCCTTACCCGTACTGCCTCACTTTCTTTTTTCAGAGCTATTTTCAAGGGTGGGATCTGCAGCCCTCCCCGGTTTCCTTCCTTGGCCCACACCTGTGGGACTATTCTTCCCTCGTCCTCTGTGGTCAATTTATACAATTGGACTATTATCTGTCCCCCTACGGGGGCTGTTCCCATTCCTAATTGGATTTGTAAATCCCTCCCCATCAAATTTATCCCTGCCTGGGGTACCAAGATTAAATCTTCCGTAGTTTTCCCGATTCTCATATTTCACCACCACCCCTTCTACCTCGGGTAATGTCATCACTTTCCCTTCTACCCCTGAGATTCTAACCTGTTTTTTTTTTACCCAATCTCATTCCTTCTGGTACCTTAGTTACACTCGATCTCTCTGCTCCCCGAATCTACCATAAATATCATATCCTCTCCCTGGGGTCCTAATCTCAAGTTTACCAGAGGTTCCCGTGTTGTATCCCATACACGCCAGGGAGCAGAACCCCTGACTCCCCTATTCTTCCTCCATGAGTGCGTACGACTGCACCTCCCGTCGTCGCTTGGGACATTCCCTCCTGAAATGACCCTCCTCTTTACAATAATAACACCGGGGTGGCCCCGTATACCATCTTCTTGATTCTTGTTCCTTGTTTTCCCGGGGACCCCTACTTCGGTCCCCCCATTCACCTCTTCCTCGTCCTCCAATACTACCGCTTCCCCTTCCCCGGTCTCCATGAGCACCCGGCCTTCTATCACCTTCGATCCCCCCCTTCTGTACTCCTTGCTGTACTGCTTGCAACATCATTTTTGCCTTTCCCTTCTGTTTCTCCTCATCCCGTCTTACATATACCTTTTGAGCCTCTGTTAACAATTGATTCAATGGTTTGTCATTCCAATCTTCCAATTTTTCCAATTTCTTTCTAATATCTGGCCATAATTTTGTTACAAAATTAACCTTTAACAACTGCTGACCTGCGGCCGTATCAGGGTCTATCCCCGAATACTGCTGGACATTCCTCCTTAACCTTTGTAAGAACACTGTCGGAGGTTCGTCCTTGTTCTGCTGATTTTCAAAAGCCCGTTCAAAAATTTTGTCCCTTGGGAACGGCCTCTCTGATTCCCTTAATTATTATTTCCCTGAGATTTCTCATACTGTTTCTTCCTTCCCCTGTTTGGTTACTCCAATCCGGCGCAGTAATGGGATATTTTACTGCTCCCACCTCTGCTGCTCCCGCGTCAGCCGGCAACCCCTTCTCCTGCCTGTCTGACCATCTGTCTTTCTTCTGAAGTAAACAAACTTCCCATTATTGACATCATTGTCTGCCAACTCCTTTTTTTTTCCCCTGGGCCCCTGCTTGTTGTTCAGCAATTAACTTATTTCTAATTTTGTTCAAACCATTCCCCTACAATTCCCAAATTCCAATTCCTAGTTTAAATACATACGACTAACAATTTTCCAAATTAACTTTACTGAAAAGAAATCTATAGAAGCCAAGCAACCTACATTTTCCAACTTCCCCTTTTTAAATTGCAATGATACAAAGCGTTGTCCGTTACCTTACAATAACCTCCCCCATTGCTTACAATTTTTTAAAGGAACACACACACATACCCTTACAACATGTAGCCCACAGCAAACAAACCTATCACATATACAAACTTCCTCATTCATACAAAACCGGTTTTTACACACACATCACATTAGTTCCATTCTTACTTCAATGAGATTGTTTGAAACAACTCAATATTTTTCATAAAAACATTTTTGGCCCTAGGAACTGATCTATTTGTTCAGCCAGTCCCAAGGGGTCTTCCAATAAACTTTTCATCTCCTTTTTAAAGTTCCTCACCTCCATACTGGTGAGAGGCACATTTACAAATCCCATCCCCCCGGCGTTTCCCCCTAACGGGACCTCCCTGAGGGGCTTCATTTGAACAGATCGGTCTAATCTCTGTTCCGCTGCCCTCGTTTGAGATCACGTCCTCCGACTACTGCCTGGGACACCCGTCCCATCCTTGTCCTCACTTTTTATTTTCTCTTCCTTATCTGACTGGCTCTCTCCTTCACATTCTACTTTCTGTAATTCTCTATTATCAGTCTCTTCTGAGACAAGAGCAGACAGGTTTACTGCCGATCCGCTCTGGCTTAGTGGGACCTCCTGGGCAGATGCAGCCGGCGCTGATGGGATATATTTGGGGGCTGGGATTCATATGGCGGGGACAGTCTCCGTAGGTGATCATCACCAATTGGTGGCCAGTCAGGTTCATCCTGCTCTTTCCGTCTTTAACGGAAACATCCCATTATTGGGTTTCCAGCACTGGGCATATTCCTTTTCTATTTGATTCGGCGTTTGTCTTTCATTCACAAAAACATTCAACGCCTGTCCCACCAGTCCTCATTTGAACCCAACCGCGGCCACCACACTGTGCTCCCTCGAATAGGCTCCTTTGGCCACTCAAAGTAACAAAACTTTATCATAGTTTCCTTACTCTTACCCCGGGTGTTCCCTTCACCCCATCCATACAACATTCGCCCCAACGGACTATCGGGCGGAATGTTAGGCTCCATATCAGTATGAGCCTCATCCAGGTTCCCCGGACCCTTACTTTTCCTGTTCCAGTTTCCCATCGTCTCGTCGGACTATTCCCGTCCGACAGACCCCGGCCGCCCAGGCAATACTTAATAGTCGCTTTTTTTACCTGGGTCCTGTGCACAAGAATCGCTTCGACCGTCCCGTACGTATTTACCTTACACCCCCTCTTGCTTCCCGAGTCTTTCCCACAGAATATCACTCGCTCAAACTGCTGATGGCAAGCAAGGAGATCGGAGACTGCTGAAATCAGCAGGGTGCACCTTCCCCTCCTTCTTTGCCTCCACCAAGCAGCTGGAGTGGCGATCGCGGACGAGCCCCCAATTTGTGAGATACGCTTTGTGCTCATAATTAATGCTCAAAGACTAAATCTTGGAAGCAAGAGTTCTTTATTCCTCTCGACTCTGCAGACCCGGGTGCCTCTCCAAATCGAGACACACCGAAGCCAAAGAAGTCATCCCCCTTTATACAAAGAATTTTACATTCAAACTCCCCTCTGGACCCTTCTCCAATCAGGGTCTGAGGTGCACAATCTGTAGGTACATCCCACCGTACATCCCCTCGCGCCTCCCATATCATACATCGCATGTTCAAACATGTTCATGGTAATGAGCAGTTTCTTGACCAGGGGTGTGTTGTAATATTCATTTATTCTATTAAGCATGCTCAGTTGCTCATGACCTACCTTAGTTTTACTCACCTCCTAGTGAACCCTCTCAGTTCTCCTATATCAGTACTAAAGCTAAGCTATAGTGACAAGGGTCCCATCTATCACTCCCTTCCACTGATATGGATCTCTCTACATCACTCCCTTCTACTGCTATACAATGCTATTACTTCTTACTCAAGGACTCAAGGATGGGTCTGGATGGGAGGACCTTCAGACACAGCTGTGTCAGAATCCTCCCTCTCAGTTCGGATTCTCTTTAAAACTCCTTACTTTAATGGGGTTTAATCACTTTATCCGTCACATCTCCACAGATGCTGCCTGACCCATTGAGTTTCTCCAGCACTTTGTGTTGGATCAACATTACAGAATCTGCAGTTTCTTGTGTCTCCATGGAGACCCGCTGGTCTGCGTGGACAGATTGCAGCAGAGGGCCTGTTTCCATGCTGTTCCATGATGAATTATAACGTACAACTTAGTAACGATTAATTCTCTGCAATATTGCTAATGACAAGGTCAGGCTGAAAGATTATTGTCCAACATTTACACATTTGTTCTCTTTTCCCACAGGAAGTGGAAATTATATTTACTTTTTCCATCAGGAAGGCAACTTTGTATTGAAAGGACCAGACAGTCCTGGAAATGGCCCCATTGACTTGGAATGGAGGCCACACTCAGGGCAACAAACCACAAAGCGATTGGCCACTTTCCGCAGAGAAGATCATCAGTGGGCCGTACAATGGGGTGATGAGTACAATCAAATAGCAGGCATTTCCCAGAGGATGCATGCGGACTGGGGTACCCTTAATCTGAGGATCAGGATATGCCCCACATTCGAACTTGCAGGACAGTTCACCTGGAATCAGACACAGCCCGCTGGGAAAATCCTGAGACAGTGGGAACTATTTGGGATTAAAGGTAATAGTCATAATGTCACACAGCACTGAAACAGGCCCTTTGGCCCAATTCATCCGTACTGACCAACTACCCATCTAAACATCCAATTTGCCCTCATTTGGCCCATATCCCTTTAACCTTTTTTTCCATATACGTTTAAATGCCGTTTAAATACTGTACCTGCATCAAACACTTCCTCTGCTCGATCTCTCAATAAGGTATGTTCACGTGCCACATTCTTTGCAAAAAACTGCCCCTCATATCGCTTCACTCGCCCCTCTGCAGGAACTATACATCAGAAGGTGTAACTCCAGAGCCAATAAGGTCATGGGAGACCCCGTCCACCCCTGCAACGGACTGTTCCAGCTGCTACGGTCAGGCAAACGCCTCCGTTGCCATGCTGTGAGAACGGAGAGGATGAGAATGGAGTTTCTTCCCAGAGGCCATTAGGACTGTAAACGCCTACCTCATCAGGGACTAACTTTACTGAACCAATTTACTGTTTTTTTTAATTACTGTTTTTTTCCCTTTTTCCTTCCTCCCATAATGTGTAAACATGTGATTCTGTTCCATTCTGTTTGTAGTTTGTTTTTTGCACTAAGTCCGCGAGCATTGTCACTTTTAATTTCACTGCTCATCTCGTATGTGTATGTGATGAATAAACTTGACTTGACGACTTGACATTAAGGGGTATATCAAACCTGCCCCTCTCACCTTAAAC
The DNA here is from genome assembly GCA_035221665.1 of Okamejei kenojei. Lineage (NCBI taxonomy): Eukaryota > Metazoa > Chordata > Chondrichthyes > Rajiformes > Rajidae > Okamejei > Okamejei kenojei. The sequence goes on along the minus strand of JAVHYY010000478.1, from coordinate 31,279 downwards.
ATGTACTATCTAGTTTTTTGATTCCCCAATCCTGGGAAAAAGACCATGTGTGTTCACTATAGATATGCCCCTCATGATTTTATTCATCCCCATATAATCTCTGTTAAAGACATTCAAGACATATAAACAGTCTGAAGAAGGGTCTCAACCTGAAACGTCACCTATCTATGTTCTCCAGAGTTGCTGCTTGATCCGCTGAATTACTCCTACACTTTATGTCCTTTTATATATTAACCTGCATCTGCAGTTCTGTGTTTCTACTTTACTAAAAACATCCCTACCTGGAAGTGTTGGTGTGGGGGATGAGGGGGACAAGGGGGACAGGTGGTCACTACCAGGAAGTGTTGAGTGTCACTACCAGGAAGTGTTGATGAGGGGACGAGGGGGACAGGTGGTCACAGGAAGGATGAGGGGGAGGGGGACAGGTGGTCACTACCAGGAAGTGTTTGAGGGGGACGAGGGGGACAGGTGGTCACTACCCAGTGTTGATGTACTACCAGTGGTGGAATTGTGGGAGGGGGACAGGTGGTCACTACCTGGAAGTGTTGATGTGGGGGATGAGGGGGACAGGTGGTGTTTACCTGGAAGTGTTGATGCCATCAGTGAGCACGGCTGCTCAACATTCGGCCGACTGTCTGTCTGCAGGAAAAAGACAATTCTGCCGCAGTAGTTCAGAAAGCTGTTGGTGAACTGAACCACATGTGTCTGTTTCCATAGTTGAGGCCGACTCACCGAGGTCAGTAATGGGCAGTGACGTCACCCTCAGCTGTACCATCTCCAGACTCCCAGATACCGTCAGTCTTCAGTGGAAACCAAGAGGCTCATCTCAGCAGAACAGGAGGAGCAACACTGATCAGATCCGTGTGAATAACGCCGTCTATCTGATGATCCAACACGTTGGAGCGGGAAATCCCAATCTGTACACGTGGGAAGTGCAGGAAAATAGCTCCGTTGTTCTCACTGGAGACACCAATGTTGAAGTGGATCAGGGTGAGTCCAAAGCTGCCTTGCAGCAGGTATTAAATAGTTCTTGGTATCAAACTGTTCCACGTTGTATAGTGAGCAACTGGACTCCACCCGTGGGCTTCCACACTGCAGGATGTGGACATTGCCTTTACCCTGGGACATGGTGTAAATATTACATGGTGGCACTAAGATTGATGGAGCCACACACACAGAGAACCAAGGGATTCATTTCAGTTCACCTGCATGAATCAAAGAGAATAATATTCAGTGATGGAAATAACTTCTAGTTTTCAGTGTATAACAGAACAGGAAAATATGAACTAATTCAAGTATAAATGGAGAGGAAATATCAGAATCAGAATAACATTTTATTGGCCACGTAATCAGACACAAGGAATTTGACAGTGCTTTGCTCACATATGGTAAAAACACGATATACAGCAGACAATTAAAAATAAAACATTATAATTTAAACATTTGAAAATAAAGTACGGGAGTAAAAAGAGGCTTACCGACGTTTGGCTGTTGAGTAGAGCTACGGCTCGTGGGAAGAAGTTGTTTTTATGTCTGGCTGCGGCAGCTTTTGATAGTCCGGACTCACCAGCCAGAGGGAAGTGGTTCAAAGAGTTTGTGGCCAGGGTGAGAGGGGTCAGAGATGATCTTGCCCGCTCGCTTCCTGGCCCTTGCAATGTACAGTTCATCAATGGAGGGAAGGTTGCAGCCAATAATCTTCTCTGCTGATCGGACGATTCGCTGCAGCCTCCAGGTGTCGTGCTTGGTGGCTGAGCCAAACCAGACCATGATGGAGAAGGTGAGGACAGACTCTATGATGGCCGTGTAGAATTGGACCATCATTGCCTGTGGCACGTTGTGTTTCCTCAGCTTCCGCAGGAAGTACATCCTCTGTTGGGACTTTTTGACTGTGCAGTCGATGGTGGCCCCCCACATTTAAGGTCGCTGGAGATGATAATTCCGCAGATATTAAATGACTCCACAGTTGTGACTGTGGTGTTGTTGAAGATGAGTGGGGGGAGGGGGAGGGGGGGGCTCTACAATCAGGATGGGGGAGGATTGAGTCTACAATCAATTCCACTGTCTTAAGAGCACTCAGCTTCAGGTTGTTGCGATGTCAAACAGGACACCAGCGTTATGGTTAGGGTGACTTGGACATCGTGCTGAAGTAAGTAAACATGCAGGGACAGCAGGCAATGGAGAAAGCAAATGGCATGTTGGCCTCCATAGCGAGATGATTTAAGTATAGAAGCAAAGGGATCCTACTGCAGTTGTACGGGGCCCTGATGAGACTACACCTGGAGTATTGTGTACAGTTTTGGTCTCCTAGTTTGAGAAAGGACATTCTTGCTATCGAGGGAGTGCAGCATGGGTTCACCAGGTTAATTCTTGGAATGGCGGACTGACATATGATGAAAGAATGGATCGACTGGGTTTATATTCACAGAAATTTAGAAGGATGAGAGGGGATCTTATAGAAGCGTATAAAATTATTAAGGGATTGGGCAGGCTAGATGCAGGAAACATATTTCCCATGTTGGGCAAGTCCAGAACCAGGGGTCCCAGCTGACATCCCAGAGCCGGGGGTGTGTCCCTGTGGAAACTCACAACATTGTATCTCGGCGTGTGTGGAAATCTAATTCTTTGTTCCCTGTCCGTCTCTTGCAGGTTTACACAGCAAGACCTACACAGTTTATCGCTCAGTCACGGATCACAGTGAACTCGACCTGATTTGTGAAGCTTCTCCTGAGCTCAGTGAAACCAAATGGACTTGGAGATCACAACGTTTCCAGAATCAAGAGAAGGAAATACTTCTTCTCACAGGTCTGAGCCGATACATGTCGACAGGAGCTACTTTGGGAATCGACTGGAAACCACAGAGGGAAATGTGAATGGCAAGAATTTCCATGTGAGGATTGTTCCGTTACTACTTTCGTGCAGTTTGAAGATGCCGGAGTTTACCACATGTTCCACGGGATCAAATATATATGTGACCATTGACCTAATCACAGTTACAGGTAGGTGACTGGATGTTTACTACTTTCAAGAATTAAGTTACTGGTGTAGAGTTTCTAATCTGAGTACAGGCTGCAATGTCAGCAGAAATTCCCAAGTTTGAAGAATTATTTACCTCCACAGCTTCCTCTTCAACTTGTTTGTATTTTGCTGAACCCAAAATCTGCCCTAAACCAACATTATTGGGTAGCACATCAAATGTTATTTTTCATTTATTTTTGCTGAAAAAACACATTGTTTTATACATAAGAGAGGGAATATGATGAAATGTGATTCACATGGGTGCAAATGAGCTTCTATCCAAAATATTTTAAAAAATCACTTAACTTCTCTTAACACATTCCCCAAGTTTCTTCGACCCCAAACCACCCATCCTCTTTTTTGAAGGCTCACTGGAGGATTATAACTGAGTTGTATTTTGTGGAATTTATCGATTAATATTTACTGGATGAGTGTTGTGGCCAACACTGTGGCCAGAGACAATGATGTGGGCATTGGTTGCTCTTTGTATAATTAGTTCAAAAAACTGTTGTGAATGATTATGGAAAAGACACTTTGGAGAGGTACATGGATGGGAAAGGTGCAGAGGGATATGGGCCAAATGTGGGAACATATTTTACATGGAGCATCTTGGTCAGCATGGGTGAGTTGGGCTGAATGGACCGAATTGTTTCATGCTGTGTGTGACTATGCCTCTAACTCTTGTGCAATATAATAGTAAGATTAAACGAGAACTTACCAGTTCGAAGTTTGATCGTTATTTTATGAGGAGTTACGATGAGGGATTACGTGAAGAACCCCGCCTCACGCTGGCAACGGCATACTTCAAAGCAGCGGCATGAAAAACACAGAACACCAAAAGCCGGAGTTAAATAGTAAGGCTTCATAAAAAGACTTAGAACTACCATTTGATCATTTATTTTATGAGGGCGGGAGTGGAGGGCACGTAATCCCTCATCGTAACTCCTCATAAAATAACGATCAAACTTCGAAACTGGTAAGTTCTCGTTTAATCTTACTATTTTACTTCGGAGTCACGTGAGTGACTACGTGAGGATTTTAAAAGCTTTCTGTGATTTTTATGTCGTAGAATTAATCCGTACGACAGTCCGGCTAAGTAAACACATACATGAGAAACCAGACTAATGTTAGATCATTTCACAATTAACTTTTTTAATGGTTTAAAGACCATATAATAACCCTCCTTATATCTGAGGGAAATGATTACAAGCGATAAAAGATAGAAGTGACTACACAACTGATTATAGCAATTAATAGTAAACAAAGCAGGTGATTATAGTGCTCCCAACACCGCGTGTCCAAAGCTTGTCATAGTGTGAACAGGTTTATTGTAGAACTTTGAAAAAGTTTCTTCTTTACTCCACCCTGCGACTTTTAAAATATGCTCGAGAGGTACGTCCCGCCCCTTCGCCGCGGACGTAGCTGCCGCCCTGGTTGGAGTGAGATTTGAACACATCAGTGTCTACTCCCGCTAAAACCAACACCTGTTTCAAACCATTTTGAGATAGTTTGAACTGAAGCTTTTGTGTGTGGTTTTTTTGTGCGTAACCATTAACGTTTTTTCATTTCCTCGAAGGGTGTCAGTAACTTTAATATATTGGTTCAAATGTTTAACCACACACAAAGTAGGATCAATATGATAAGCTTGAAAGGTTACCTTTGTTCCAGATCTCCCTGGTCTGCTTTGTTTGATCAGATCGTAAACATCGAACACAACATTATCTGTAGTCACATGCATACAGTCTAAACGCAACATTTGTAAAGTTTGCACTCTTTGAGCTGAGACCAGTGACATTAACATAATTTAATTTCAATGTCAATCTTTCCAATGTCAACCCTTCAAATTGGAGTCCATTGTCTAAGTAGCGTAAGTACAATGCTCACATCCCAAATCTCTGTGTATCTTGGTTTGGGTGGATTAATATTAAAGATTCCTTTCATGAATCTAGATATTAATGGATGCGACCCAATTGATCTCTGATCAGTCATAAGTCCTAAATAGGACGACAAGGCACTGCGTGCAGTGTTAATGGCACTGTAACTTAAATGTTGCTCAAAATGCAAAATTGGCAAGGAATTCCAAAACATTTGCAATATTTACAGTATCATAAGAAATATTTGACTGTATGCAAAAGTCTTCCCCATTTCTTAATATGTGTCATATATTGCTTTTGTGTGCTATCTCGCCATGATGCGACTATAACTTCCATAGTTTTGTCCGACAATCCCAGCTCCTGTAGTGGTCTGGTCAAAACCTGCAGATTAATAAATTCATATATGCATACAATGGAGTAAATTTCTTTAGTTACGGATTAGTCAAGATATCACTACAGTTAGGAATCGACATATATGGTTCTTTAATCATATTCAGCATTACTGGGAAACCAAGGTTGAGTTGGCCAATTTGGAACTACCAAACAATCCAGAAGCAGAATCTTGTTTCTATCTTCTTCAGGCATCTCTGAATCAAAGCAATGGTGGAAAAGCATAAAAGAACATCTTTCCCCAGTGTAATGAAAAAGCATCTACTGCTACTGCATCTGGATCGTGTTCCCAAGACACATAAGTAGGCAATTGATGATTAAGCCTAGATGCAAACAAATCAATTTCTGGCAACCCAAATCGGTTCACAATATTCTTAAATATTGCTGGCTTAAGCATCCATTCCGTATTATCTTTAAAAATCCTGGACCTTTCATCTGCTACCACATTGTCCTTACTGGAATGTAGCTTGCTGAAATCCATATTTGGCGACCAATACACATTGCCATATCTCATTGACCAGACAATCACATGATACTGATCTAACTCCCCCCATGTGATTAATGTATGCAACAGCCGTTTTATTGTCTAACTGTATTAACACATGTAGACCTTGTTTAGCACAACAATATGCTTTAAGTCCATAAAAAGCACCAATAACTCCAAATCAGTTAATACCATAAGCTTGAAGGAAACGCTTCTTCTTGAGCTTTCCATCTACCTCCACAACTGGAGGACGAATCTGTAGCCCCCCCATCCGAGAGCACTAGCATCCGTTTGTAAAACCATTTCAGGCTGTTCAATCATGATATTCTTAGCAGCTTGTGGGACATTTTCAACCCACCATTGTAATTCCAACACGGCTTCTTTTGTTAATTGCATAGGCCTGTCAAAGTGACCTGCCTTCTCTTTAAGAGCCCTTATTTTTGTCCCTTTGAAGATTTTGATAATGTAATGGACCAAATTCCACTGCCGGAAATGCTGCTACCGTTTACCAATGGTTTTCGCCACTTCTCGGATGGAGGGATAAGGTTTGTGAATGAGGTAATTACAAGTCATCAAAATGTCATTGGCCTTCTCTGTTGGCAAAGTAACTAACATAGTCACTGAGTTAATTACAAACCCCAAAAAGTTAATTGTTTGTGCTGGCTGCAGCTGGGACTTAATTGGATGAATCAAGAACCCTAGCTTTTCAAACAAAGCTTTAGTAACTGAAACTGAGTGCTCAGCTGACTCTTGAGTATCATTAATGATCAGAATATCATCCAGATAAGCCATAACAATGTGTTTCTGTGCTCTTAATTGGGCTAAAACTGGTTTCAACAGTTTTGTAAAGAGTCTAGGAGCCGAACTCAATCCATTTGGTAAAGCTTTAAACTGCCATAATTGTCCCAGCCAAATTTTAAGTACCTCCTGAAGAATTGATGAATTGCTACAGAATAATAGGCATCCTTCAAATCAATCTTAGCCATATAAACACCTGCTGAGATAAGATATTTTGCAGTACCTGAATGTCTCCATCTTAAAATGTTAGTATTCTACACTTATTTAGATCTGTAAGGTCCAGAATAATTCTGCAACCACCATCTTTTTTATCTCTTCGAAATATATTAGAGACAAATTGATGCTTATGTTCATAAGTCTTTTCAATTACGCCTTTTCCAGATAATTTGTCAATTTCCACATTAATCTCCATTCTTTCCTCTGCAGAAAAACACATAAGCATAAGCAGGTTTATTCTGTACAGGGAGGATTAACCCCTTCTTTAAAAATTAAATAATGGCTCCCGAAACTGCTTGTAATACATATCGATCAGAAGTAATGTTAAGCCAGGCATTATAAAATTTTTGCAATATCTCCCTCCAACTGGAGAGTCATCCACAGTTTCTTTAAGGATATAAGTCTTTAATACCTCTCGTATGAGCGTGGTGGTCTCCTTCTTCCCGATACAGGGAAGCACTCGCCTGCACAGCACGATAGTATTTTCGTGACAAAATTTCTGCTTTCTATAACGAAAATCGAAACCCCTTCGGGGTCGAAAAAACCCCTTCTTTGTCCAAAGACAAAAGGTTTTATAACATTGCTAAAATATTTAGCTTCTTCATCCAACTCTTTCAGCTGTTTCGGCAGATTTTCTCCAAACAAATACCCAGGAGCTTGAACTCCACTTTCCTGACACAGGCTTGCAAACCTAGGGTGAAATATGGGCCGAATCGCCATTTTCCTCATACAATTAATTTCATAGAATCGAATTTACCACAATAAGCCCAAGTATTCCTTTTGAATCTTTTCCATTTCAGATCTCCATTTGCATTGCGATAGGCCGTAATTGGCAGCAGAAATTAATTTGAGCACCTTTTTGAAAACTTCACTTCTTGGGCTCTCATACTTGGAGTCATAGACGTCCATATCATCGGATTCACCGTAGGCACTTCCAATGAGGCACACAATTTCTTGGAGCTTTATATAATTCTGAATGTTTCATTCATCACAGAATTAGTGAAGTTGGTGAGATACCATATAATTTATGTTGGCAGCTAGGTTTTCTTCCATAGGCTCACCACTTCCTTCAGGTATAGCAAAATCTTGTGCTATCCCAGGCACATTAGGCTTTTCTTTTTACTTTGTGGTGTGCTTTCAAAAAGCCCATATAACCACCAGCAGGGTCTGCGTTCTGCAGCCCTAAAATCAATTGGGATATCATCCCATGAGACTTCTTCCAGCCCAAATCCTGGGTCCGGAGTATAATATTCCCAACTTGGCCCACAGCCATATTCATCATATTCAAACCCTCAGGGATTTTTTGCGATTCATCTGGGTACTGTGACCTTGTCTCATATTGTTTGGAGAACTTTCTCCATATGCTCCATTTTTAGCCACATAGTTTTATTGTCTGGAGGTCTTTCAGTATCAGAGTCATCAGAAAACCACGGGCCTCCTCAGATTTCTTTTTGCATTTTTTAGGAAATTTTCCTCCGTGGGTTATTTTTTCTGGAGAATCTGGAAACTCATATCGGGTAAATCGGGGCGGCCAAACGGTATCGGAACCGGGTCCGCACTAACTTTGCGTCCCGTATTTTTTACTTTCACCCCAGGGAACATCTTTTTACCGCGAAAACTTCTTTCCGATTTCTCAATTTTTCTTTAATAATCAGTGCTCAATCAGCACGTTAACGTGGCTCTAAATTTTACTTTTGGTTTCGTTTGTGGAGCCACCAGCGTAACCTAAAAAAACGCCCCGATCTAGCTGCACTTACTGCGGGCCGTTTCCGACCGCTGCGAGGAAGCTGCTCCTTACTGCAGCTCCTCCTTCCGCCGTCAGCGTTGAGTCATGCCGTTGCCAGCGTGAGGCGGGTTTTCACGTAGTCACTCACGTGACTCCGAAGTAAAAATTTCCACATTTAGAATGCCAGATTACTGGTGTCAAAGTACTGAGAAAAAACACAACACAATCCGGACAAATTCCTTGTTTTACAATTTTCTTCTTTCCACAGTTGCACTGAACCACCTGGCGCAGTGACTGAGGGAAGAAGCATTACCCTGACCTGATCTGTGTCTCATGTCACTGAGTCAATGAGACTGGTTTGGATCAAATGATGAAGGCAAAGTTGTAGAGGAAAAAAATCTCAAGCAAACAAAGCGGGAGGACAATTCTTTGCAGCTGATTATTGCAAAAGCTGATGGAGTAAGAAGGAAATGGACATGTGGTTTGTTTTCATCAAAGCTCAGCCAAGGTTTTCATTCCATATAATTTGCAGGTGAACAGTAAGTTTCTTAACTTCTGCTCTTCGTTATCTCGACACAGAGTTTCTTGTCACGTTGCTATTCTTTTTGGATAACGTTTAAATTCCATGTCTTACTGCAAGTAGAGCTCAATCATAGACATTTATTAATCATAGAGGATTGAAGCTGGAGGGCAATATCCACTCTGTCAGCAGTGCTCATTCAACCATTGCTCCAGGCTTAGACTATGATAGACATTTGTCCATTGTACAGTGGGAAGTATCACAGCTGTATCAGCTACTTTATCAGCCAACCATCAGCTCCCATGGGTGTCATGGTACACCAGTCATTGAAAGTAGGCATGCAGGTGCAGCAGGCTGTGAAGAAAGCAAATGGTAAATGTTAGCATTCATAGCAAAAGGATTTGAGTATAGGAGCAGGGAGGTTCTACTGCAGTTGTACAGGGTCTTGGTGAGGCCACACCTGGAGTATTGCGTACAGTTTTGGTCTCCTAATCTGAGGAAAGACATTCTTGCCATAGAGGGAGTACAGAGAAAGGTTCACCAGACTGATTCCTGGGATGTCAGGACTTTCATATGAAGAAAGACTGGATAGATGTTGGATTGTACTCACTAGAATTTAGAAGATTGAGGGGGGACCTTATAGAGGCTTACAAAATTCTTAAGGGGTTGGACAGGCTGGATGCAGGAAGTTTGTTCCCGATGTTGGGGAAGTCCAGGACAAGGGGTCACAGTTTAAGGATAAGGGGGAAATCTTTTAGGACCGAGACGAGAAAAAAAAAAATTCACACAGAGAATTTCTGGAATTCTCTGCCACAGAAGGTAGTTGAGGCCAGTTCATTGGCTATATTTAAGAGGGAGTTAGATGTGGCCCTTGTGGTTTAAAAGGGATCAGGGGGTATGGAGAGAAGGCAGGTACAGGATACTGAGTTGGATGATCAACCATGATCATATTGAATGGCGGTGCAGGCTCGAAGGGCCGAATGGCAACCTATTTGCTATGTTTCTGTGTTTCCATCACATGCTGAGAAATGTCAGCTGATTGTAACCAAGAAATAGAAAATTGTGTGAATGTTTACAGTCTCTAACTGATGGCTACTGAGGCAAGTTGTGGCTCTCTAATCTTTCTGAGTAAGGTCAATTAATCTGGAAAAATAGACACAATGTGCTGGAGTAAACTCAACGGGTCAGGCGGAATCTCGGAGAACATGGTTAGGTGAGGTTTTGGGTCGGGACCTACTTCAGACTAAAGGGCCGCGAACCCGAAATGTCACCTGCCTAACCTGCTGAGTTTCTCCAACACTTTGTGTGTCTTTTATTGGGTAAAACTATATGGGTGGCTCTGCAGTACCTTGTGTCACGTTAATCTGGGATCAACAAGTTAAACTCAAGACTTCTGATCTAAATTAGTCAGTGTGGTTAATGCCTGGTCTTTGGGGGAGCTTTTGAATGATGTCCATTTATTCTACAAATATGAACTCTGTGTTTATTATTTTGACAGGGAGTTACAATTTTATACCCATCATAGTTGGAATTATCGTGAGTCTGGCTCTTCTCCTCGGTCATTATACTGGCAGTGGGTGTTTGTCAAAGAAAGCGCAAGCCTACAGGTAAAGTACATGAAGACATCCTTAATGCAGTCACAGAATCCCCCACATTATCTATGGACAATGTTATCTTTTGTTACAAGGAGAAAAGAACAATATATTTTGGATAAGAAAAGTATGCTGTTTGTGCCTTATGTTGTTGAGAATTGATTTCAGACTTTCTGTGGTCAATTAAAGCATTATTTATGCAATGTGGATTGTCCTGTCTACCTGCGTTGCCATGAGAAGTCTGCTATGGGATTTCAGCTGCTGTTCTGCAATGATCTGACCTCATGGTGATTGTATCACCATCCCCTGTGTAAACCATGATCAAATAAACATGCCAGAAGATGAAGTCTAGCTAGTGCAGTCATGTAGAAAATATGGTCTCCAATTTGCCCCCAATATGTTCCTATTTATTGAGGGGTAAATATTGGTCAGGAAACCAGGAGACCAAGGAATCTCCACTGCACTTTGGTGGTTCAAACTTCAAGTGAAAACTTTGCCTTGTGTACCATCCTAATATGGTCATAATTTAGGGAACACTGTGTTTCCATGGACTCTGTTTTATACATATGGTCTTATCCCACCATTAAATGTATCTGACGTACATCTGAAGCCATGTTCCTGGTCATTCTGGTGGATCTCATTATTAATGGGGTACAGTTTAAACACTGGCTTGCTGCTTCTTTAAAATCAAGCCGGATTAAAGTCTTAATAAGAAAATAATACTTCTTTTCCAGAAATTAACGTGACCCCAGTATCTGAGATGAGCCGTGTTGCTGAATATATGTCTGTGAGTAGGAAGACAAAGCAAGAAGGTAAATAGATGACTCAGTCAATGAATCTCTAGTTGTAGAGGTGTTGTATTTGATGAAGCAACCTCTTTCACATTTCACAGTTTTGTAACAAGAATGTGAGGAAGGGAACCTCAACAACCACAAACTAATTTATCAATTCAACAGTCACTCATGTGTCAATCGCCCTCAGCCCCAATCTTCCTCACCCAACTGCAGGCCTTACTCTGCATTGGTCAATTGAACGATAATTTTCACTGGACTATCATGGTCAACCATGAATGTTGATTACATCACCATGAACAACATATTCACACTCCTAATTTATTGTTGATCCTGATTAACAGCTTGGTTAGCGGTTCTCTAAAGAATGGACAACACTTGCCCTTTCAAAAATCACCATCCCTTTCTCAAAATATCATCTAGCATTAAATGTCTCCAATTCACTTTGCCACTAGTTTCAGATTTTATTCTAAAGTGAAAATACAACAACATTTCAGAATGGTTTGAGCATCATTAATAGATGGTGGATAGGTGATGTTTTGGACCGAGACCCTTCTTTTGAGTCTGAAGAAGGGTCAAGACCAGAAACATCACCTATACATGTCCTCCAGAGATGCTGCCTGACCTGCAGAGGTACTCCAGCACTTTGTGTCCCTTTGTGCACTAACCAGCATCTGCAGTTCTTTGTTTCTACCTTAGACAGAATCAGAATCAGATTTATTCGCCGAGTATGTTTCGCAACATGCGATGAATTTCACTGGCTAGGTCAGTCATACAATTAAAAAGCAACAGACTCAAAAACACATTTTAACATGAACATCCACCTCTGTGATTCCTACACATTCCTCACTGTGATGGAAGGCGAAATAAAGTACAAGTCCTTCCCTTGTGTTCAAGTTCTTCCTCGGTCAGGGGCCTCGAGCCCCCGTTGACGGGATGATCTTGACTCCCGTAGCCGGCGGCTTTTGGGCTCTCCGCGTCGAGGCATTCAGCTCCCGCATCGGGGGGGATGTCAGCTCCCCCGCGCCGGGCGATCGAACCTCGCATCAGGGCAGGTTGAACCTTCCGCAACGTTGGAGCTCCCGACTAGCCTCTCCTGAGACTGCGAGCCCTTGATGGTAAGTCCGCAGGCCGCGGTGGGAGCGATCCCAGGCAAGGGATGCGCTCCGGTGTTAAGTCCGCACCCCGTGGTAGGGCTCACGACAGTCCGAGGTGGCTTCCAGCTCCAGCAATGGTTGGCCGCAGAGCCCGGAGAATGTGATCCGAAACTTGATCACATCTCCGGGAAGGTAAGAACCAAAAAAAAAAGTTTCCCCAGATACTCCCCCTCCCCCTACCCCACATAAAACAAACTGAAGAACATTAAATCAAACTTTTAACAAAACTAAAAATAACAGAAAGATGAAAAACGAACAGACTGCCGGCAGAGGTGCGCACTATCGCCCCTGCTATTTGCACTAGTGATAGAGCCTTTAGCAGAAAAGTATAAGAAGTCATCCGAATATTCATGGGTATAATACCAAACACACAAATAATAAAATCTCATTATATGCAGACGACATATTATATATTACAAATTTGCAAATTAGCATACCAAATATACTAAATTTAATAGAGGAATTTGGTTCTTTTTCAGGATATAGATTAAACTGGAACAAAGCGAAATTATGACGATAAAACCTCAAGAGCCGACACATCTGTTGATATTCCCGTTTAGAATTGCAACAGAAAAAATTTAAGTATTTTGGGCATCCAAATTACTAGGAAATATAAATCACTACTTAATGCAAACTATATGCCTTTATTAACTAAATTAAAGGGGTTGATTACATTTTGGCAAAACACTTGCCGATGTCCTTAATAGGCAGAATAAATGCGATTTAAAAATGATCTTCTTACCACAAACACTGTACTATTTCAATCAATACCAACATATTTACCAAAAAAATTATTTAAAAAACTAGATTCTGATATTATAAACTTCATATGGGATTATAAATCACACAGAATTCAAAGAAAACACTTGTGTAAATCTAAAGAATCAGGGGGACTGACACTCCCTAACTTGTTGTATTACTATTGGGCAGTGAATATTAAAAATATAATCTACTGGTTGGACAGTTCTGCCCAACAGGTAGATTGGATAAGAATGGAGAAAGAGAATTGTTCCCCTTATAATATAGGAGCGATCCTTCTTCCCCTGATGAAACTGAACAATATAATATATAAGAAAAGTCCAATTATTCACAGTATAATACGAATTTGGAAACAAATAAAATTAACTTTAAAATCAAGAAAATTATCGCTTCTTTCTCCAATAACTAATAATCCCTCATTCAAACCATCCATTATTGATAAAACGTTTAATCAATGGGAAAGAATAGGAATTAAAAATGATGGGAGGTATGTATGAAATGGAAAAAAACTTTTATCATTCCAACAATTACAACTAAAATATAATTTAAAAAAAAATATATATATATAATTTGAAAAGTAATCAATATTTCAAATATCTTCAAATTCAAGATTATTTGAAAAAATATATACAAGGATATCAAACTTTAACCCCAGATTTATTCGAGGAAGGAATGAATAGAAAGGCAGAATCAAGCAATTTAATATCTTACTTATATAATACAATTCTAAAAATAGAAACACCAATGACAGAGGCAATTAGAAGGGACTGGGGAACAAGAGTTATTGATAAAAATTCCGAATGATAGATGGGAAAAAAAAATTATTATATGTAAATAAATGTTCAATTAATGTAAGACATAACCTAATTCAATTTAAAATTTTACATAGATTATACTATTCGAAAACTAGACTGAATAAAATATTTTCAAATGTTTCCCCCATCTGTGATAAATGTCAAACTCAAAATGCCACTATAGCACATTCATTTGTCTCTTGTATAAAACTGCATACATTTTGGAATGAAATTTTTGGAATTTTTACAAAACTATTTAACACAAAATTGAACCCTAATACAGAACTGATTATCTTTGGATCAATGGAAGACGGAAGTAAACTAACTATATTCCAAGAAGCTTTTCTTAATTACGGCTAATAACAACAACAAAACTTATACTCAAATTTTCAACATTCAAAATGTGGATTTCAAATATGTCGGAAACGCTACATCTCGAAGAAATGAGATTCCTCCTACTAGGCAAAGTAGACCAATTCTTAAAGACTTGGTCTCCTTTTATCAACTTTTTACAAGTAGATGGTCCAACATAACATAACCTTAGAAATTAAATGGTTTAGAACCGGGTGATGGATGGGCGAAAATACGAAATAGGTAGATCTCTCCTAATCTCTCTTTTCTCTATTTTCTCCTTTTCTTTCAATGTTTTTAGCTTCTCATCTCTGTCCTTTATTTCTTTTGCTAGCTGTTTCTACTCGCTTGTCTATTTATTCCGACACTCTTTATTTCTTTTTTCTCTCACTGTTTTTTAGTATTAAATTAAAAATACAAAGTTGTACAAGAATGGAAATATGGATTTATGTATTAGGTACTCAAGTACCACACTATTGTACTTACTTCTAACAAAAATAAACAAAGAAAAAAAAACAATAAAAACAAATAATAATTTAAAAGACTGCCGGCAGGGCTGGCATCACCCTAGTGGTCAAATGGTGGACAGTATTGTTTTTGGCAGAATCTAGACCACATTTCTGATTAATCTGATGAACACAGAGTCATCTTTCTTGAAAAATCTGAAGGAACCTTTCAATAAATCAGACATTGCTCATGTTTTAATGAGAAAAATATAAATTCATTACCTTGCTCCTCAGTATGGATCAATTGTATTCCACTGTGCTCCACTGTAAAGGGATCGATTGTATTCATATATTGTCTTTCTGCTGATTCAACAAAAGCTTTTCCCTGAACCACGGCACACATGACAATAAACTAAACTGAACCTCAGCTGATCATATCGCCCCATATTCCTTTATCTTAGTCCACATATGACTGGTCTCTAATTTGTGTTTTGCCGTCTTTTTTTCCACTAACCAGTGGTCTTTGTAATTTATGCTTCATTTATGTGTTGTGTTGCCTTAGTCAAAATGCCTCTGATGCTGCTGCAGGCAACATTGTCATCGTACCTGTACCTCACCACTGTTGTGTATCTGTCAATAAATTCAACATCTCCTAAAATGTACTGAATGATTTGGCTGCAGCCAAATGTGTGGTAGAGAATGTAACAGATTCTTTGTTCTCCTCATCTTAATCCTTATTGTCCCTTGTCTTGAACCTTTACCCCTGGTCATGGTCTCCCCCAACAGGGAACATCTTCCTCCATCCAGACTGGTCTACCTGTTGGAATTTTCTATGTTTCCATGAGAGAGAACCATTGTCATTCTTCTAAACTCCACAAGCCAAATTAACTCAAATTCTCTTTGTAATTTCCACCATCCCAGGAAGAAGTCAACACAAGGAGGTTAGGAGATGTGACTTTTCATGGAGGGTTTTTTCAAACTGCTGGAGGTACTCTATGGGTCGAGCAGCATCTCTGGAGGGAAAGCGATGATCAGCGTTTCATATTGTGACCCTGCATTGACTTAAATCATCCTTTTTCAAATACAAATAAATTCTTTGTTTCCAACTTATTTCCACAGCTACAGAGGAAGGTATTCATTATGGATCAATCTCCTTCCAGCCCAAAGCACCTGGTGGTAAAATGGCTTTATTTAAATATGTTTTAATCTTTTATCACAGTGAGGATTGTTGGCACTGAGTAGTCTGAAACCCTGCTGTCTTTGGCCAGCTTACAACAGCATCAGGCATTCCTGGGATAAAGTCCCTCACCCTGCCCATCGACATGAAGTGGGACAGTCAGCTGAGACTCAGTTACAAGCCCAACCTTCTCTGGGTGGGTTCAGCCTCCCCAGCCTTCTCCAAGTGTAATCCAAGTGTGTTCTGGTCCCCTAAACTACAGGGAGTGTGTCTGGTCCCCTAGCCTACTCTGAATGGGTACAATAGCCACTCCAGAGATCCACCCAGTGACATCCAGGCTGCTGTTACAACACTGTTGTGCATTGTCATTGGTGATGGGAAGTGAAACCAAGACACCATTTATGTCACCTGAAGAACATTCTTCTGCACAACTCCTGACTGAGCTGGAAGTGATCAGCACAATCTTCCTTGAATTACAAAGATGTCTTGTTCATGCTGACCATTCCTGCAGCCCACTGAGCATACAGATGGCAGATGGGTTTTCTGGAATTCAATGTCTTGTTGATCTACTGTCAGGAAGAGCAAAATGTAGTAAGCTTTAGACTTTTATATTCCTTTTGTCATTTCCTTTGTCAACATAATCCACCAGTGTAATTTTTAATTGTGATGTTTGCATTTATAACAGACAACAGCGATAACACACTGTCCTCCAATCAAGCATCAGGCACTGTAAGTGTATTGATCTTGTTGATGAAATCCCAGATCGTACAAGTCTGAATTAAAGCTGCAATCTGTTTACGGGTCTGAACAGCGACAACAGCAACGGTCTTAAATACAATTGGTATTTCTTTCTCTTTCAGAACCTTGTTTATTCAAAGCAAGATGAGTCTGTCATCTATGCTCAAACAGTACCAAACAAAAACATGAATACGCTGAGAGAGTGGAAAGTAAAGACTTGGACTTTGACAAGTGCAACATTGCAATTTTTGGAATTGAATTTTTTACTTGATAATTTCTACATACTTTCACGAATGTACTTCCTGAGATATCAAAATCATCACATTCATCATCTATCTTACTAAAACTAAGATCTTGACCACTTTCTTACTTTCTGTTTCGTGATTTCTGAAAGAACGCCGCCACTTACGGCCATCATTTTTGGCCACCTCGCTCAGTCCCCCTCCGTCGGATTGGACTGGAGGATTTTTCCCATTGATGAAAAATCAGAGAGTTATTAATGTTTTTAAAAATGTTGCCATACTCTCTGCTGCCCCTGCTGGCGGCAGGGGGGAGGGACTATAAAACCCGGAAGTGTTGTGCCTCACTCAGACTCTGCGAGACGGAGGAAGCGAGAGGGTCATGGCTCTCTGACCTGCGAATAACATTGAATGCACGTCTACTCGACAGTGAGTCCCCTCGATGTGGTTGTAAACGTTTTCAAATTGTTTGTCTTGGCTTTTTAAAAAATGATTTCAGAAAATATATCTATATTACTAAAAGTAAGATCTTATTTATAATATTTTAATTAGAAGTCATGTACAATAGGGCACATTAAGAATAATATAATACATTTCATATACAACTTCTGTTTTTGAATTTAATAATGAAAAAGTAATATAAGCAAAAAGAGAGAAAAAGTAAGTTAGGTAAGGTGGTGAAAGTGATAGTTCGTGAAAAGTAAAAGAAAAAGAGAGAAAGGAGAGAGATATTAAAAAAATTTTTTTAAGGATAATAAAAAGAAGATAACATGGAACGGATATATCTACTTCGTAGCTTTGCGCACCCCTCACCCAGTTCTGAACAGTTTATTTTCAGGATTATGTTGCACTATATACTTGTAATAAATCGATAAAGGGAGACCAAATCTTTAAGAATTGGTCTTATTTGCCTGCTAGGATGAATCTCGTATCTTCTAGGTGTAACAATTCAGACATGTTTGAAATCCACATTTTAAGCGTTGGTGTTGGTACATTTTTTCAGAATTTTAATTTTTTTTGTTGCCGTTATTAAGCCATAGTTAAGGAAACTCTCTTGGAACAAAGTCAGCTCAGAGCCGGTCTCTATTGTTCCAAAGATAATCAATTCTGCATTGGGGTTAATTTCTGTTTTAAATACTTTTGTAAAAAATTTTGAAAATTTAATTCCAAAACTTCTGAAGATTTATGCATAAGACAAAAGAGTGTGCTATAGTTGCATCTTGAGATAAGCATTTATCACAGATGGGTGAGACATTTGGAAATATTTTATTCAATTTAGTTTTTGAGTAATATAATCTATGTACATTTTTTAATTGAATTAAGGTATGTTTTACATTTATCAAGCATTTATGTATATATAGCAAATATTTATCCCATCTGTCTTTTGAGATATTTATAGATAATTCTTGTTCCCAGTCTCTTCTGATTGCATCAGATGGTGGTATCTCTATGTTTAAAATAATATTATACAAATATGATATCAAATTAGTAGAATCCGCCTTTCTGTTCCTGGCTTCATCTAGTATATCTGAAGTCAAAGTTTTATGTTCTTTTGTATGTGTTTTCAAGTAGTCACGGATTTGAAGATATTGAAAGTACTGATTACTTTTCAGGTTATATTTAAGTTGTTGTTGTTGGAATGATAAAAGATTTCCCATTTCATACATTTCTCCAAAGCTTTTAATTCATATTCTTTCCCAGTGTGTAAATGTTTTATCGATTGTAGATGATTTAAACGGCAGATTATTAACAATAGGAGAGGGACGCGACAGATTTCTTAATTTGAAAGTTAATTTTATTTGTTTCCACGTTCGTATTGTACTATGAATAATTGGATTTTTCTTGTATATTGTATTATTCAGTTTTATCGGTGAGAGAAGGAGCGCTCCTATATTAAAAGGAGAGCAGTCCTCTCTCTCCATTACTATCCAATCTACCTGTTGGGCAGAATTGTCCAACAAGTAAATTATATTTTTAATATTCGTTGCCCAGTGATAGTACGGAAAGTTGGGTAATGTCAGTCCGCTGAATTCCTTGGGTTTACACAGGTGTCTGCTTTGAATTCTAAGTCCCAAATGAAATTTGTGATATCAGAGTCAATTTTTTTTTTAAATTTTTTAGGTAAATGTATTGGTATTGATTGAAATAAATATAAGATTTGTGGCAGAAAAATCATTTTTATGGCATTTATTCTGCCTATTAAAGACATCGGTAGTGTTTTCCAAAATATAATCAAAGCATTTAATTTAGTAAGTAAGGGCATATAGTTTGCATTGAATAAAGATTTATATTTTCTAGTAATTTGAATATCCAGATATTTAAATTTTTCTGTATACAATTCTAAAGGGGAATTTTAAAAGGTATGTCGGTTCTTGAGGTTTTATCGTCATAATTTCACTTTTATTCCAATTTATTCTCCATCCTGAAAAGATTCCTCTATTAAGTTTAATATATTTGGTATGCTGATTTGCGATTTTGCAATATATAATAATACGTCGTCTGCATATAGTGATATTTTATTATTTTAATGTTTTGTATTATAAACATGGATGTTCAGATGCATTCTTATACTTTCTGCTAAGGGTTCTATCACAAGAGCAAATAGCAGGGGTGATAGGGCACATCGCTGTCTATTGCCCATGGATAGTTGAAATTTCGAGGAGAGTATATTATTAGTCAATATTCTAGCAGTCGGCATGTCATATTATTATTATTTTAGTTTGTGTCCAAGTTGGCTGCCGTGAGGGGAGAGTGGACGCTGTCATGCTTTGGCTGCCGCTGCTCTCTCTTCACAATCTTCACATTATGTTTTTGATTTTTGTCTTTGGATCGAATTCTGTCTTTGATTTGCGTATTGGTGATGCCTTTATTATTTATTTTATTCCGATTATATGTTTTTTTACTCTTGTTAAACTCTGAAAAAGAAAAAAATGTAAGGTGTCCTTGAGATGCTTGAAAGGCGCCCATAAATAAAATGTATTATTATTATTATATATATAATAATTCTACCCATCAGATAAAATTGTCTCCCATTTGACATTTTTGCAATACTTTGAAGAGATATTCCCATTTCGCCTGGTCAAATGCTTTTTCTGCATCCAATGAAATAATTGATAGGTCTTCCTCTTTAGTATTATGTGAATACATTATATTAAACAGACGTCTCAGATTGTTGAAGGAGTATCTCTTAGATATAAACCCTGTTTGATCCGCATTTATTAAGTTACTAACATATTTGCTCAATCTTCTTGCTAGAATTTTCTGATCTGTGTTTAACAATGTGATGGCTCTATATGAACCGGGATCTACTAGATCTTTATCTTTTTTCGGTATGAGCGTTTCTGGTAGTATTTGTTCTTTAAAAGCATATGTGTACATTTTTTGTAGACGTGGTGAAATTGTCTCATAGAATCTTTTATAAAATTCATTACTAAATCCATCTGGTCCTGGTGTTTTACCGTTCTTCAGTGAGTTTATTGTCTCTTCTATTTCCTTAATTGAGATCTGAGCTCCTAATTCCTCTTCTTCCAGCAGATTAAGTTTTGGGAGGTTACAATTATCCAAGAAATTTATAAGTTTAATGTTATCTGTTGATGTTTTTGATGTGTATACATTTTTATAAAATTGAGCAAATCTTTTATTAATGTCTTTAGGTATTGTTAACAATTCGCCCTTATCTAATTTGATTTTTGAATTCGTATGGTCCTTTTCATCTTTTTTCAGTTGACGTGCCAAGAATTTATGTGGTTTATCACTGAATTCAAAGTTTTCCTGTTTTGTAATTTGAAATAGTCTTATAACTTTTGTGGATAAGATTCTGTTTAATTTAAATTTCAATATTATTATTTTATTATGTTTGTCTATGGTTGGTTCTTTAGCGTTATCTAAGTCTAATTGTCTAATTTGTTCTTCTAACTGCAATTGTTCTTCCTTATTTTTTTATTTTGAAATGCTTGATATAAAATTATGGATCCTCGAATAAATACCTTAAACGATTCCCATAATAAACAGGGCCTGACAGGGAGTGGTAGCTGTGTGGAGTCAGCTTCCAGTGGAAGTGGTGGAGGTGGGTATGTTACAAAACTTACCTTCAGCGGCGCTGCAGTTCTGCCACTGGCCGTGTGCGTGACTTTGACGCCTTTGGGGGGGGGGGGGGGGGGTTAAAATGCGGTTTTCTCCTGCCTGTCCTGGATAAATTTTCTCGGGGTGCTAGCTAATGCTGAAGAATTGTTCCGACTGCCGTCCTGTGAATATTTTTTTTATGTTGTAAACCGGAGCCAAGCACAAGGTGGGTGCGCTCCTGTAAACCAGCACAAGGTGGGTGCGCTCCCCTAAACCGGGGCCCAGCACAAGGTGGGTGCGCTCCTGTAAACCAGCACAAGGTGGGTGCGCTCCTGTAAACCGGGGCCCAGCACAAGGTGGGTGCACTCCTGTAAACCAGCACAAGGTGGGTGCGACTCCTGTAAACCCAGCACATGGGTGGGTGCGCTCCCCTAAACCGGAGCCCCACACAAGGTGGGTGCGCTCCCAGGGCAAGAGTGCGCTGTAACAGAGCCCAGCACAAGGTGGGTGCACTCCTCCCCTAGACTGGAGCCCAGCACAAGGTGGGTGCGCTCCCCTGTAAACCGCCCAGCACAAGGTGGGTGCGCTCCCTAAACAACGGAACCGGGGCCCAGCACAAGGTGGGTGCACTCCTGTAAACCAGCACAAGGTGGGTGCGCTCCTAAACCGGGGCCCAGCACAAGGTGGGTGCGCTCCTGTAAACCAGCACAAGGTGGGTGCGCTCCCCTAAACCGGGGCCCAGCACAAGGTGGGTGCGCTCCTGTAAACCAGCACAAGGTGGGTGCGCTCCTGTAAACCAGCACAAGGTGGGTGCGCTCCCCTAAACCGGGGCCCAGCACAAGGTGGGTGCGCTCCTGTAAACCAGCAACAAAAAACCGGGGCCCAGCACAAGGTGGGTGCCCCTGTAAACCGGAGCCCAGCACAAGCTCCTGTGTGGCCCTCCTGTAAACCAAGCACAAGGTGGGTGCGCTCCCTGGAGCCCAGCACAAGGTGGGTGCGCTCCTGTAAACCGGGGCCCAGCACAAGGTGGGTGCACTCCCCTAAACCGGGGCCCAGCACAAGGTGGGTGCCCTCCTGTAAACCAGGGCAAGGGTGCGCTCCTGTAAACCGGGGCCCAGCACAAGGTGGGTGCGCTCCTGTAAACCGGGGCCCAGCACAAGGTGGGTGCGCTCCTGTAAACCGGAGCCCAGCACAAGGTGGGTGCGCTCCTGTAAACCAGCACAAGGTGGGTGCGCTCCGCTAAACCGGGGCCCAGCACAAGGTGGGTGCCCTCCTGTAAACCGGAGCCCAGCACAAGGTGGGTGCGCTCCTGTAAACCGGGGCCCAGCACAAGGTGGGTGCCCTCCTGTAAACCAGCACAAGGTGGGTGCCCTCCTGTAAACCAGCACAAGGTGGGTGCGCTCCTGTAAACCGGGGCCCAGCACAAGGTGGGTGCCCTCCTGTAAACCGGGGCCCAGCACAAGGTGGGTGCACTCCTGTAAACCAGCACAAGGTGGGTGCGCTGCTGTAAACCGGGGCCCAGCACAAGGTGGGTGCCCTCCTGTAAACCAGCACAAGGTGGGTGCGCTCCTGTAAACCGGGGCCCAGCACAAGGTGGGTGCGCTCCTGTAAACCAGCACAAGGTGGGTGCACTCCTGTAAACCCAGCACAAGGTGGGTGCACTCCTGTAAACCAGCACAAGGTGGGTGCACTCCCCTAAAAGACAAGGTGGGGCCCCAGCACAAGGTGGGTGCCGCTCCTAAACCTGGGGCACAAGGTGGAGTACCAGCACAAGGGTGGGTGCACTCCCCTAAACCGCTCTGTAAACCAAGGGGGGGCATCCTGTAAAACCAGCACAAGGTGGGTGCACTCCCCTAAACCGTGGCCCAGCACAAGGAGGTGTGGTGCGCTCCTAAACCGGGGGGGGCAAGGTGGGTTCCCCTACCTAGACTGGAGACCAGCACAAGGTGGGTGCGCTCCTGTAAACCGGGGCCCAGCACAAGGTGGGTGCGCTCCTGTAAACCAGGGCAAGGGTGCACTCCCCTAAACCGGGGCCCAGCACAAGGTGGGTGCGCTCCTGTAAACCAGGGCAAGGGTGCACTCCCCTAAACCGGGGCCCAGCACAAGGTGGGTGCGCTCCCCTAAACCAGGGCAAGGGTGCGCTCCCCTAGACTGGAGCCCAGCACAAGGTGGGTTCGCTCCCGTAAACCAGGGCAAGGTGGGTGCGCTCCCCTAAACCGGGGCCCAGCACAAGGTGGGTGCGCTCCTGTAAACCAGGGCAAGGGGTACGGGTCGATGGAGGAGAAGAGAGGAGTGGTGAAGAGGGGAGCGGTGACAGGGGAGAGTGGGATTAGGTGGGGGTGGGAGAGTTGAGGGAAGGGATGCAGAGGGGGTTGGGGGGAAGGGAGAAGGGTGGGTAGAGGAGGGGAGGGGGGTGAGATAGGAGGAGGAGAGGGGGGTTAGGTGGAGGTGGGGTGAGTAGAGGGAGGGGAGGAGAGAGGAGAGGGGTGGGGGAGGGAGGGGATGGTGAGGGGAGGAGTGCACTCCCTCCACAGTCTGCAGTCCGTCTGTTTTTATTTTATTTTTGTATTTTTGTGTCTGGTTTAGTGATAATTTTGGTTTATTAGGCTGTGTATGTGTGTGTGGGGGGGGGGGAGAAACAGGGTTTTAGTCGATCCCTTCGGGGGGGATGCGACTTTTCTTGTCGTATCCCCCATAACAGTCTCCGTCTGTGCTGAGGCCCTAATGGCGGAGCTGGCGGCCTCGGAGCTATGGCGGCCTTCCAGCTTCCAGCAGTGGCGGCACGGCTTCGGGGCTTCGGTGCTCCAGCGGCGGCCTGGCTTCGGGGCTGCGGTGCTCCAGCGCCGTTCCGGTGGCGGCCTGGCTTCGGGGCTGCGGTGCTCCAGCGGCGACCTGGCTTCGGGGCTGCGGTGCTCCAGCGGTGCTCCAGCGGCGACCTGGCTTCGGGGCTGCGGTGCTCCAGCGCCGTTCCGGTGGCGGCCTGGCTTCGGGGCTTCGGTGCTCCAGCGGCGACCTGGCTTCGGGGCTGCGGTGCTCCAGCGCCGTTGCGGTCCTGGCTTCGGGGCTGCGGTGCTCCAGCTCAGTGGCGACCTGGCTTCTGGGGGGCTGCTTGTGCTCCAGCGGCCTGGCTTTGCTGCGGTGCTCCAGCGGCGGCGGCTGGCTTCGGGGCTGCGGTGCTCCACCTTCAGGGCTGGTGCTCCAGCGGTGCTCCAGCGGCGACCTGGCTTCAGGGCTGCGGTGCTCCAGCGGCGACCTGGCTTCAGGGCTGCGGTGCTCCAGCGGTGTTCCAGCGGCAGGCCCTGTGGCGGTATTCCGGCGATGGCGGTGGCGGCAGCCCGGCTTCGGAGGCTCGGCCGCGGGCCCAGTGGATGCCAACATCGGAGGCCTGGATCTCCTCAGCGCAGAGGGAGAACAAGGAGGGAAGAAGACAGAGACTCTAAGACTTTTGCCTTCCACCACAGTGAGGAGGTGCCTGGTGAACTTGCTGTGGTGGATGTTAAATATGTGTTTATTGTGTGTTTTGTTTTTTTATTATATGTTATGACTGCAAGGTAACAAAATGTTGTTCAGACCGAAAGGTCAGAATGATAATAAAGGATAATCTAATCTAATCAAATCTAAGGAATGGGGGTGGGTGGGTGGTGGAGGAGGGGAGGAGAGGGTGTGGGGGTGAGAGGAGGGGTGGGGCAGAGGGTGAGTGGTGGGAGAGAGGGGTAGGGGTGGCAGAGAGGGGAGTAGGGGTGTGGAGAGGGAGTGAAGGAGAAGGCGTGGTGGGATGGGAAAGGGCTGGGGAGAGGGGGGTGGGGTTGTGGAGAGGAGGGGTGGGGGGCTCTACACACTCGCACACGTGTGTGTGCGAGTGTGTCTGTGAGCTAGTGTGTGTGTCTGCGGCCCAGGGACGGGGGTCAGGTGGGCACGAGCCTGGCACACCACACCAAGCTGGCAGACGATGCAGAGTGGGTGTAGACACGCAGGCAGAGAGACACATCGAGAGACGCACACACACACGAGATACACACACAAAGGAACACACGAGCACACGGAGACACACACACAAAGGGACGCACACATACAGACACAGCAGAGGAAATCCAGGCTATCACAGCATGTAAATGAGCATGACAATACACACACCACAACACACACACTTGCACACTCACACACACACACAGATCACACCACACACACACACAACCGCGCGCATTCACACTCACACTCACACTCCCCACACAGAGGCACCCACCGTGCGAATGCAACTTGCACACATTCACACTCACACACACCTGTTGACACACACACACACACACCCTGGTTCCCTGCGTCAGTCTTGCAACAATATAAACATGACGGGTCACGTTTTCGGGTCGAGTGCCTCCTTCAGATTAGTTCAGAGACGCTGCCTGACCAGCTGAGTTCCTCCAGCACTTTGAGCCTTGTTTTTTGTAAATAGCAACTCTGCGGTTGCTTGTGTCTACATTGACTGTTAATCCCCTGTATTTACAGGTTTGTGAGCGGGCACATGTGGAGAGGATGAGGCCACATCACCACCACTGGTAGACGCGGGCTGTTGATGCCAGCGTGGGGTAAATCCCGCCCCGGAGATTGGTGGTGGGTGGGTGTGTAACAGAGCGGTTAAATGGTGACCCTTCAGGACTAGAGTTACTGACGCATGTACGAGTGGACGATCTCACAGTGCTCTGAAACGCTTGTGCCCGGGTCTCTGTGCCACCCTGTGGCTGTAGACATTTTGTCTGACCCGCTTTATCTTCTCTCTGGCGCAGGGACGGGGGGGTCAGGTGGGCATGAGCCTGGCACACCCCACCAGGCTGGCAGACGATTGCAGAGATCCGGGTGTTGTGTGCCAAACAAGCTCACTCACGAGTATGAGGCAACGCTGCCTCACCCACATGGAGCTCCCACCTGTTGAGTCCGTGCCACCGGTATATGCCAGATGGACAACTATCAATTGTAATACAATTTAAATAACTGTGTCGAGTCGTGCAGCGTGGAACAGGCCCTTCAGACCCAGCTTGCCCACCCCTACCAACATGCCCCATCTACACTAGTACCCACCGCCGCCTGTGTTTTGGCCCTCCACCCAACACGTCACCCGTCATGTTCTCCACAGATGCTGCCTGAACACCGCTGATTACTCCCAGCGTTACTCTGTGAAACGTCCCACCTATCCATGTTCTCCACAGATGCTGCCTGACCCGCTTGAGTTACTCCAGCACACTGTGTCTAACATACACTCCACATGCACAGACACCTCCATGCTCACAGACACTAACCACCAACGTTCGCAAAACAGCATATACAGACACACCATTCGCACGCTTATACAGACACCTACACTCACGCACAGAGCTGCACACAACTTCATGAAGTTTGCAGCATTGCTCACAGCAGACACACACACAGATTCATACACGTAGACCACCAGGCAGAGAAGCAACATCGAGAAACGCACCCGGACACGGAGACACGCACGCACACGGGAGACACAAACACGCATCACGGAGAATCACACACACAAAGGGACCACACATACAGAGACCAGCAGAGGAAATCCAGGCTATCACAGCAGTGAGCATGTTAATCACACACACACACACACACACTACTCACGCTTCAAAGCACATAACAACACTTCATAGAATCATAGAAAACAGGTGCAGAGCAGTCCACTTCGGCTCCTTCGAGCCTGCACCGCCATCTCAAATGATCAGGGCTGATCATACCAACTCAGTTATCCCGTACCTGCTCCTCTCTCCATACACCCTGATCCCTTTAGCCACAAGGGCCACAACTAACTCCCTCTTAAATATAGCCAATGAACTGGCCTCAACTTCCTTCTGTGGCAGAGAATTCCACAGATTCACCACTCTCTGTGTGAAAAAAGATCTTCTCATCTCGGTCCTAAAAGATCTTCTCATTGGACTCATGCACACTCTCACACACACACTAGCACAGAGGGACAGGCACACACACTCGCACACATGCACACCCCACACACACACACACACACACACGCACACAGACCGACACACACCCACACGCGCACAGGCACACACAGACACACTCGCACACATAAAGGCACACTCACTCACAGACACACTCACACACGGGCACACACTCACACATACACACGCGCGCACACACACACACATTCACATACACACCCTTACACACACGCGCTTCTGTTCCCTGTGTCAGGCTTGCACCAATATAAAACATAGCCTCTAGGGAGGCTATTTGGGTGGAACTGAGAAATGGGAAATGTGTAGCAACACTTATAGGGGTGTATTATAGACCGCCTAATGGGGAGCGAGAATTGGAAGAGTAAATATGTAAGGATGATAGCAGATATTAGTCGTAAGCACAAGGTAGTGATTGTGGGAGATTTCAATTTCCCACGTATAGACTGGGAAACACATTCTGTAAAAAGGGCTGGTTGGTTTTGGAGTTTTGTAAAATGTGTGCTGGATAGTTTTTTTGCAGCAGTACATAGAGGTACCTACTAAGTGAAGGGATGTGCTGAAACCTCCCCTGTTAGCCTACCATTCCTGACACTCACCATCTTCTATTGGCAGGTGGAATACACTCCTGACCGACATCCACTACAAACCAACTGGACCCCACAGCTACCTGGACTACTGTTTCCTCCCACCCTGCATCCTGTAAGGGCTCATTCCCCTAGTCCCAAATCTCCGTCTGCGCCGCATCTGCTCCCAGGATGAGGTGTTCCACACCAGGTCATCAACAAATGGCCTCATTCTGTTCAGAGAACGGGGATTCCCCTCCCCCACATTGATGAGGCTCGCACCAGGGTCTCCTCCATCACCCCGCAAACACTGCCCTCGCTCCCCATTCCCCCACTCGCAAAACAGGGCATTAGTCCCCCTGGTCCTCGACCCTTTCACCCCACCAAGCCCGCAAATACAACACATAGTCCTCCTCCCAGTTCGCCACCTCCCAACGTGGACCCCTCCACCCGCCACATTCTTCCGCATCTCCCCCCCATGTCTGCCCTTCCGGCAAAGAACCGCTCCCCCTCTCCGCAACTCCCCTTGGTCAATTCGTCCCTCCACTCCCACTCTACTCCTTCCCCGGGCACTTTCCCCTTGCAACCGCAAGAGATGCAACACTTGTCCCTTCACTGCTACCTCCCTCACTCCTTCAGGACCTCAAGCAGTCCTTCCAGGTCCGACAGTGGTTCATTCACCTGCACCTCTCCAACCTCATCTACTGCATCCGCTGCTCCAGAATGCCAGATGATCTATATCGTGGAGACCAAAGGCGGAAGGCTTGGCGATCGCTTCGCCGAACACCCTCCAGCTCGGTCCGCAATAACCTCCCGTCGCTCAGTTCGCCTTCAACTCCCCTCCCATATCCAACATTCCGACCTCTCGGTCCTGGCCTCCTCCACGGCCAAAGTGAGCAACACATACAACCGCAAGCTGAGGAACTGCACCTCATATTCCGCTTGTTCCCTTTATCACCGATACTTTTTTGCATATCTTTTCATTCATTGTTCTTTATCTCCACATCACCGTCTATATCTCTCGTTTCCCTGATCCCTGACCAGTCTGAAGAAGGGTCTCGACCCGAAACGTCGCCGATCTCCTTCGCTCCTTAGATGCTGCTGCACCCGCTGAGTTTCTCCAGCCTTGTACCCTGCCAGTATTAAAGATGGCCGCCTATAGCTTCACCCCCATTGACTCCAATGGGAGACTGCCAGTATTAAAGATGGCCGCCTATAGCTTCACCCCCATTGACTTCAACGGGAGACTGCCAGTATTAAAGATGGCCGCCTATAGCTTCACCCCCATTGGCTTCCACGGGAGACTGCCAGTATTAAAGATGGCCGCCTATAGCTTCACCCATTGACTTACAAGGGGAGACTGCCAGTATTAAAGATGGCCGCCTATAGCTTCACCCCATTGCCTCCAATGGGAGACTGCCAGTATTAAAGATGGCCGCCTATAGCTTCACCCCATTGACTCCAATGGGAGACTGCCAGTATTAAAGATGGCCGCCTATAGCTTCACCCCATTGACTCCAATGGGAGACTGCCAGTATTAAAGATGGCCGCCTATAGCTTCACCCCATTGACTCCAATGGGAGACTGCCAGTATTAAAGATGGCCGCCTATGGCCCACTGGGAGCGGCGACGACAACACTCACCGCCGGGCGGGTGGACGGACGTCAGTCCCCGCTCCCCCGGGCTGGACATGAGGTCCCCCCCCCCCCCCTCCGCCCTCCCTCCCCTCCCCTCCCTCCCCATCCCCTCCCCCTCCCCCCTCCCCCTCCCCCTCCCCTCCCTACCTCCTCCTCCCCTCCACCTCCTCCCCTCCCCCCCCCTCCCCTCCTACCCCTCCCCTCACCTCCCCTCCCCTCCCCTCTCCTCCCCTCCATCCCCCTCCCCCTCTCTCCCCCTCCCGCCGCCCCGCCCCCCCACTCCTCTCTCGGTCTCCTTCCCTCACTCTCTCACCCTCTCATCACTCATGTCGCTCTCTCTCTTCCCCCCACCTCCTCCCCCCCATTCTCTCTCCCCCTCCTCTCCCCCTCTCTCCCCCTCACCTCTCTCCCCTCTCTCTCACCCCATGCTTCTCTCGCTACCCCCCCCTCTCCCTCCCCTCTCTCTCTCCCCTCTCTCTCTCTCCCTCCCCCTCTCTCTCATCCTCCCCCCATCTCCCCTCTCTCCTCTCCCTCCCCCTCTCTCATCCCTCCCCCCCCTCCACTCTCTCTCCCCCTTCCTCTCATCCCTCCCCCCCCCCTCTTCCCCCCCCTCCTCATCTCGCCCCCCTCGCTCTCACCCTCCTCCCCCACCCCTCACCTCACCCCCTGCCCACCCCCAGCAAATAATTAATACATAAATAAAATATCAAGGGGACTAGTGGTTGGTGTGAAGGAAACTGCAGGTCAAAGATACCTAGTATCTTTGCTGCAGATCAGGCATGAAATTCTTTCCGATTAAATCGTAATTTCACGATTTATTGTTTTCACCATTTTAATTGTTTTGCGCCCGATTATTGGTGGCCAATCAACGACTGTCTC
Source organism: Okamejei kenojei (assembly GCA_035221665.1). NCBI lineage: Eukaryota > Metazoa > Chordata > Chondrichthyes > Rajiformes > Rajidae > Okamejei > Okamejei kenojei. The sequence goes on along the minus strand of JAVHYY010000478.1, from coordinate 1,090 downwards.
TAAGGGGTTGCGTCCAATCACCGACCAGCTACCCTTAAAAATCACCGTCCAATCAATAAATCGGCTCTCCTCCTGCCCAATCTACGCCGTCTCCAAGGGCATTGTGTCCAATCACATAATGCGCTGGTCACTTGGCAGCCAATCAGTCAGACAGTCTCCTAGGGCCTTTTGAATCAATCACCGCACCTGCTTCCCTCACTAAAGCAGACGATGGCTGCAGCCAAAACACACACACAGACAGAGACAGAGTCCCCCCCCCCCCTCCCCCCCCCCCTCCCCCCCCCGCCCCTCCTATCCCACCTCATCTTCACGGACCCAGAGTACCCTTAGTTTCCCTAACCCATTTCCATCACCTGAGTGTGTGTGGTTGGAGTGTGTCTGTGTTGTGAGTGTGCGCGTATATGTGTGATGTGTGTGTATAAACATATCAAGACATATTGATAATTAACTCGTTCACAGTCTTTTCATAGAGCATTTTCAAATGGTGAGTTAATACTGTTTATGTAAATAACCAACTAATGAACATACAGTATGTTAAGTTACCATTATCGCTATCGCTTGCCTTTGGGAGCGCGCAGCTTGCCATCATGCAGAAAAAAAATTGCGCGCTGTTGCGCAAAAATTACATGATTTTGTCTCCAAATTACTGATTTTTAGCCTTATGATTACTGATTTGTGCTCTGGAAGGTTGGCATCTCTGGTCTAGACTCAGAAGCGCAGGGGAGAAGTAGGTGCGAGTCAGGTGGGCACCGGGGAGGAGGGTGGAGAGGGGGAAATCAACGATCATCCCGTGGGGTAGTAAGCCAAATACGTTCATTATCACTTCAGGGGCAGGGAAGAGGCGATGAGGGGGCAGGGAGAGATGGTCCGGTCCGGCCCAGACGGGCAACACTCACCGGTCCACTCACCTTCAGCCTCCGCTTCCCGCCGCCGCCGGCCGGACTGTGTCAGCCCGGTGAGTGACCGCGAGCGCGTCAGGTCGGGTCTCGGGCCAGCCCGTTCCCGCCTCACCAACACTCACAAACTGAGAGTTTTGACGAAGAAACTGCAGATCGAGAAATAGCAAAATCCAAATATATCAAGAATGATG